>OY982564.1:3231025-3643083 GCA_963859945.1 Euplagia quadripunctaria | reverse complement strand
GGACGTGTTGTGTTGTGTGGAGATAACGTGGTTGCTGACGTTGGGGTGTATGACGATGTCATCGCGCACCTCCACGCGTATCCGCGACTTGCTCTGGGATGATGTGCTGAAGCAGTTCTCCGTACCGCCCGGCTGAGAACCCAAGGATTCACTGGAACGGACAGGAATAATACATTAGCACGAGATAAAAAAATACTTATTTACGTCTTGTGAGGTAAAATTAGCAATCATTGCTAAAAAAAATAATAAACAGACCATCATAGTACCAGTACAGAAGTCCAACTCTGCAAAATCATTTAAATAAATAGCTACTCTTACTCCAACAAATAAAGTGCAATTCAGGTCCCACAGTGCTAATCACCTACAGTTATATTCACCTAGAAGCTGCCTCTCTTTCCATCGCGTAACTCTTATCTCGTCTAACGACTTTAGGATTGTATTTCTTTACCTTTCAATGTTCTTTGGAAGTGCAAAAGACGAGAGTTTCGGATCCTTGTTATTATTTAAGCAGCCGAATACAATACTTTTACTTTCATAGTATGAAACTAACGTACTCGCTGGTCGGCGCGCGGCGACCCACTGTATTAACTCTACAACTCGGGCCCGCCACGTATTTGTAACTTCATACCTAAAGTGTGAAGTGGGCCCGGCCTGATATTACACTAATTAACGAGTAATACTTGCAGTGATTATTCACTAATATTTGTATTGATAGTTTAGATTTAAAACTAGATAACTGCAAGAACTACTAATCCCATTTTTAATTATCTTTTTGCGTTAAATAACCGTTAAACTAAAAAAATGATTTTTTTTTACTATTCTGCCAAAGTATTAATAAATTTAAAATATTTAGAGAAAATTTAACATTCATAAAACCACAAGAAATGAGTGGTACCTTCAGTATAATTTGACGATATTATAACAATATTTAAAATTATTTATACAAAACAATATTATTTGTAACACACGTTATTGTAATGTTATCCGTTTATAAGTTATTGTAAGTTATTATATAAATAAAAGTGTGTTGTTGTTTGTCCCAGGGTTGTAGCGTGATGTTAAATAGACTTTTGTAAGAATTGGGCTAACAAACCCAAAAACAAGTTTTCAAATCTAATTGGTTAGTATTATGGAATTAACTTACTTAGCATCAGCATGAGTAAGTGGTATGAACACTGGAGTAATACGTCTCTTTCCATCAGACGTGCGTGTTTCTATCTGTCTATCCATGGGACGAAGAGGGGTAGATAATATACCGCTTGATCCCGCTGAGGGACTCAGCAGACTCTTAGGCTGAAAACAAATAAAAATTTAAATAGCATTCACTTTCTAGTTTAAATTTCTCTACTTTATATCCAATCTAAGAAATAAGCAATGTATAACAATGTTACAGTCCTAATAGAATAAAGAATGTCAAACCATAAATTTAAAAAAAGGAGCTACAATAGACCCTTGTGACACTCTCAAAGTAACAGAACTAGATGCTCCAGAAAATGTTGTACAATTTATACAAACATATTGAATTATATTGCTAAAGTACGGTCCAAGCAGATTAAGTGCAGTGTCCGTGAAAAATCCATAGCTTTCACAAAAGCGTATAATGTTTAACGCAATCAAACGCTTGAGAGCGATTGCAGAGTACAATTTCTCGAATCCTCGAAACTTTTTAGGATATTATTTAGTTTTGCATAAGATACGAAGAGCTATTAACCAAAAGGATGATATATTTTTATATTGATATGCTAAACGTAAAAGGAAAGGTAGAAAAAAAACAACTCATAGTTATATTAGTATAAAGTGAGAGCTAGAGCACGCCTAGAAGAAAAAAATATAGATTATAATACTCACTTGTGATTTATCACTCTTAGGCGTTGTTTCTTCTTTAGCTGCCTCTTTCTTAGCCTCCTGCTTCTCTCTAGCCAAAAGAATTTCTGGACATTCCACGAGAAGATTGGATGACAAGTCACCTCCAGACTCATTGGCCAGGCATTTACCGTAAATTTTCTCATAAAATGCATTCTAAAGAGAGAAAGAGAGTTTATGATTAACTGCTAGTCCACTGAGTGTTAGGTGTTTGAGCCTAGGGCGGGACAAACAATTGTGTACTCAGATATTTGTTTTAAATACAGTTTTTCCTGATAAGACTTCCTGCTAGGGACTTAGTTATTTATCAAATTCCTTTTGTAGATGCTTAACATGGCAGCGTAATAACTGGATTGGGTTTAGAATAGTTGAAATCTTATTAAGTATCCAACCAAAGTGTCTCACTGATAATGTCTCACTCATAAAGTAGTCGATTTACCTAAGTTGGAGCCTTGGAGGTTCACCAAGAACCAAATCATATGGGACTCATGGTATCAGGTAGGAAGGAGTTCACATCATTAAACCTTCTTTCTCCAGAAATTGTAAAATTTCCATTATGCGAAACACGATCAGGACTTTTTCGGTGTACCATGGCTGTATCTTCACCTTACCTTACCACGTCTTATTGGATTTCCCTTATGGATTTGATTGATTAAAAATAAATGTGTTCCTTATTTTATTCTTCCACGTGTTTTAGTGCAGTCTTATTTAATAAACTAGGAAAGTTGCCGATCTAATTGAAGTAACTAATTTAGTACCTAAGCATCCGGGGCCAACAGCCTTCACTGCTTCCGTGAAATATGAGAGAAATATCCAGTTATGTCAAAAACCCACAAAAATCTCACTGACCTTTTCATCCATCGTGAGTGGTGTGCCAATCTCCTTGTTTGTGAACTGTATACATGCAACTGTACCGTCTGAACTGCACGCCAACAGGTTTAATCCTGGTAACATCAAACACTCTTATTTTTACCTGTTTATTTCTTAATTATCTACCTGCTATAACTCGACGACCACTTAGTTCAATAGAGGCACAGCTAAGTAGATGATTGCATCGTGAATCGATCGATTGATCGAAACAAATCATGTGAGCGCAAACTCGAGAGGTTAACTAGAAGACACTAAAGAGTTCCATTATCCACGTCCTGGCTCCATCATCAGATCAGCTCCAAGATGCCAATTTATCCAAACAACATATACATACAAAGTTTCATTTCGATATGACAATTAGAAGTTGGTACGTTAAAATTGACTTCCAAGATTTTTTTTAAAGTACAAGTGACTAAAAGCGTGTTAAAAAAGCTCAAATACTGTCGAGAAAGTTGTAAAGGATTGTTGAGGTATTACGTAAGGAAGTTTAGGGGAGAGGGGGGTGAGGGGAGTTCACGGTTTAGGATGGCCATAAAACGGAAGCGCCTCCGATGTGTTTGAAATTTTATCATCGTCTTTGGTCATTCAGTCACCAGCTTTATACGACAGTGGGAGCACGTTATTTGTAAATATCGTGCAAATAATGTTTAAAATTGATCACTAACTTACCATCAGAGCTCCAGGACAAGTCCAAGACGCTATCACTGAAGAGATCATGTACGACCACGAGAGGTCGCTTGAGAGACGTGAGCCAGATGCTGAGCGCCCTATCGCGGGAGCCCACCGCGGCGCAGCAACACTTCTTGCCTTCCTTCACGAATATGTTGTTGTTGAATCGCTGTAGATATGATATATGGATAAGTTAATTAATTTAAATTTTAGAAAGAAGCTTTTTTTACATAGACACCGAATAACTTGTACAGTGGTTGGAATTGTTGTAAAGAGAGTGTTTGAGGAAGTTGAAGGATACAAGAATAGAGAACGACCAAAGTAAAGATGGCCTGAAATATATATAGCTAGTAACAGGAAGCGGGAGGCAGAAGATGATAACAGAAACCGAACGACTTTTACCATGGTACGAGATTAACTCCCATGGTAAGAATACTTCAGATGTCTTGTGATTTCTTTATTCAAAACAATAAAATTATCCTTTAAAATGGGATTTTATTATTTTCATTTTGACTTCAAAGGAGGATGTTAATTCATGGTTTCACTTTTGACGTTCGCGTCATTATTTCAAATGTTAAAAAAAATATTGATTTTAATGTGACTTTTCCACCCTAAATCTCTTCTATAGAACTTGGGGTTCGAAATTAAATCTTCAAATTCAATCAAGGACTAAAACTTGAATCAATGACCGTTTCCATTTTAAGTGAAATGTTGCCATTATATAAAATAAACCATTAATGGTTGAAACATCGTTTTAAAATAAAATGGTTAAATAATAATTAACGTGAGAATAATTCGTAATGTCACATTAAAATATATTGCAGTTTAGTAATCTTATTATTTCGTGTATGTAGTCGTAGTTTATGTAGTGAATGTATACTTCAGTGTTAGTTTTGCATTAATTTGTACATGGTATCCCTGTCAAAAACATCATGCCACAAACATTATTAAAAAAAAACTCTAACGTCAGTGTCACAATATTGTCTCGTTGTTGTTATCGTACTTATCGTTGCTATTTTTTAACCTAATATTGGCATTTAATTTCTCAATAACCCCAAGTTATGTTACAATATACGTTTATATTTCAGATAATACTCAATGCAGGGTTAATAATGCAGTTTATACATATTTGAAGCAGCATAAAAGTGTGTGAAAATGATTTTCATAATGAAATGGGCAATGTCCTTTGATAGATGATTATAAAATGTAGCTTTTGATAGATTTAGTGCACTTCCATTTAGGAATATATGCAAAAAATAAGATTGTGAATTGTGATTCATTGATATTAAATAAAAAGTATGTCATAGGCCTCGAATCTCCTCTCCCAAAGATCGCCACAACGTTCGGTCCTGCGCTGCCCGCATCCAGTGGTTTTCCGCGACCTTTACAACGTCATCAAGTCCACCTTGTGGCAGGCCTAGCCACACTCCGGGCGGGAAGCGGCAGTCGGCCCCCGCCCGAAGAGGTACGCGAATGGCGTGAGGCCGCTCGCCGAGCCACCATGGCTCGTTGGTCGTCCCGGCTGGAGGCTCCACGTGCTGGCTTTGCCGCCGTGGAGGCGCTCCAGCCGGTCATCGTCGAGTGGGCAGGGCGGCAGCACGGGACCCTTTCCTTCCGACTGACGCAGGTCCTTTCCGGGCACGGCTGCTTCGGGAAGTACCTGCACTCGGTCGCTAGGAGGGAACTGAGTCCCGCCTGTCACCACTGCGACTGCAGTGAGGACTCGGCTCAGCACACGCTGGCGGTTTGCTCCGCCTGGGCGACGCAGCGTCGGGCCCTCACTGCCGGTAGCGACAGGAATTTTACCGCGGTCGCGACCTTCTGTGAGGACGTCATCTCGCAGAAGGAGGCGGCGGAAAGGGTCCGGGAGGACGATCTCCACTCGGACCTAATTCGCCGCCGGCGAACCGGTCGGCGGAGGCGCGCTTACCAGCGCCTCATGCCGCCTTGAGTGTGGCCGCGGGTGGACGGGACGGGTTTTCCCCTCCACCCGCTATAGTGGCCCCCCGCGAGGAGGCGGCGTCCGCGTGTGCCTGGACGTCGCCTAATTGAGAGGTTTTTTTACCCGAAGGTGGTGCCCGCGCTTTGCGGGCAGGCGCTAGGAGGGTTCCGGATGTCTTAATAAAAGCTGTTCCCGGATCCCTCCTACTTAAGGCGCAAGTACAGCACACCGTGTGGTTTTAGTCGGTTCGATTCCGACACACCGCCCCGCCGAAAACCCCGGTGGGGTGACGGCCCGAGGGGGTTTCCACACGTACAAAAAAAAAAAAAAAAAAAAAGGCCTAGCCACACTGCGTCTGCCGGTACGCGATCGCCACTCGAGAACTTTTCGGTCCCATCGGCCATCAGATCTGCGAGCAATGTGCCCTGCCCACTGCCACTTAAGCCGAGCAATTCTTTGGGCTATGTCGGAGACCCAGGTCCTCCTTCAGATCTGATCATCACATTACATGAGTGGGACTAAATTATGATTGGCAAAATACATGTATGTTTAATACATCTCTGCCTACCCCTTCACACAAGGATACAAGCGTGAGTGTTTATATGTCATCGAGATATTATGTACTAGAGAAGCCATTCAGAATAAAAGACATGTTCTGCTTTTATTTGAATTAAAACTAAAAAGCGCTCAAACAATAATTTGTAGTCAAATCCTACAGTATTAACAAGCAGCGCTCGGTCGTTTTTGAGTTGTAGTTTTCTCGCGAGCGTAAGGTCCTAAGCGCCGTGATTTTCATGGCGTTTTCGCGTGATGCCCAACGAACAAAGATTTGTTTTCACTGCGGTTCAGGGACCGCAGTTCGCATTACAAACTTATTCTTCGCGGTGTCTACTCTATACGCTAGTGATATATGTATGTAAATAAGTACTTACAGCACATGTTACAGCTTTCCGATGCCCTACGAAATCCTTGTCGCACCTCCATCCATCTCGCTCTACGACCTGCGCAGTGGGTCCACCGCCATTCATCGCATGCGCAGACAGCACGTACTGTCCGTCGGGCGACCATGACAGACGAAGGACGTGTGTTGTACCTACATCAGATAGATATATAATATCATGACAAATGTTTAAATATGCTAGGGGTCGCCCAGAGGTCGATATTCAAACGTAATTCTTAAAATTATTAACAACGATAAAGTTTTGTTGAAGGTATCATACTTTTTCCCAAAAAAAAGAAGAAAATCAGCTGACAAATAGGAGAAAAAGGTATTGAACTATTTGTTTTTATCTGTGTTTATACAGGATGTTACAGAAAGATGCAGTCATATTTTTGGGTAGCATACTAAATCCCGTGAATTATTATTATGAATTATTAGGTATTCGATTTTTAATGCAGAAATCTTATTTTGAAATTGACCAACTGAACTTAAAAATTTACCGATAAAGTTATTGTTTCGTAAGAGAGAGGGTTGAAATTAATGAAACCATACCAATGACATTGAAGAAATGTCTGGGTTTTTTAAAAATGTCCGCATAAAAAATTAAAAACAAAATCATTTTCAAATTCAAATTTCATAATATTATGTTTGTTTGAAAATGTGCACCAAGCATATCCCAAAAAAAAAATCGAAATAAATTATTTCAAAGTTCACTTTTTTATAGCCAACAGCTGCTACACATAACGCTCCTGAACTTTGACCACACCACTCTGTAACAGCCTGTATATACGAGCTCTGAAATGTATGAATGCAATTATAATTTTTCTTTTTTACGAGACTCAGAAAAAATAATAAGCGTCTACGTCACAACGACTGTATATCTTTACCTCCACATTCTTCAAATGGTTCTGTAATAGTAATTTCTTGCGCCCAATCTGCTGTCTTCCACACCCTCAAGGATTTGTCATCAGATTGCGAAGCCAAATATTTCCCAACCTAAAAAAAAATATTTTAATTAGAAAGCTTTTAATATTACCTTTAGTTTGAACGTATGAAATATTTTTCGTATAGTTATTGCTTTTTCCTACGATTTGTTCAATTGGAATGTAGGTGTTTCAAATGTCATTCGTACTTTTATGTGATGATGCAAGGCCTGTGTACTTTTAACTGAAGTTAAAAGTACACAGGCCTAAAGTTTTCTTCAATAACTACTCAGATGTACGATTTTAGCTTAACAGCTTAACCCTGTTAAGCTAAAATCGTACATCTGAGTAGTTATTGAAGAAAACTTCTAGGCTCTATGCCTATAAGTATTCTATTTAGAACGCTTGATACATCGTTTAACTTTAAATCAATAAAAAATGTTGACATACATGTGGTCTGTCTACTCATTGCACAGTAATACAGCTTGTTAAAAGTACACAGGCCTTGCATAATGCCAGACTATTTTCACAGCTCAAAAAGAATCCATATACAGCCCCCTTGCCGTTTCTCAAATGTACCATTCATTAATTAGGCAGATAAGGCACCATATTGCGGTCCAAGGTGCGGCCTTAGATACATACAACAACATATAGATTCATTGACCTTAATTGTACCATATAATTGGTATGGGTAGGATTCGTAGGTGATAGCACCTGGGCGACCATTTTTTTGTAAAATCGCATTTCTACAGCAAAGGCGCCCTTATAGATAATCTTACATAGCAAAACCTTTTCTAAATATGTACAAAATTTGATCCAATTCGTTAGAGACGTTTCTGAGATTTATACAATATTTTTTTTGCTTTGAAATGACGACTCCCGCATTAGGAATGGCAGAATGTGTCGTACGGCTTCAGAAACATTAAAAAAACGGACACAAAGAACACCTAGACTCGGGACAACTATTTGTGAATCACACAAATGATTGTCTCGTATGGGATTTGAACCCACAACACTCGGCGCATGTGTAGTGGTGTGGTAACCACTTAAACCTTTGCACCATCCGTGCAGCCAATTTATACATATATACAAGAATTGTTTGTTTAAAGTTATTGGATGAATAGTATGTAAACCATAGTCACTTTAGCTAAGTTAAAAGTACTTACTGGATCCCATGCAACTCCCTTCACAAGTCCAGTGTGCCCATTAAGCACACACACCATTTCTGGAAATTTCTCTGCGTTCCATATGATGATGGAGTTATCCACACTGCAACTGGCTAGCCATTTGTCTAGGGGTGACCATGCCAAATCGAGGACATCACCTATAAAAATAATTATAGTTTAAAAAACTAAAAAACACGCTTTTATAGAAAATTCAATTAAAACAAATAAAAAATTTAATCGAATTATTGGATTGTCATCGGTCTTTGATAGGTGTGCAAAATTTGAATGAAATCTGGCCGTTTAAAGTGGTTCAAAATCGCGCCCAAAGGAGTCGGTTACAAACATACAAACAAACATACAAGTGAAGCTAATATAAAACGTGTAAAAAGTAAAGTTTAGTAGTAGTCACACATACAACAATAGATTCAGCATATAGACACTTTCTTCGTAAATAAAAATTGTTTAAAAAACAAACTCTAACATGCCCTGATCGCTGCTTCCTACTATTGATAAGCAATCCATGTATTTAATACAAATAATAGTTTGCTTAATTAAAATATTTGTCCTTTTTTTCTTTTGAGAATTTTAAGTTAATATTAGACGTTTTTAGTTATAATATCATACCACAACTAGCCGTGGAACTCTGTAATTGGCTTAAGTTTATTGTAAATGCAACCAGCTGAGGCTGACTGCATAATAGATTGAAAATTGTAACCTACAAAATAGCTGTAGAGTTTTCTTAAAACAAATAAATAAATAAATTTACTTTTAAAATAAACTTCAGACTGCTGGTGGTCAAGTTATATAATATATGTATAATACATAAAAAAATTAATATTTTATTTCCTATTTATTATATAATTAGGCTATTTATTTCAAGTATAAATTGGACTGTGATGGTTTAGAGCTTTCTTACCATGATAAGTCAACATTCTGGACCTATGTAGCTGTTGAAGCCGTTGTAACATAATTTTTTAATTTATTACATAATTTAAATTTTAGCTTTTTGCACTTCTCTTACAAATAAGCTTTCAGTATTTCACATTTTGCTGTGATAAATTTTACACACAAAAAAAAAATGTGATAAATTTGATTAAAAACGTTACACCCCGCAAATTATCCGCTTCATGTGAAATATATAGATTAAACTTTAGTCACGAAAATTATAATTATTGTTACATACACAATTTTCAAATTCACTCTGTTGTTACTATCTTCTGTTAGCAGTTTACAGCTTACCTGCATGACCTCTCAATGTAGCAAGACACCTCCATGTTTCAGCTTTATGCTTTCCCGGTGTACTGGGTGCCACACTAAGTCCCCATACCATCACCAGTCTGTCATCACCCCCTGAAGCTAGGTATTTACCACCGTTACTCCACCGCACGCAGTTAACGCAAGCTAGAAAGTGCAGATATTATTTGTGAAATGCTTAAATACAATTGTCAGCACAATAGGTTATCATCATTCAAGTTCAAAAAATTAATCTTTATTTCTTTATATATATATTTCTTCTTTGCGTTTGTATGTTTCTGAAATCTTCCTAAACGGCTGGACCGATTTTAATGAAAGTTTTTGTGTGTCTTCAGGTGGATTCAAGAATGGTTTAGATTTACAATTGGCCCCAGTAGATGGCACTGTGATAGGGTTGCAGGAATCGTATTTTTTACGTTCCGGCAGGGCAACATCTGTCGGGTCCGCTAGTATGATATAAAAACATAGATGGCAAAGAGGTTTTAAAGTCAACTATTCAATAATTACTGTGCAAAGTATTGTGGGTGTAATCATAGAAGTGATGCACAAGTAAACTGGTTTTAATTGTGTCATGTGTGCAGTCTTTCATGGTACATGACTCAATCTCTTGTGAAGGGGTATTGAAAGAAAAAAGTTTTAGCTTATATCAAATCAAAACTTACCATTTTAGAAATTAAAACAATATGGTGACCTAAGCGTACAGTTTAAAAAAAATAAAAAAGTGTAAAACATGTGTAAACATTATATAACTCGGAGATATGAAAGTGTAGCTGTATTATGTTACATTTGATGTTGTTAGCTGTGCTTCTTCATGTTATGAAGTTCAAATGATGTGTTTGAGCAAAACAATTTATTGTAAAGCTAAATAATTAGGTACTTATAGTAAAAATGATTCATGAAAATGTATTAAATGAAAAATATTCCCTTTAATTATATTCGTTTTGTTGTAGGCATTACTAACCTAAGTGATTGTCCATTTGACATAACATTTTAGGAACATTAGGATCCACTTCAACAGCTTCAAATAAAACTGGGTTTAAATTCCAAACTACGACTCTACCGGAGTCCCCACCCTGTCCCCCGGTTGCAAACCGCTTCCCCGTTGGATGAATATCAACAGAAAATATCGGTTTATCTGAAAAATATCGATTTTAAGTATCAACAAACTGCACGAGAAATCGAAGTTTCAAACTTCAATATCACAATTCATTTACCATCATGGTTGACCCAACTGGGTTTTAACAGCTTCATTTATGATGTATTAAAATATATAACTGAAAATAACAGCTAATATTCAAAATAAATAAAGCTATAGCACTTTATTTATTTTATTGTAAAATGACACTGACAGCATCAACACACCGCCCGGCAATAAGGAAAGAGCGTTCTGAAACTGAAGCATAGACACACGGTTTTGTATGTCGATAATATAGTTATTAATATTATACTTTGAAAACATGCTTGGTGTTTGGTTATAATCTCATATTTCTTGTAAAAGAAACGAAATTTATTGTAGCTATGATAGTAGTCTCATTGTTGAAATATAATTTTTACTCGTCATTCCTTAATTATTGTAAATAGCAGTTATGGTAATATTTATAGAAAGTTCATGGGTTTATAGATTAGTCTACAGAGACTGCTAAAAAAAAAAACTCCTTCGGACTGATCCTTCGGACAAACGGTTGGAACGAAGTTCCTTTCGCTATAAAATATATTTAATGGATTGAATAAAATGTATCAATATATAATAAATATTGCTCGAACTAATATATGGATAATTAGTATACAACAGTAACTCGCGGTCAGCATTTTTCGTTGCGATAACACTTTTTTCCCCATCCGCTTATTGTTTGAAGTGTAACGTGCGATAAGGAACTTCGATCCAAAAAGCTTATGGTGGGTTTACACGCACGCCGCGCAGCCTGCGCACTTACTTATTCATGCAAGCATGCACAAACAGCCTGTTCACACACACACACACACGCACACGCTCACACAAACACACACACTCACACACACACACACACACACACTCAAACACACAGACACACACACACACAACCTCACACACGCAAATTCACAATAACAGTCATCACATCACGTAGACTATACATTAGACACTGTATAGCCATCATACATGGACTATACATAAAAATCTTACGCTTTTTTTTAACGCAACGCAACGTCCTATAAGGAACTTCGTTCCAAAAAGAAAATTATACATCTTGCAACTTCAAAAGCTAAACGAACAGTAACGAACCAAAGACTAAACAGTTACATTTTGCGCCTTTAAACACAGTCATAAATAAGTAAGACTACATCAAATGCTTTTAATGACTGCGATCTTATAAAGGATATACTAATATAATTGGTCAAATTAGTTTCCAACTAGGCAGAAAAGTCACCGGCAGACTAATTTATAAATATTCTGTCAATGAAAAGCTATCAGTCACTATCAAATACAGCTACCTACTAATTCTACTATGAAACAGTTTATCAATTTTTTCCTGCTGCATGGAATGAGACAATTTTGGTATCTTCAAAACGAACAGCATTGAAAATAGGTTAATTACCTACTAATATTAATGGAAATAAATTCTAATTCTGAATGCTTTTGGTAGGTAATTAAAATAATAAATAAATGTGCTAAAACCATTTTGGTTTTAGCACATTTATTTATTCGTAGTACCTCGTGATTGCGCTATTGCGCTGCCATTCCAACCTTTGTACCTACTTATATTCCCGGTTTAGCTGTTTCATCGGTATATCATCAGTCAGTGCTTTTACTCTACTTTTTGATATATATAATTGCGTCTAGTCTAAGTGCGTTTACTATTAGCCCATGAATCGTGTGGTACTTGCACGTGTTGGAATACCGAGCACCACAACCACAGACTACTTTGCTAAAACCACAACGTTATGGAAAGCAAACGTTATGACAAAAATTCTGCTCTTGTAAGTAGAAAATGAAATGATTTATTTTTTATTAGCATTCGCAAGTGACTATGATACATGTCATGATTAAAGAAGGTTATTTATGAACCCAAATATTGCACTCCACTAATTATTCCTTTTTTTAACCGCTAGGCTTTGAGAATGTCATCATGTCTCCAATAGAAAAGTAACAGTTTGATTGAATTGATTTTCCTCACTCTACTTTATTTTACATCTGATATAGATTTAGCTAGAATAAAAATAAGGGAGTAGGTATTTGGGCAAGGTGGTTCAAACGAAGCACAGAAAGTCATGGAACTCTTATTCCGTTTTAATTTTTAACCTTTTCCAGTGCTTTTTCCAGCTTTTGTCTTGCTCTATATACATTGATAAGAAAGAGATGCCCACTATTGATTCAATGTTGAAAGAATGTCATTCAAATCAAACCGGGAACGCAGCTGTCTGGCACTTTTTATTTATAAACGAAAAAGGGTTTGAATTTCATGCGCGATTTTGTGTTTTGTGAAATTAACAAAAATCGGTATGAGAGGAGCTGACACTTTAATACCGGCTAGATTTTTAACTCTAACCAGTCACCTATGCGTGGTTATAACTCTGCTATGGGAGAGCCAGCAGAGCCTACGTCACTGTTTACCGAGTCAGTTCCACAAGGATCTTTTCCTGATTTATCACAACCGGTAAGACATTATGTTTTGCAAGTGTTACTTAAATATCATATATCGTAATGTTTACAGTTTTATGAACATTCATAAAGGTTTTTGTCATTATCTTCGATCTAATGTGTTTGTTAACTATATACTCTGTTATCGTGTTTTTGGGGCCCAGCCAAGATTGTATTGGAATCACTATGATTGGAGAGACCTGACTTGTATTATTTGAGAGTTTTCACAATGAGTTGCATTTAGCATTTTAGTTCTATTGACGTTTTATCATTGTTCTTCAGAGCACCTGATAGTACTATCATAGCAACGTATAACTTAAACATCAGTGTACTTATTAATTGTTTTATTATAGGCATGAAATTTGATTAAACCTTATTTGTGTTCAATACATTATAATTTGTTTATTAATACGATAGTTATTGATGTCATAACACGAGCGCGAGGTGGCGGGCCCTTCTGCCGGCTTAGCAGATTTCTACCGGGCATGGTTGCTTCGGAAAGTACTTCTATCGTACTGGCCGCTAGAGCTAGCTAATGTTTGTGTACCAGAACCGCAACCTGGCAACCTCGTTTTGCGATAAGTGACGCGCGCTAAAGTGTGCGTGAGGCGACTGGTACTCTCCCATCCCGTGGAAGACGCATCAGGAGCTAGGGCTAGGGTACAAGTAGGCTCAAGAGATAAAGCCCTCTGCACCTGTTGATGAACATGTAGTCATGATCTGCCAAGGCTACCAGGAACTTCTTAGGTTATGTCTAGGTTCTCACCAATGGCTGCACTGTCTGCCAGAGTAAAGTTATGATTGCAAAGCATCAATAAATGTAAAAAGAAAAATAGCCTGCATTTAAAGTATTCTTAAAATAGATACCTAGGGGTTAGGTTTACTAGCGTTTGCCCGTGTGATCTAGATTTAGTCAATTAATGCAGATTTCCCTCGGGAACGGAAGTACTTTTATGTGGATAAAAGGTACCATTTATGTCCTTCTCCATATCTATGACAAAGTGAATGCAAAATTTCATGATTATCGGTTTAGAAGTTAAGGTGTGAAACTGTAATAGACAGAGTTGCTTTCGCATTTATAATATGTACTTGCTGGTGCCTGCAACTTCGTCTGGGTAGAATACGTAGTTTGGCTCCATTTTATATACTAGTCTCTTTTTTGTCTAAGATTTCATCAATCTCTATATAAATTAATTGTACAAGTAATCTTATCTACATATAAATAAGTAAAAAGCATTTAAATAATACAAATCCACACAGGTCATCTCTTCACCCAGTAATAACAAGGTGTTATGTTGGATTTGACCCGACTAAAACCACATGGTATTCCATCACGGAGTGCTACTTGCTGGGGCTTAGGTATACCCTAGAAAGGAAATCCCCGTGAACCCCGACAGACTTGGGCGCCTGTTGATCAATAGAAGATTCCAATTTAGAGTGGGAGGGAGCGTTGCCCCTTCTGATTCCGATAGGCACAAATAGTGTTGCCGTCTCAGCCCTGTTTCTGCTATGGTGGGTACTGTTGACCATTGCCCGGAAATCGCTTTGCACTCTCCGACGCCTTGTGCGTCTTCAGGCAGGAGAGTACTCGTCCTCTCCCGTTCCCGTTTCGTCGCGTCTTTGGTCAACGTCACCTCGCAAAATGAGGTGAAAATTTCGGATCATAGACCGAACCCGAGAAGCTTCACCCCACCAATAGCCGTTGCGAGATCGGAGTGCTCCGCCTACGCAGAGCACTAAATGTACATCAGCTATCTGCTTACCAAAAATATAGAAAAGATGTTTCATCGCAATCGGTTCAGTGGTTTTTGTGTGAAAGAGTAACAAATATCCATCCATCCATCCAAACTTTCACATTTATAATATTAGTTTAAGAACAGAAAACAAAACTTAGTACAATAAGGTTGTTGAAATGTATAATATAACATTTATGTTTTAAACTAGGTCCCTAACTATGTGTACACACCATGATTACATAGAACTGTGTTGTTTATATCTATATAAAGAAAACGAAAAATTACGAGAACTTATTACAGAATTACAAAACAAGTACACAATTAAACACGAGACATAATATTTCTTATATTATTCTTAAATTTCGGGAATTTGCTATCGAAAATGTCTAAGGTGTTATGGTGCTTCGAAACACACTTTCCCTATTTTGCCTCCTGCAAGGCTTATTTACGCGACATAAAAAACCCATGTTCTTCACCAATCATTTATTTATCTCCATACGAAAATTCATCAAAATTAACTTGACGAATGATTGGTCTCCCAAACAAACTGATCCTCTATTTGCCACCTTCAAGGTTGGACCAAGGTCTTGTTTATCTCTATAACAAAATTCTTCCAAATAAACTTGACAAATGATTCAATCATCAAAATCAATAACACGTATTAGATAGGTATCAAACAGACACACAGTGGGTCATTGAACCATTACCTTCATCAATGTCAAACTGACTAATCGCGACCCCTGCACTGATATTGCATGCTATTTTTGTTAGAGCATTTAGCCATCTGACGGCCGAAATGTAGGAAAGGACCAATTTCGCTATTAACTAGTCCCAAAGGATGCGACTCGGACAGATGAGTTGCCTGCGGTGTCTTGCTACTTGGCTGTGGGCAGCGCCTGTCTTTGGGTAGACCGCTCGGTCGCTCTAGATGTCAGGTGGCCAAATGTAAAAAACAATTTCCAGCGAAAAATAAATGATGACGCGGGGATGTACGGGGCTTTCTTTAATTCGTTATTACAATATCTACATTGTAACAGATTGCATTATATTGTTAATGAAGCAGGAGCGTAATAATATAATTAGAGCTACTTAATTTAAAAATGTTTTTTTTTTAAGTTTGATATTTATACTATATTATTAACAGAAAACAGTAACATGAAGGTAAAGCGTCCACCGAAGGGCCTGAACTACAACTTCGCTCTACCCTGATCAAGCGTTACGGCCGCCACCGGCTATAATTTGTAGTGGCGTATTGCACTCAGATACTATAGTATGGCAATGACATTGCGCTCGCCTACGGTCAAAGAGGACTTAATACAAAAGAACGGAGACCAAATCTAATGGCGCAATTACACTTGGTCGTTGGCTCGTATTCGATTGCCTATAGAATTCGGACAAACGACTGAGTGTAAATGAACAGAGTCGAGTACGCCCGTCTTCGTACAATCTAGTCCAGCTTTCGTTTTGGTTATCCCAATTAGAATACCCGACGCCGTGAATCGATAGAACCTCAAAATGGCGGATGACATGGCGTCTGCAGGCACATACCTTCCCGAACGCGGGTGCAGAGTCGTTTGCCCGTATTCCAGTGACCGAATTCGAGCAAAACAATGTAATTAATGCATCGGGTGCCCGAATTCGAGTAACGTCTTTCGCGCTGTAATTGTGTAATTGCGCCTTAATGGTGTGAAGACAAATCAGTTTAGGTACCTAGGATCCTTCTGATGAGTCTGGCGACATATTTACCCATACAAACACTCACGCCTATATTTCCTAAGGAACCACCCTGGGAATTAAACATGTGACGATATTGAAAGAGAAGTAGGCAGGAAAGGAAGGTATTGGAAGGAAAAGGATATTGCTTATATGGATTGATTGGAATTGTAAACAATAGCTAGAGAAGTTCAGTAACTCCCAACTATTGGCGGGAAGTGCGAGCCCTATAGATTTACATAGGGGACCTTTATGATATTCGTATGTGAACTGGTGCTGTTATTTCAAAGTGGCGTGAAGTTACCGGTCATCCTCGGATACTACCAAAGCCGAAAGGTCTAGGACTCCTAGACCGGCGAGTCTTAAAAGAGTATTCATTCCAAAGTATTCCAAAAGTATGGCCGATATTGATATGACATAGTATGCAAGACATCCTCGGTACCAAAATGGAAGCTTACTAGATTCTACGTCAAATATATGACAGGCTTTATACCGCATTTTTAATTTCTTTAACAACAAATAACAACTAGTCTACGAAAAAAATACAAAATAAAACAGGAAAGTCGCCTTTAAGGTTGGGAATTCTATAAAATAATAATTACGTACACATACAAGATCTGATTAAATCTATGCCCTTGACAGGCTTTGTGAAGGTTAAGGTCACTATATACATTTACAGGGGATATGATAACGGTATTATAATATCGCGGTATAATGGTCTAAGATCCGGCTGCAGAATTAGTGCGCTCATCGAGTATTTGCTAAAAACCAAATTTTTACGCATATTTATGATTAGGAGAATATATATCTACCAGGCTGCCTATCAAAATGTGGCCGCTAGTATTTTTAATTAAATTATTGTTAATTGATTTTTCGAAAAAAAAAATTATTCACTTGTTTTTTAAATAAAATATCGTCCACTTCACGGCAATATATATAAAGACCCTGAAAAATCACAATTGCTCTTGCGCACTTGGCCTCTTCGCAGCCAGGTGTAAACTTAACTTTAAATTTCTTCTTTTTATGGAAAAACGTGGTAATGTACCAACTACTAGTTCCTAAGATATTACATTTCTCAGATAGGTAGAATTTATCAGGTAGTTTTAAAATTAAAAATAAAATTTGGTTTTTAGCAAATACTCGATGAGCGCACTAATTCTGCAGCTGGATCTCGTACTATAAGAACCAGATGAACGTATCTAGAAAAAAGTCAAAAATAGTTTTTTTTTCATAGTACGGGTCACAATGTGCTCCTTTATGAAATGCCAAAAGGACGTAATTGTAAATGCAATATTTCATAAATTCCAAAATAACAAAATAGCTAAGGAACCACAAGGAACTAGGTAAATTCTCGGAGTATTTTTGCTCTCTTGTAAAATTAAGAAAATGAAGATATGTTCGTCTGGTTCTTATGCCGCGATATTAGAGAAGCTGTACCATAAAAATGCTCTTATTGATCCTGTTTTACTGTTTAGAACTCGTATTTGGAACTCGTGTGCCTTTGATGATTCTATTCCGGTCTCTGGGGCCGTTTACCACTGTCTCGGTTTTGCCTCTGCTGGAACACCCACCCTTGACTGCCCTTAGACCAGCGCTTATCGAAGTCACGTCTCTGTAAACCTGCTACATTAGATTACATTTACGAGAAAATTATTTTCAATATGAGTAGAAGAATGTTACAGTTAATAGTACAATATTGAGTCATACTCACTCGCAAATGAAAATGATGTTATGTTACCAGGTGGGAAGCAGTGTATAGAGAGTATGTCGAACTGGTAAAATCCGGTTAAAGGGAGATAGTGTGTTTACACTGCCATTGTGTTTGGGATTAGCGGCCCATTGTGGAATACATGTGTGGGGAGCTGTGTGTGATTGTCGTTGTGCGCATTTAGGGTTGATACCATTCAAGTTATTCTTTTATAGGCTACAATTTTGGACCATATCCTTGGATTATGTCGTGATTCTTCCCATATTTTGCAGAATCTTTACCGAAAATGTAATTTTCGGTCAGGTTTTGTGAAAAATATTCGTCATTAGTTGAAGTTGTTGGCACTGAAAATAATTGCTAGAATAAATGTGTTAGAAGTAGGTGTATTATTTAGCAAAATCTGTCGCACTTTTTTTTGTTATCGGTTATTGGGAAATATGTGTAGACAATGATGCTGGTCCGCTTCCTCTGGTTCTTAAACGGTTTTTGAAGTGAAAACTTCTTTAGCGGCATTGTGAACTTTTTAGGATGGGTAAAAAAATGTTAAACTCACGTCAGGACACGTGACCTGATCGAAAATTCGTAAGACGGAGCCGAGTTTCTTATATTTAAAAAAATATTTTCACGCCATCTGTGGATTCCGCGCGATACTACTGTGGTTTGATATATACTTATGTATTATATGGTATAGATCCACTAGAGGGCGCTAATCTAAACATTGAGTTTTGTTAGCTCCTTATTAATTAATCTTTAAAAAATGTGTTTTTACTTCTGACGTGCAGTCCTACGACTGACAGTTTTTTTTAGTTGCATATGTCACGTTGCTATTTATTTTTAAATAAAGTCGTTATTATAATTTGTTAAGTAGAGCCGTAAGTGGATAAGTCAGGATCATAATTTGATTTTGTTGACAAATATTGTCCTTATAATCTCAGTCACAGGATATCTTCTCGCTGGTGTGTCAAGCGCAGTACCCTAATTCCTTGTTGAAGGTAGTCATGTTCTTCCCATTAGAGTTCCTTACAACCTGACTTTCGGCTAGTATACCCTTAACCTGGAGTAATTATACGTGTTATATAAAATTCGGCGGAGAAATTGTTGAATTAGCCTGAAAAGAAATGGATATTGAATAGTTTTTTTTTTATATTCGGAAAATGTTTTCCTGGACTGGAAATAAAAGTTCAGAAATGTGCGCCTTGCACATTTCTGAACAACATATAATTTTTTATTTCAATATTAATTATGCGACCGTTTTTGGACAAATTCTTCCATCCATGCCATCAACTCCCTTGGTATTAAATACCTATAGTTTCATTCATATCAACCCTCTTAAGAAATATTAGTTTTATCGCAAAATTTCCATGTTCAATATGTCAGTTTTATTTCTGTGTTAAGATAAGATAAAATAACTTTATTTGTCTAAACATGTGTACAAATGGTGTTACAATAGGTATAAGATTTGTTTCAACATGCTTGGTCCATTAATTTTAGACATACTAATATCATTGTTTTACATTGATATCAGTAAAATTACAGTAAGATATAATTATTTAAAAAAAACCGACTTCAACAAAAAAACCTATTCCATAAAAGACTTATATATGGTTTTCTCATGGATGTAATTGTCAGAACTGGACCAAATTGAAATGGGACCACACGGGAAGTACCAGCTTTCAAATAAAAAAATAATAATCAAAATCGGTTCACCCAGTCGAAAGTTCTGAGGTAACAAATATAAAAAAAAAAAAAAAAAAATCATACAGTCGAATTGAGAACCTCCTCCTTTTTTTAAGTCGGTTAAAAATATTGATCATTGCAACAACAAAGTTACAATTACAACCACGCTAAACATATATTAGAAAAAAAAAAATGTAAATTGGAATTAGATCATATTAAATTTTATTTCAGGATGTCTATTTATCAAATGAATTCATTTAATAACCATAATAATAGTAATGTTATCATAATAGTAGTAAAAATGACAATAAACAAATTAAAGTTTGTCATTGAGATATGCATTTACAGTGTAGTAGCATTTGCTTAACAATAAATTCAACAAATTATTTTTAAACATACTTGTATTCATGTCTTTGTATGAGTTTGGAACCTTATTATAAATTTTTGGAGCCATACATAAGATGCTTTTCGTCACTAGAGCAGTACTTGCAGGATACACACATAGCCTCTTATTATCACGTCTACTTCGTACTGTAACATCAGATAGACGAAGAAACAGCTAAGGATTGGTTTTAACAAAAAGGGTTGTTTCAAGTATGTATAGTGAAGGAAGAGTTAATATTTTATATTTTTTGAAATATGGCATACAACTATCAGTTCCCTGTAATCCAAACATTGCCTTTATGCAACGTTTTTGCTGTTTGAATGCGAGGTCCTTATCCACAGAGTTACCCCAAAAAATTATGCCCTATCTTAATATAGTGTTAAAGATCACGAATCTTCCTAAATTTGTGGCTGCCGTGCGCAATCCCAGGCGCAACTGTTTCAAGATCAGGCTTTTATTTGTCAGGAGCCCACAATGATAGGAATATGGTAAGCATAAGTAGTAGTTAGTACTTTATACTACAATAATTTATAAGATAAATATTTAACTAAGTGATATAATTGTCGCTTACTTGCGTTTATTTGATTAGTCTGATTACGCAAAATCCTATGTATTGAAGCTGCTAGTTCAAACAATGTTTGTGTTAATAAAATTGTACAATCTCTTATCGCCAGAATCAATTTTGCTCTTCATAGTTCAGTGACTTCACTGATTTTTACACGACTGTCCAAAAAATGAGTATAATGTTTTCAGGGTTTATGTATTATAACTTGTAAATGCTTGAACAGATTTCGATGTTTCCATACGTACATAGCCGAATCAGGGAAAGAGCATTCGTTTCGTACAGGTTACTCGAGTCCAAGTCAATTTTATTTTTCCTAATAGTGTAAGGGCCAAGTATGAAAGCAGTATATACGACACATCCCTAATGACCCTGACCTAAGACGATATCTAGTTCGAACCGGTTAAAATTGCCATCGGAGATCCAGAGTTTACAAATACGAGGTGTTATGTCGGTGTGACCAACACTGTGGTTGTAGTGCGCCGGCGCAGCGAGCAAGCGGTCAGGCGACTCCGCACGTGTTGTGTTCATATTCAAGTTATTTAAACTCAGTCAAACCAATCTGGTTTTATTTTATCAGCCAGATTTCAATTTTTAAGTGTCACCCAGTTAAATATATGGGTTCATCAGCTTCCAGCAGTGTAAGTTGATTTTTTTTTAATTTTTGTGTTTTATTGTTGATTTTGTGTTTTTTTTTCTCACGTCTGGTGGTGGTGATTTTGCGTTTTTGATGGACAGTGTCATGTAAGTGTTAATTATTATTTCGCACCCCTAGATTTAAAGAGAGCTAACTCAAAAATTTCAATTTCAATACCTACTTGACGCTAGACGCTAAATTCACCAACACAGGTTCGACTTAACACTAAACAAATATACAATACATTGTTAAGCATTAGGAAAATAACTACAAAAATCTAATTTTCAGCCCCAAAACATGATTAAAACACAAGATTGCTACAATATCTTTCTTCTAGCTACTTATAAATCTCCAAAACTCCTGCAGTGCACAGTTAGTTTTTTGCCTTTTCTGTAAAAAGTGCTTTTTTGAGTTAGCTCCCTTTAGATCTAGGTGTGCGATTTGTTCATTTATTTTGAGAATATGCGAACAGCAGTTTCAAACCTTATACAAAATAATTTAACTGGAACAAGCCTCCTATCTGTATCCAAGACAATTACTTCACTTCCTTCCTTTGTTCGTCATGTGAAAACTTGTACTCTCTTCTCTGTATGGGGTAAGGTACCAAGCAGAGGGTTCGAAAGTTCGGTTCTCACTTTTTGAAATTGGGTGTTACTGGGTGTAGCCTTATGTTTCTACTCCTTGATAATGAGACTAAAATCTGTTCAATTTGTTTTAAATATTATCCTTATTATGTTGACATTAGGTGTTGTAGACGTAACTCTTACTTTTATTATTACGCGTAGGGTATACGAATTATTATTAGTTTTCTCATTAGCCTTCTCAATAAAAAATATTATTTTATTCTCACACTTGCATGCATGAACCGCATGCCGCGTAGGTTTAAAATTAATTTCTGATTGCGGTGTTGTTGATTCCCTGACATGGGTTTTTCTAGGAAACTATGGGACCCATCCCATTAGAACCTATGGGATCCCCATCCCATAGGTTCTAATGGGATGGGATTTTCAGAAATGGTAAAACAATATTGATTACTGAATATTTTTTATTCGAGCGAAGTTCCTTATTGCCCGTACACTTCAGACGTTCGGCTGACGGCGGGCGAGAGCGTGAAGTGTTAGCGCAACGAAAAATGCTGACCGCGAGTTGATTCATTTTATGTCTGTGGATTCTGCGCGATACTACTGTAGTTTGATACTAATTATACATATTATATTAGTTCGGTGTAACTTTCACAGATGGCGCAATTTTAATTTGGCGTTTTTACAATATTCACTATATTTTGGTACAATTTACTTAACTTCGTTCCAACCGGGTGCCCCAAAGACACCTCACGCGTTTTTTTTAGGGTTTTACGGGGTCGACTATACAAGTGTTGCAAGGGTGCATAGGATATGGTGAACTTTGTTCCATTAGGCGAACCGGAGGCTTGTTTGCCATTTTAGTAACGTCAAAGACCTTTATTTCACAAAATTCCTTAAGTATTGCTTGAAATAGTTTTTGTTTTTAAATTAAATATTATAAATGTCGCCGCAGCAATTAGTTGCTTTGTCAAAAGTAAAATTATTAAAACAAAAAATACCAAAATAATACCGTATTGAAAATAGGTAAGATCGCTATTTGCCAGTGTCGATCTATAACCGCCTGTTTCCAAATAGTTGAGCGTTGTGAGAAGAAATCGGGCAAATAAACTCACGAGCACTCTTTTAAATCACCAGTGCAGCAGTGGTATAATAAACTCCTCAGTCTATTTTCCCTCCAACAATTTTGCCTCCGAAATTCTCCTGTTTTTTTTTGACTCTTCTAAGAATTTAAGACTTCAGAAGGGTCTAAGAAATTACCATTTTACTTAGACACTATACTAATTTCAGTTTGTCTTTTGTAGTATTTGAGTCTGATACTGACAACGAGGATATCGTCATCATATAGGCTCATATAGGCTATTCGCAAGCATTCAAGTTATGCACTGGCAGTCGTTTGTCTACCCACCTTCAAACCATATAAAATTTCCTGTGTGTAAGTCGAAACCATTAAAAAAAAAGTAATTGAAAAAATAAACTAACAAAGATTATTTCTGTGTATTTTTAGTATTATCGGTGGCTTTTTAAAGTAGCTATTTATACTGAGATGAAAATCAAATCCTTTAGGCTTTTATTTTCTTATTTTATATAAAGCAAATTAAATATCTTGACATCAATGTCATCTTTATCGGTTGCAGTAGTTATCAGTTAAGTTTTATTTTTATTAATGTTTAATTAATTTAATTTAATGTAAACACAATATATCATAATTTATACAACAGATAACTGTTAAATAATAAAGTTCAGTCACATATAAATACTTAGTCATATGATTTCAAGATCATTTTTAAGGTGTATGCAAACTAGAGCATTTTAGTTTATTTACACCAAATTACTGGCAAAGTAAAAAGTAAGAGTCGCAAATTTAACTTTATTTACTAAATTTAAATAGTCTTGAACTGAATATCTGAAGAATAAATAGTAATAATAATAATCTGAATATATAGCAAATACAGTATAGTATAGCAGTAAATACATCCGTAAAAGTACATAGAAAAACCATTATATTATATAAAAACAAATGTACAAATATTGGCACTGAAAGGAAATCGAACGCGACCCGCGACGTAGTCTACCGCCGCGCCCGTATAGGTCGTCAACGTGTTTCTAACATCTCCTTGTGTCACATCCAGTGGCAGATTTACACATTTGCCGCCTGTAGGCTAGTTACATTTTGCCGCCCCTACCTCCTCTTCGATTCGATAGGCAATTCACAATGATATTAATTATAACTTTTTGAAGTAAAACTTCTTTACGCAAGCTTGACTTGGGGAGTAAGCTGGTGAAGGCGTTACGAAAAGAGTGATCGGGCGAGGTGAACGGAAGAAGCTGGTGAATTCGTTACGAAAAGTGTGATCGGGCGAGGCAAACGGAAGTTGAGAGGGAGATATAAATTAGTGAAGATAGAAAGAGAGAGAGTTACGTTTCGTATATTACTGTAGGGGCAAGAGAGAGAGGTGCGAGCATACATTTTCTTTCTCTCTTTCTCTCATTGCCAGTTACGATTCGTATGAAGTTTTAGTTCAGTCGTGTGGTCTAAAGCACACTCGTTTTTTTTGTCAATGATTTGTGCACTAATTACACCACCTTTTTTCCATAATTAGTATGATTGTGAACTAGGGGATCGATGTCTCGGTTTCTAGATTTTTTATTACATCCCAACGATTTAGCTAGGATCTTTTGAAGTCAAAACTTCTTTAGCGGCGTTGTGCACTTTTGTGGACGTTTAGACGGAGCCGAGTTTCTTATATTAAAAAAAATATAAGATGCGAAATTCAAACATTTATGAGCGGGCAGTAGCGCAGAACTTTCAGTGTACCCTTTGTATACATTTAGATAATTATTACCTACTTTTTATTTTTAACATAACAGGTATTTAGCCGAGCCTGATTATGGTATTTGTTCTCCTAACTCCTCTTGTTGGTAATTGTTTAGCTAAGATTGATTGTTTTTTTATGGTACCTATATTTCAAAGCTAATAAAAGCTCGATCATGTACTACTGTTAAGGTGGGGTAAGTTATGCCACTGCCATACTACTTACACATGTATATTCAATAAACGTTCAATCCATCAGCCTATTGCAGTCCACTGCTCTCCTAACGTGCGCCAAAGCCCCCGGTTATCCGCCTTTCGCATCCAATCTATCCCAGTTACCTTTTTCAGTTTGCCCGCCCATCTGACTGGGGGGCAGCGTCCCACCTTCCGTTTACCAGTTCGCAATCTCAACTCTAGAACCCGTGTGCCCCAACAACCATGCCAGGCCACTTCAGCATGCTTATTCTGCAAATTATGTCGGTAACTTTGGTTTGTCGGATGACCACATTACGAATTTCATCCTTCAAAGAAACTCCAAGCATAGCTCGCTTCAAAGCCCGCTGCGCGACTTTAAAAAGCTTGTTGACTAGACCGATTGACATACGGTGCCGAGACGTGGGCACTAACAACCCCACCGCCAGTCTCAGCACCGTATGTCAAGAGAGGTAGGACGCACTGGTTTTACAAAGACCTTCGTTTTGAAGAATTGCTACAAGGGTGATGAGAAAATTCAACGTAGCTTTGCAATTGCTGCCCGTCCTAACAGGATCCTGCTGGTGATTTCTTCCCGAAGTTGTCTCTACCGAGCTGGATAACGTGGTCAAGATAGACATATTCCTGTACAAATTCGAGCGTCAACCCTTCGAAGTCAAGTTAGTTTAGGACTTAGGACAAACTTAGTTTTTTCCAAGTTTATAGTGAGTGAGTACATGTACATGTGTGAGTGCTAGTTTTTTATCGTTTCGTCCAGCTCCCCCAGCGACTCTGCTATTAGAACGATGTCACCGGCAAACCGAAGGTGGTAAGATAAACTCTACATTTATATTGATTCCCCGTCTAGTCCAATCAAGTGTCTTGAAGACGTCCTTAAGGGCGTTGGTGAATAGTTTGGAGAAAACATTCCCTTGTATAACTATACCTCTTCGTCGTCGTCGTCCTATGGTCTTGGAGCTGTACGGTCATCGTGTTGGTGTCATATAAGCTTTTCAACACCTCGATAAATCGCCAGTCAACACGACGTCATTGCAGAGTATCCAGAATTGCCCAGGTCTCGATGGAGTCGAAGGCTTTCTCGTAAATCACAAAAGCCGTATACAGCGGCTGAAAATACTTCTCGGTCTTTTGCACAATGTGTCGAACAGTATGGATATGGTTCTAGGTGATTGGCTTTTTGGAAACCCGACTTGTTACGGTGGCTAGTATTCGTTTAAAAAATGTATATTTAATTATCTGGTAATAATCCGCCTGATGATGACGATGAAATTAAATTAAATTAAATTATTAAAGTTGTTGGCTTAAGGTAGATCTTAGATAACTTTTTAATCGTTTTAAGTTAGAAAATCTTCTCTCACCCGAACTGTGTTTCCAGACAGTTTAGAGAACGGTCGTGTCACTCGTTCCCGCCCGCAACCAAACGCGACTACGAAAATTGTAGAAACATCTAAATAGGTGGTGAAACATATTACATGATCAATTGTTTGTGTACCTATTAAAATTAAGGTAGGTACATATATGGAAATATGAATCTTTTTAATTTTTGTAAGATAAAAAAAATGTTTTCCCCAGTTTTGCCGCCCCTAAAATCCGCCGCCCTAGGCTCCAGGCTACTCAGCCTACTGGTAAATCCGGCACTGGTCACATCACAGAACTACGTGCCATGTTTACAAACATTGAGTCACCGCCACAAAGTTCACGAACACCTGAAAGAGAGCGTCATAATGTTATATATATGTCATTATGTATAATATAATAAAGCTCAGATCAAGACGATAATTTTGATTACAAGACTTTGAAGTATAAATTTCTTTAGCGGCGTTGTGCACTTTTTGGGATGGGTAAAAAATGTTAAACTCGCGTCAGGACACGTGACCTGATCGAAAATTCTTAAAACGGAGCCGAGTTTCTTATATTAAAAAAAATATAACATTCGAAATTCAAACATTTATGAGCGGTCAGGAGCGCAGAACTTCCAATGTACCCTATGTATGCATTTAAATATGTTATTACCTACTTTTTATTTTTAACCTAATTATATATATACAGATGTGTGTGTGTATGTATATGCAAAAACATTGTGAAGTTATGTTTTCAATTCTGAAGTAGAACTGCACAGTTCTACGACTGACTGTTTTTTGAACAGAAGAATGTCAAGGATTTTTTTTCATTGGTATTTAATCCAAGGTCCTAAAACCGATTATCATAAAATATTCATCATTTTGTTCAGCATAACTTTGGTAATATAATTTTCATAAAAAGTAATATTTGAGAAACGTCTAACGTCACTTTAGATTTTGTAAAATTGTTTTATGCTCTTCTATAAATCTAAATATTATATAATCTTAGCTACAATAGTGAACCTTTGGGGACGCGCAAATAATCTTATTACTATTTATACGATATAATAGCATCATTAGAAATAACGTCTTTTTAGATGCTTATCCGCAAAGGCTTCCTTTCCTCTGACTGCAAATATATCACAAAAATCTCCACTAACTTTTGCTAGACGTTTCCCAAATATTACAAAATATTTCAAACATCGATTCCCCTAAATATGTTTGTTTATTTTGCGTAAACTGTCTAGTTTAAACGCGCCTTTATAATCATGAGGTATCGTCAAAACAACGCAAGATATAGGTGCCTCATTCACTATATGTCTTGCCCGTGTATTAGTTGCGTTGTTTAGGTGTGTTGTCATTTATAACATTTAAATTAGCAGCAGGGAAAGTGTTAACCATGGTTGGGGCAGCGAACGAAAAAAAGGTTAGCATCCAAAAAATTTTTTTTTTAACATTTAGTGAAATAATAATAACATTTATTTGGCATAAAACTTGGTATAAAAGGTCTTACAGTGCGAAGTGAGTAACATGTTTTGTTGTTGTTGTGTGTTATTGTTTGTAATATTGATCTAATTTATGTAGTTAAACTATTTAAAAAAAAAAAAACCATGAACTCTTTTACGGAATAGAAATTATGTTCAATGAGCCATTCATATAATTTCTTTTTAAGGTGCTTCCAGTTTAATGTTTTCAAACTGCTAGGTAATTTATTATATATACGTATACACTATCTACACGTTTTTTCCAACTCATATGTTCGTCCATAATGCCACCTAGAAATGTAGTGTTTGTCACTAGTTTTATTTTTAGTATATTCAGATTCATATTGTATTTATTATTTGAGTATTAATTTATCTATTGTGTTAATGATGTCAGTTTCATGACCTTGATTAGCATTTTTTTTATTTGTTGTTACTATTATAGAGATATCGTCGGCAAACAATATACATTTATGGTTAGTTACGTCTACTATATCATTTATATATAGAAGGAACAAAATTGGTCCCAGTACACTCCCTTGTGGAACACCACAATTAGTATACTTGTATTCACAGGACTAAGATGTCAAGACTTTGTTTTCGTAAATTTTAGATACAATTACTCGTTGTCGCCTGTTACTCAGATATGAGGATATCCACTGAAGGGTAGGTCCTCTAATCCCAATTCTTTCAAGCTTTTGTAATAGTATTGAGTGTAAAACCATATCGATAGCTTTTGATAAATCGAAGAACAACCCGGTGGTTAAGTAGTTATCATTAATTTTATTCAATATAATATTAATAGTTATGTAAACAGCTAGTGTTGTGAATTTGTATTTTTGAAAACCAAATTGTTCGCTCTTAATAATATGATATTTGTCACAAAAGCTAGTTAGTCTCTTATGCATACCCTTTTCGTATATCTTGGATAAAATGGGGATGAGTGTTATAGTACGATAATTGTTCACATCACTTTGATCTCCCTTTTTGTACAGGGGCTTAACGATGGATAACTTTAGTGCTTCTGGGAATGTTTTATGAAAAAATGATAGATTAATTAAATGTTACAATAAGTATTAATTCATTCATACATGTTTTAATAATCTTTGTACTAATCTCATCGTATCCTTCTGATAAACAATTTTTTAACGACAAAATTTCTAGTCTTGCCTCTGTTTCAGACATAGGCTGAAGGAACATTGTGTTTACAACCAAATCATTACTACAAATATTATTTATATGTTTATCGGTTATTTTTTATTTGAATTTATATAATGATTATTGAAAGCCGAAGATATTTCTAAGAGATTGGTAAAAGTTTCATTATCGACTTTATATTCATTTTTTTTTTTTTTTTCTATGTTATTTCTGGGATTATCATTCTAAAATTCATTTCTAATAACTGACTATGACTCTACATTTATTGTCATTTTTTATTAATAAATTTAATGTTAGTGTTCTTTTTTGAATTACAAATGGACTTTTTTTAGAAGCCTGGAGTATGTTATATATTTATGTTTATTATGAATAGTTTTATTTTTATAGTATTTAAAATGCAATTGTCTCTTTAACTTACAGCTCTTTTTAAAACCCTTGCTTATCCAGTTTTGTTTTCCTCTATTATTATTGTACATTTTTATTTTCAATTTGGGAAAACAGGTTATAGAAATTAGTTCATGAAAAGTGTTGAACGTAACATTGGCATCTATTTCAGAGCAGATCTCTGACCAGGACAGACTTTATAAGCATTCTTTAAACTTTATATGTATTATAAACTCTATTGTAGGCATAATATATATGGGGTTTTTTGTGCCTTAAGTCTAGTCGTCAATAAAACTCAGTGGCATTTGGTCCCATTCTTCTACCAACGTCCTATTCTGTTGTCTTAAGTCGGTTACTGCTGGCATTCTTTGTTTAATTTGTCTTCCCAGTTTATCTCAGACATGCTCTATCGGGTTTAGTTCTGGTGAGCGGGCTGGTCATTCCAAAACTTGGAATTCTTAGCACCTCTAGGCCACCGTTACCGTGTTACATTCTTGGCTGGCACCCCATGGCATTTGAACAGGTATTGCACGATCAAATCTCATTTAAATGGAATACGATAAATTTTATGAAATAAAGAAATTCAATATCTTTATTTCATAAAATTGATCATGAATTATTCGAAATCGTCAACTTAAAAAATAATTATTATAATTAAAAATTATAGATTAACACACAGTCACCGCAGCAGGTGGTTGCTTTGTCAAATTATTAAAAAAAAATAACACAATATCATATCTGCCCGTGTCTATCTATAACCGCCCGTTTCAAAATGATTGAGCCTTGTGACAAGAAATCGGGCAAACAAACTCACTGCCACTCGTATAAAACACGAAAGAAAGAGAAGTTACAATATCTCTAGGTGACTCCAATGGTGCTGGAATAGCAATGATATCGGTAGAAGCTGATGCATGTTGGAGCAAACGATCATACAAAACAAATTACTCGGCTTTGTCTGGATGTGCAGCGATTACTGGGGAACATACCGGAAAGGTCCTCTACATTGGAGTCCGTAACAAATATTGTGTTATCTGCATTCACGCGTTTGCTAAGCGTGTATTACCACGAACTCACGATTGCACAAAAAAATTATCTTGGATCGTCTACTAGCATGGAGCATGAAATTCTGGTTGAAGGTTTTAAGCGCGCAATAGAAGAAAAAAAAATGTTTTAATAGCTCACGTATATTAGTTGCTAAAAATAACAGATAAAGAAAATTATATTGTAATTTAATTTAGTACAGGTATACCTTGCTTCATTTGTTTTTCTTAATGTAGATGTTTATCATTTCTTTCTGAAATATTTGTACACAGAGCGTTTTCGAGCCATGCTAGAAAATAAATACATCTATATATCCAATCCACACCTCAAATTAAATAAACACGTACACTTGGACGTACAGCTTACCAACAAATATAAATGCATGCTTTACATACTTAATGCATACAATTCAAACTCTAACGTACTTACATATTAGTTACAAACATAATTACAAACATACACACGTAATTATTTTTACATAACTAAAATTTGCATTTTTTTTCAAATGTATAAGACAATATTGATGTGATTCTTAATATGCTACGCTTAATATGCTGCTATTTAACTGTAGTAAGATTTTGTAATTCCAACTGTCATTATAATAATAGTCTATTATATTCATACACTCGAAATACATAACCTAAATTGAGTCAACATAAGCTCTACACCCTACAAAATAATTGTTCAATATGTAAAAAATAACCAAAAAATACTTCCTTGATCAAAAATAGGCACACGTAGTATACAGTTCACGTTCTTTTGTTAGGCGTTTAAAAATTCGGCACAGGTACCTACCTCCACAACCGCTACGCGGTACTTACTGTACTGAGTTTAACGTAGTGTTTGAATACTCTTTGGTACTGAGTTCATTGGCATTATTTATATCACTTTGGCAGTTGTAATTACGTTTATAAAAAATACCCATATTCTAATTACTTGTGAACTAACGTTTATTCTCGTATAAACTTTTTGTAAAAATAATGTAGTAAAGAGAAATTTACAGCTATTACGGAGCGTTTTAAGTAGTTTTATGGTCTTGGTTCTGGTTTTTTTTCTAGGTTATCCATACATAAATCAAAATTTTGAAGCCGCTATGAACTATAGTACTACTTCAGACATATTATTATATTTTACTAGCAGCGCCCCGCGGTTTCACCCGCATAAGTCCCGATCCGGTAGGAATATCAGAATAAAAAGTAACCTATGCGTTAATCCAGGTCTCCAGCTATCTACATACCAAGTTTCATCGCAAACGGTTCAGTGGTTTTTGCGTGAAAGAGTAACAAACATCCATCCATCCGTCCATCCCTCCATCCATCCATCCATCCATCCATCCATCCATCCATCCATCCATCCATCCATCCATCCATCCATCTATCCATCTAAACTTTCACATTTATAATATTAGTGGGATTAGTGGGATATGTTTAGTAATATCGTTCAATCTACGAGCTCAAAAAAGTGTCGTCGCACAATTTACGAAAAACTTGCTTCGGAATTTTGACTTTGTCTATTAAGTTAGACAATAAATAAGTGAGGCCGCTACGATCAATGCTAATAACTGTTCTCCAGTTTTCAATAAGTTTAAGTGGTTAAAGTTTTTTAGTTGCTCAGAATATAAACGTCAAAGTTGACCCTTTAATTAAAAAATCACGGTTAAAATGTAATAGGCCTCTTAAACTGAGTAATTATAATTTTATTGTCTTCTGTATTTACGTCGTTTTTAGTTTGTTAGGTCTTAATAAGTCAAGAGTCTTATGTTGTACGGAAGCAGCGTTTAGACTATGCGCGTGGTATTTGACATGCAACATCTAGAAGTCGGAAGTCTGATAACTTTAGAACGCTGCAATTAGAAGTTGATTATAGGGATCACGTGGCCTTAAGAAGTCCAATAGCGGACGAGTCTAGAGACCAGCTTTTATTATGTTATTTCGGCATTTCAGTGTGTGACGTGAGTGAGCGCTCAGTTCAGTGTGTGACGCCCCTACTGGCCACTTGTGAATCCGGCGAAACGCTAATAAAACGCGTCATCGAGCGCGTGATGTAGCCCCGGGGAAGGGCTGCTTTACTCATAATTGTCCTAGCAAGGGGTAAACATACGCCCAATATTGTTTATAAAGAAGTACTATATGAATGTTGCAAATTCATTTGCATATTAAACATTTAAGTTAATTCTGTATTTTTTTGCAAGTTTTAATTCCTTTTCCACGCGTACGAAGTCGCCTGCATTAGCTATATATATAGTTAGTATTAGTAGTTTTATTTTGCGGTTGGAAAGTTTTAACGTATTTCGATGTTGGGAGAAAATTTATACATACGAGCTTGTTTGCTTATGGAGCCCTCGAAGCGCGAGTCGAACATGTCCGGTTTTTTACTTTTAACCTTTAGAATTATGTTAAACCAGCAACCTGCCCCGACTTCGCACGGGTAGCAGACATCTTCAATAATCATCAACATATTTTAATAAATTTACACAAAATTTTAACAAATTATACACCTAAACCTTCCTCATGAATCACTGTCTCTTAGTGAAAACCGCATGAAAATCCGTTAGTAGTTTTTGAGCTTATCACGAACAGACAGACATACAGACGCGGCGGAGGACTTTGTTTTTTAATATGTACCTAGTGATTTTAAGATTCTAGAGAAAATGGCGTCCTATTGTAGTAAGTTAATAGTATCTCAAGTGTAATGTTATTAAAACACGATAGCTAAACACACTGGTATACCGACACAAAGTCATTCTGTGTTTCTTAGCGTACACGACACGTGTAAGACTTGGAAGCGTATCTTACGATTCCTTTGTTCTCACGGTCACGTGTTTACCGCAATTTCAATAATAATAACCGTATTTTTATGTTTCATGCATTAACTCTGTTTACTATCAATATGGCTAGAAGCATTAATTACTCAAGTCCACTTTATTTAACCGTAGTGAACGAATACAGTTGAAGTGTGAATATCGTGACACATGGTTCCCGTTTGTGCATGGTGCTTTTTGTAGTAGAAGAAAGGTCTTCTAGAGGCTGGGTCCAACAATATTTTTTATCGAATTGAGCTTCCCTACACACGTCGGCACATATGGGCCGGCTCGACTCCGCTCGATACTACGGCTTCACAGAAAAAACGGCAGTGAAGCAATTCTTGCATTGCATTGCCGCGTGAGTAAGGATACTGGAGCCACTAACCCTTCCCTCTCCCCTATTCCCGCCTTCTCCTATGGGAGTAGGGTGGAAACCTTAAAGGGCGGCAACGCACTTGTGACTCTCGAGTTACAGGTTCCCATGGGCGGCGGTAGTCATTTACCATCAGGTGACCAGACTGCTAGTTTGCCCCCTATACCATAAAAAAAAACACAGCTGACTGCGCTTAAGCAAGCTTAGTTGTATATCTGGTGGAGAGTGGCAGAGAGGTGTGAGAGTTCCATGAAGAGAGGGGATTGGCAAAGTGTACAAGTTTTTATAGGCTACTGTGTCTACTTGCAGGCCATATGCTAGTTTGGTACCTTCATACCCTGGTAGTAAGATTTTGTACACACCCGAAAGGGATTATTTCCACTGCCCACCCCCTGCTTGCCCACCCCGGGTGGACAGTGTCACAACTTTAAAAAATAATTCCCCCTATCCCCGGGGGGTGGCCAGTGAGAATCATCATTAAAATAATTCACTGTAGCCACCGCTGGTGGACACGGCTACAACTTTTTCAAACATTTACAATGGCCCAGCGTCACTATTAAAACCAAACATTATCTTTGTCCATCCCTGGCTGTTAGACATTTATTTATTTTAGTAAAAAAAAGTGGATTCTATTATAGATGATTTATTTTCCTCATATTATCACTTACTAGTACTACTGTATCTATAATACAATCTAGTTCTAATTAAGTTCACCTATTTTATACGAGTGTATCCCTTGCCTCGTAACCAGCCAGTTCTTCAAGAAAATTTCATTTTTCTTACGTCTATAGAAAAGGTGGTCAGATTTTATTGCATGCATGCAAGTCACGAATACATTGTGAAGCGCTGATATAAAAGTGGTTGTGCACTAATAGAAAGAATGAGAAACGCAGAGGACGAATTAAAATGTAGGTGAGTTCAAAATTTAGCGTTTTATGATTCTTACAACTTAAATCGTAAATCCTTTTAATATTATAAATAAATGTAAAAGTTTAAATGTTTGTTACGCAGTTACACCATAACTACTAGACCGATATGGCTAAAATTTCGAGCGGAGATAGGTTGTAAACTAGCTTTATTTTTTATATTAAATGCGGAAATAGCTGTCTTAATAAGAAGTAAATTAGTGGTTTGTCTATGCGAAATTTTAGAATTCTTGTTTTATGGACGTTTTTACAATACTTTTGTTTATCAATAGGACCTTAATATTATTGAAGAACAGCCGCATCATTGTCCACCCGATTTTGCCAAAAACATCCTGTAAGAAAAAATACAACAATGCAAGGACAAAGTAGTTTCTCCTCATTCGTTTTGTTAGTCAATTCAAAGATTTTGAAATGGACTTAATCAAAAAGGTACGTATAAAATCCAATCTATACAGACATAGAAACAAAACTGCAGGTATGGTAAAAATTCAATGCAGAAACGTAGAACAATTGCAAATTCCTCAAAAGTACAAGCAATTTCTTTTAGCGGATTACGGAGCGGATAGTATTTTGTATTGACGAAGTAAAACAGTATATTTGTGAGACTCGTGATTTTTATTGTGATGGTAAAAAAGCCTTCTAAGCCCTTCAAAATCTGCAGTGAACCTTTCACACAACTGTACTCGATTCATGATGATGTTCACAGTACAGAAAATAGTACCCACATGATCCCTTTGATTTACGCCTTTATGACTTTCCGAGATGTTAAGTCTTACACTATTTTATTTAATCTGATTAAAAGTCAGATTCCAGAATGGGAACCTAAAAAATTACCATCGACTTTGAGAAAGCAGCTATGAAGGCCATCAGATCATCATTTCCTTCTTCAATATTGAAAGGATGTAATACACATTTCAAAAAAGCCATATGGAGTAGAGGGTGTGATTTAAAACTAAAAACATCTGAAGATTTGATGAGAGTTTAAAATTCGAGAGGTAGCATTGATTGCGGTACTTCCATTTCTACCTGAGACAGAAATAAAAAACGGATGGCTTTATAGTACGTACGTACGTAGTAAGTACTACATACGTATGCACAGATCCAAATGTTTTGAAATTTCGGAAATACGTAAAAAATCATTGGATGACATTACTTCTTACAAGTATGGTGTATCTTTGGGGAAAAGTCTCGCAAGACTAATGCTCTTGAAGGATGGCACCATAAACTGAATAAAGCAATAGGTAAAAAAAACCAAACATGCTGCAAGCTTTAAACATTATTCAAGACGCTTTTTTTTCGTTGTGCAAAAAATGCAACTAAGCCAAAATATAGTGAATACTAACAAACGAAAAAATAAATATATTTTCAGTGATAAGTATATTCCAGAAATGCAACTGGAATTTGTAAATGGCTAAATAACCGTAGGACAATTTCTGGAAATTATGAGAAATTAATACTCCAATGATTGTTATTATGAATAGTAATTACTAGGTATTGCTAGTATTTATGTTTTTGTGTTTATGAAAAAAGAATAACAATTTAAAAGAAGATTTTTGTTATGATTTTAAGATATAAGTAACCTATTTTTAAGAACGATCTGTGATGATTATTGTAAATATACCTAGTTGATTTGAAATATTGTAGACAATTAATAAACATCAAATCAAAATATACTTAAATGAATTTCATTTCACTCTACGCCAGGGGTGGACAAAGAGAATGTTTGGTTTTAATAGTGACGCTGTCCACCAGAGGTGTCTATTGTAAATGTTTGAAAAAGTGGTAGCCGTGTCCACCAGCGGTGGCTACAGTGAATTATTTTAATAATGATTCTCACTGGCCACCCCGGGGACTGGGGGAATTATTTTTAAAAGTTGTGACACTGTCCACCCGGGGTGGACAAGCAGGGGTGGACAGTGGAAAAATATCTTTCGGTTGTGTACAAAATCTTACTACCAGGGTATGAAGGTACCAAACTAGCATATGGTCTGCAAGTAGTCACCGTAACCTATGAAAAATTGTAAACTTTGCCAATCCCCTCTTTCTATGGAACTCTCACAACTCTCTGCCACTCTCCACCAGATATACAACTAAGCTTGCTTAAGCACAGTCAGATGTGTAGGGTAGAGACAATTCTACAAAAAATATTGTTGGACCCAGCCTCTAGCAAACCTTTCTTCTACTACAAAATTTTTAAACATCACATGAGCTGTCTGAAATTTGCTCAAAGTTGATCATCTGATCTCCTGTGAAATTGTTAGACATCGGCCTATAAACGCTTTCACAACCAATGTACCGAACCTAGTGTTATTTACTTATTCACTTACGTTAACGTAAACTAGGAGAGTGACAGTATCATTCCTATAGTTCATTACAAGTCGTAGTCAACGGAAACGCGGATACGTAAATAAAGCCGGTTTAGAGACTTAAATGTGTCACACCTGTGATGCTTTTCCTATATGTAGGTATACGGGCAGAGCATGGAATGGCTTTATACTCGTATCGCGCGTCAAAATGTTTGATTCATGATAGACAGTTCTCGAAGACAAATTGTCGTCATGGGGATTAGTGATGTCAACAATCATTGCTCGGCGCTCTAATCGGTCTTTCACCCCTATATCAGGCTTATTGACAACAATAGTCCTGTCAGTGATGATATCAGTCTGTCTCCGAAGAGGACACCGAACCGTACCCAGGATACTGATGTTAATAAATCTACATCGGGCCCTGGTGTCTGGTTCTGGATGAACCGACGATCTTATTACGTACATACGCACCGTTCCAAAACGAGTTGCGCGGGAAATATCCCCAGTTAAAATCTCAGCAGATGTTGACATATCTCGTGTAACTTACAGCTGTTCTTAGAAATTGTACCGGAACGTATGATGTTCAATGGGATGGGCCTCTAGTGAAACTTTTGGGACCCGCACTGTGATTTATCTAAAATGACGAAAGTGATGTTGAAAATTTCGTGGAGTTACAGAATAGAATGAGCGTTGAGCCTTGAGGAAATAATAAAAATATTCACGACTGTGACCCACATACATGGACATTAGTTGTGAAAACTGACATATTTGTTCATTTTAATACAATAACAGTAACATAGAGACTAATACCGTACAAGGAGACTGAATAAAGTATTAGTATCCAAAAATCACCTCATCATAATAATTAACGTGTCAACGCTAATAAAATACTCACTGATATGGTAGATCTATTAACCTTCACATTCGTAAGTGAAGAAAACACTTAGCTTTGTTTGTTTCATGTACGTACAAACACAAATGTAACATAATAAAACGTACTACTGGACGGAGGCCAAAAGTGGCCAAAACCAAACATCGAGGTACTGTCATCGTAGAAATTACGGAAGTGTTTGAATTCAAGTTGTTCGATTCGAATTTCGATTTAACCCTTAAGATTCTGTTTCTCCTAAGAAGCCCAATAGTAAACTAGATAATTATGCTGACTACATTTATGCTGCTATAAGCACAATGTTGAGTTAGCAGGTTTCGCTGTAAATTTTTGTCATATGGAGATTATGCCGTGATCTTCATACCGTTCTGTATTTTTATACCCAGTAGCCTTATTTTTGAACGCCAACAACAGCATTCTGAACGCTATTGCTCATATATTTGACTGCCCTATTCAAAAACATTCGGTAACGGTAATTAATGGCATATTAATTAGATTGAAATATTCAATATTTTATTGATACTGATAATAGTACCTAACATAAGCAAATTGTTACTAATAATACTAGGTATAGACATATAAATAAACTGTTAATCACTCCTATATTCATGACAAAGTCTGTCTTTGTTGGTGAATAGTAGGTAAATAAATGAATATGCACAAGTGCTCGCAAACAAATAGTTCAGTAGGAAATCGTAAAGCGTAAATCGAGTAGTAATTTGTGACTGTGTTCAAAGTTCAATAGTCTTTTGTTTTTAAATGATGTTTTGTAATATAATGAGGCTAGTGGCGGGCTGTTTACGGTAGAGGATACTTCAACTACAGACAATGTGGTGGGACGCACGACCCGACTAGTGTGAGGTGCAAATTCAAAACCGGGTGGTAATAAAGGTCATTTTATCGACAGATGACAAATAAAAAAAAACGTTATGTGCATAATTTTCAAAATATTTTTTTAGTATTTTTTGTATCGATAAAATGACTTCCATTATCACCCAGTTTTGTATGTGCACTTGGTGAAGACTCACATAGTATACTTCAGACGTCTTCCCCTCCCGAATGTTCTTCCTTTGTATGATGATCAATATGAATAGTAAGATACTAAAATAAAAACAATTTATACAGCCAATTTAATAAACAATTATTTTAAAAAGTAAGTCGATGTCAATTATTGTGTTAAATGAACATCTCATCACTGTGGGTTAATAGTTGCGGAAACTAGGTCCATACCTACCAGGTCCGGTGCGGTGGCGTGACGCATCTCACGCACGCAATTGTATGTAGAAGGGGGGAAAGTCACCCCCATACACTATTCGACGCCGCCTGATGTCCTGACATGCAGGCGAAGTCTGTCGGGGGTTGAGTGGTAATAAATCCTTCTAGGGCATGAGGTATGCCCGACTATAGGCTAAAATTTCGTAAACCATATGGTTTTAGTCGGTTCGAGTCCGACATAACCACGTCTTCGTGCAATTGGTGAAGTGGTACCCGTTAGTATACTGTGTGCAGTTTCTCCATTTCAAAACAACTTTCACACTGGCCTTATGAGAGTTAGTTAGTGAGCAATTTATATGTATACGTTCTTGGCTCATTATAAGTGTTGTGAATGCGAGGAATCATAAAACGAATGTTAAATTGAACCGCTCTTTTGCAGCATCATGTAAAATTATTATTAAGACTCCACTTTTTAAGTTCATTTGTTAAAGTTTTTATGAACTAACAGCGTTGCATTTGTTAATTATTATTTTACCGTCACGTATACTACATGTAATTTATCATGGGGATCAACACCCAACACCAAGTTAGCTTATTAAATTCTGTACTAATTACTACTTGTCCAGTCCAGTGCTTCTTTGCTCACGAAGCTGTGTAAGAATAGCTCAGAGGTGCAGTCTATGGTACTGACTGCATGGGTGGCGCAATGTTTTAAGTGGCCTCACCTTGCCAAAACCCTCGCCACTACGCCGCGCCGAGTGTTTTGGGTTCAAATCACGGGACAAAAATTTGTGTGATCCACAAATAGTTGTCCCGAGTTTGGTTTTTTTTTTTGTTTCTTTGAATGTTTGTAAAGTCCCCTGCGACACAGAAATCATTCCTATTGCGGGAGTTGTCTACAAAAAGAAACAATTAAGTCTGAAACATCATTGCGTGTGGCTGTTCACAGGTTGGTTGCTGGGTTCGGTTCATCCATAGCGCTTATAATAGTCGAGTTCATCACATTCCTGTCTGGACTAACAATGTTCTCACCTTCCGTCTGCCTAATTTGTATCCTTTATTAATTTGTGTGCTTATAACTAAAAAACTTGCTTATGTGTGATGGGAGTTATTTTCTTTTTATTGTCAAAAGGACTAAAAAGGTGACTAGAAGTTCGAGTTTGATTCTAAAGGCTGTATCTATCCTTAGATTGTTCGAGAATATTGCGTGTCTAATCGCGGCAATACTGACATGTTCACAAAGGCACGACAGCTAAATTATCAAAGACTACTTAACTTTGTTATAACAAGGGCACTCACTCTATATTTAGTACAACAGCCGTCACGAATCTTATGCATAAACATTATTTTTTCATGACATATCTTAAGTTATTGAACATTTTATTTTATTGTTAAATACTATACCGGTTGCGTAATTGTGGTGCACTACTAATGCGGTACCGAAGTATTAACCTACGTAGTGTCGCACATCATGCAACCTCATGAAATACAAACAATTACTGCTGATAGGATCTGGAGGTTCCTCGAAACCATAAGTCTGAGCAGTGAACTATAAAGCAAGAGTGCGCTACAAAAGACCAGAAATGATTGTAGTGCAATTATGCAAAAGACATAATGCATGAATATGTCTAATAGTGTAGACATGCCATAATTGTTACTGTAGTATCACTATGTGCTTCGTAAAACGGCTTCTATACAAGTAGCTACGTGCAGATGGTGGCGGCCCGGCAAGCAGGGCATTGCCTGGGGCCCTTAAATAACAACCCAAGTAGAAAAATCTCTTTACTGCTTGAAGTCAGAGGTGGGCTTTTTTAGAAGTACACGTAACAAGTTTAACCCTGAAACCGTTACATGAAACTAGGCGGGGATGCAGGGCAGAGTCGATGAAGGCCGTTCAATATCAACCAAGCGAAATATGGGATGCTTTGAAAGACTAAGCTGACTTAGTGAATACCATTATACAGAAAAGTGAAGTGCAATTTCTTATATACAATTTAAAAAAAGTTTTTTTTTTGCATTTCAGCATTAAATATCGATTCAATTCACAAAAATTCTTCAAAGGACAAGGGCTTTATAAAGATCTATCGCCCGGGGCCTCACAATGCCCAAGGCCGTCCCTGGTTAAGTTACTTCTATATAAAACAAAGAAGTTCCTTTAAATTATGTAAAACAAAAAATATAATAACTTCAATAAAAACAGTGACCTGAAGCGTTCAACAAAAACAAAATTCTTTAGTTTTATTTAAAGATTAAAGACTAGCGACCCGCCCCGGCTTCGCACGGGTGCAATAATGATACTAAATATACTACAGAATGTCTTTATATACAACGTTCACAGCTTTTTTGTCATTAGACAATACAAACATGTTTTCTTCAGAGGTTACTCTTGAAAGAGCGACATGTAACCCTCTGGCCGGCACCGCCGGAACCGCTATGTCCCTGCATTTTAAATCTGTAATATCTTCGAAAATATTCATTGAAATTACATGCTGTAAAGGGCCATTTTGATCTATATTCAATGCAAAATGTATTTAAGGTACTTAATTGGATAAGGATTAATGCTGTATTGCTTAAAATCGCTTTGTAAATAAGTCATTATTTCTCGTAAAAAGTAAAGGATAAAAAATGGTTATTGTGGGTTATCCCTAAGAGATAGACATATACCATCGCGGACTTTTTTGTAGACCTTTTTAAGGTGTACAATACTGTGGTACATTATTTTGATTTATCTTGTAGGGTTTAGTCAGCGTTTGCAATGTAAACGCAAAAAAAAAGTGTTTATTTACGACATCACATTAGAAACCTCTAAAGTTATCAGTGTTTCTCTACTATATTATGCATGTATTATACATATAAACCTTCCTCTTGAATCACTTTATCTATTAAAGTAAACCGCATCAAATTCCGTTGCGTAGTTTTAAAAATCTAAGCATACATAGGGACAGACGGACAGCAGGAAGCGACTTTGTTTTATACTATGTAGTGATTTGAAAGGTGTGTACTTGAAACTAATTTACTAGACATCAATTTTTGTAATCTGAATTCCTTAACCAGTATAACAGCAATAGCAGCTCATGGCAGCGCGTCGATCGCACTTTCCTATTTCATATTGGACGGTTGGTTATGTGACTGGTATTGGCCAATATTTGCGATGTGTAGTGTACTGCCCTCCTGCGTGGATATAGCTACTGCATTGCTGACGTTGTGCAGTATCAAGTGTTGAGAATGGACTATTGTTTCTAGTGTATAAGGAAGATGAAGGCTTTGATTAAATTATTTGTAAGTTTTTTTATTTGTATTTTGTTTGGAAGTTCGCAGAGCTGTTATACACCGTTAAATTTATAGCTAGACCGATAGAGTTAGCAATTTCATGGTGCGTAATTATGACTGAACTACTAAAAGTCTTATCTCATTTCTATTAAATCTTAAGCAAGGTTAATTTCTATTAAATATTATACCTATGTATGCGTATAAAACTCATAGTTTTCCAAAGAAGTATCATGCGTGAGTAAATTAAATTGTCAAAAAAAGAAAAATGGAGTGAAAATATAATCAAATCTTTAAGGATTTCAGTTATGAAATTCGATTCATCTTTCGGATATCGTCATCAATCAATGTTCAATAATCGTCCGTTTCTGTTAATTCTTTTATTTTTGACGTGTAGAAAGCCTCTTTGTTACCACCTCGACGAATAGGTGGTTTATGTTGCGTTCCAATAAACAAGAAACGATTCGTTTTGCTTACGGACGGTAAAATTTTCATTGAAAATTCAACGAAATTTTACCGTCCGTAAGCGTAATTTTTTTGTTTATTGCAACGCGGCATTAGTCGATAAAACCACTCGGTGATCCATCAAACGCCCATGGCCAGTATTAGTCCTACTAAGACCAGTAGTCAACTTATAGTGGCATTTTACTTGTCTTATTTTATCTTATTAGCCTTATTGTCTAAACTTATAAACAAGACCATTTAACTAATAGACATTCTACACAAGGCTTATATACAAGGCTTGTATCGACAAGAGAAATATTTGCAACAACAAAACATAAAAATAAAGTCATGGACAGAACATCAATGCCAACTTTCACTTGACGTGGTACAGTTAATTGAAGGTAAACAAAAATGAATTACTAATTAAAGTTGGTTTACAAATATTTCCGTGGCTGGCGTGAATATGTTGACATGTCTAAAATTGCTATTTGTCAGGGTGGCCATTTTTAAGTTCTGACGGTTATATGCAGATATATGTTGAGATTTCAAATTACGAATATTATTTTGGTGACTGAGTGTAAGTTGATATAAGAAAATATCAATGTTCATTCACAAAATCATGTGAATCGTAAATTTGACATGAGGTTTTGTCAAGTTAGACATGTTAAAATGCGAGATGTCAACATATTTCCGAAGTCGATTTATGTGTATTTGAAACTGTAAATTTTTTTCATATAAATTCCTAATGCGTAGGAAGTATTACGCCAATAAAAAAAAAACACACAAGTCCACATGTCAATGTGTTCACGCCAGTCACGGATTTGATCATTTATCTATATATTAATACGTGAAGCGAAAACTTTGGATCCCTTTTTACGAAAATTGGGAGGACGGAGGAGTATGAAATTTCGCACACTTATAGTTTATACAGAGAAGAAGTGACGAATGCTAAAATTTTTGAACAAAATTTGCTACAAAGTTTAAAAAAATGCAAAAACGGGTACATACAGCTATGAGTGTCCAGTATATATTTTGACCTGTCATGGTACAAAAGTCTATACAATGACAGGTCAAGTAATATTGGCCAATGAAATAAACCATGGTCGAAATTCGACCACCACGCGATCTCTAGTATTCATTAATATCTTATCATTTATAAGAATTATAGTTTTGTTAAACTAAATGAAAAACACGTTTTAATGGCACGTTTCAAAAGTAAAATAGAGTTCCAGTATCCACCTCCTGGCTCCATCATCAGATCGGCCTCATCAAACTATAGTATTTTTATCCAAACAACTTATACATACAAAGTTTCATTTCGATACGATAATTAGAAGTAGGTTGAAAACGACTTCCAAGATTAGTTAGGTAATTAATTAGGTACAAGGTTACAAGTGAAGCTAAACAAAGCCTGTTAAAAATAATTAAATATCTTTTCGTCCATACAAATAAATAAAATTGAATGATCTGTTTGTATTGTCATAATAACAGCATTTTAACACGGTACATACCGAATTTCAATTTTTAACGGACTTCAAAAAGGAGTAGGTTCTGTTACACATGGTACATACCAATTATTTAATAATTTCAATTTTTAACCGACTTTAAAAAAGTAGGTTCTCGACTGTATTTTTTTCTTATGTTTGTTACCCCAGAACTTTCGACTGGGTGAACCGATTTTGATGATTCTTTTTCTATCCATGAAAAAACCATATACGTCTTTTATGGAATAGTTTTTTTTGAAGTCGGTTTTTTTAAAGAATTATAATTTTGAAAATTTTTGTCTGTCTGTCTGTTTGTTTCGGTTAATCTTTAGAATGGGTGGACCGCTTTCCACGGGACTTTTACTCGCAGATAGCTGCTGTTATAAGGATTACTTAGGCCACTTATGTCGTTTATGATTTCTCTTTCTTGCAGTTTCACATAAGTTAATAATGTCATGTAGTTTTATTTCGCCTAAGTAACTAAATACTTGTTAAGTATCACATATTTTCTATCAACACTTCTCTTGTTTAAATTCATTCGTTCTTAGGTGTCTTATTAAAGTCGATTAACAAAATGGTAAGAGCATTAATAATTGATAAATTTAAAATTTAAAACACCCCCGACACGAAAATCCCTTCAACGATTACAAAATGCCTTACAAAATTTTGGAAAATAGCTAATACTCTTACACTGCTGGACCGATATTAACCAAACATAGCTAAGAACCACCGCAAGGAAACTGGCTTTCAAATGAAAAAAACAGCATCGAAATCGGTCTTTCTGTTTGAGAGATACGATGCCACAGACAGACACGCACACACACAGACATCGACGTCAAACTTATAACACCCCTCTTTTTGCGTCGGGGGTTAAAAATAACAACGGAACATAAATCGATATTACAACTTCAAAATGGCTGCAGATTTTATACCTAACACTTAACAGTCATACTCGTTTAATGTTTAATTATCTTTCTGTTATGGTTGACCCTTGACAAAAGTAATTGCGTTAAGAATAAAAAAGAACTATTGTTTTTAATGTTGTGGTTTCTTATCTATACTAATAGTATAAAGCTGAAGAGTTTGTTTGTTTGTTTGGTTGAACGCGCTAATCTCAGAAACTACTGGTTCGAATTGAAAAATTCTTTTAGTGTTGGACAGCCCATTTATCAAGGAAAGCGGCGACACGAAGCATCAATGAAAATAAAAACCGGCCAAGTGCGAGTCGGACTCGCGCACCGAGGGTTGCGTAAAATATTTTTATTATATGATGTAACTAAAAATTTATGGGTTTCGCAATTTTTGCTTTATCTGTGCTATAAGACGTTGCTTCGTACCAAATTTCAAGATTCTGAGTTCACGGGAAGTACCCTGTATGTTTTGATTCCCTTGCGAGTGTCGAAAATTTGCGGCAAAAATGGCTGTATCTTTTGATTGCGTTGGCTTAGAAGTTTGATTCTTTCACAGCTCCAAGGGACAGTAGACCTGAGTATTTCATATAAATTCCAGCTTGATACCTCCACGCGTTCCTGAGAAAAAGGGTCTTGACAGACAGACATACGTTCGGACGGACGGACAAGAAAGTGATCCTATACCTAAGGGTTCCGTTTTTTCCTTTCGAGGTACGGAACCCTAAAAACGGGGAAAATTTACAAACGTGGACAAAGTTGCGCGAGTCGGCTAGTATTTAAATATACAAACTCATTGCTCCAAACTATAATTAATTATATGACGTCACTCAATTTATTGCAGGGATGTTGTATTTACACTTTCACACTTATAATGTCCACAGATAACCAGCGAGCACCAGCAGCTTACCAAATCGCACGACTATAAAGGGGGATGGTCCTTCTACTTGATCCTAGCTGGCATCATCACCACATTTGGATCATCGCTTCCTGTCGGATATAACATAGGAGTTGTTAATACCCCCGCTGACGTAAGTACCAAAGTCCTTAATGTATACGTAATAGAACAAAAATATCGAAATGCGGAATATTAACTTAATAACTGAACTTTTAATTAATTTTACTACTATTACGTTATCTTAGACACGTGCGTATTACAAAATTCCTGGTACTCGCACGACTTAAACCTTAGACGCATATAATGTTCGTAGCAAATAATATTTATGAGAGTCAGTACTTAATACTTGTAATTTTCCTTATACTATTTTACTATCTTGTCAAACAAATGGTTATCAGGGCCTTAAATACTCCTTTATCAGAGGGCCAATTCGCACGTTACTATCCTTGCAATTTGATTAATGCAATTAAAAAGTATAAGTATATTGCGGGCTTGTTATAAAAAAAAATACCTCACGCGGAAACAACATTCGAGAAAAAGAAGCGTATAGGCCGCGCGCGATTTAAATGCAGTCAGGCAGGGGCCTGAGGTGAAGGGCGGAAGCACCTCCCCCTCCCTGCCGCCCGCTAACCTCGCCTCGCACGTCCGGAAATCCTCCCCCCGTTGTCTGCAGTGTATTCGACTCGCACGACTACTATATACACTTTTTCTTTACAAGGCCTTAAGAGTTCTGATAATATCACACAACATTATAACAACGCACATGCTCCAGTGATGATCTTCTAACTGGCACCAAGCAAGTGCTATGTAATTTATATATGTACCTACTATTTTTTTTTGTTTGGATCTATATGTGGTATGTGGATCGCAATTAAATGTGAGTCTAGATGCGACTTCGCGACAGTTATCTTTATAAAAATAAATAAAATAAAAGTAGTTTCTTGACTTCGATTTTCTGTACATTTTAAAAATGATACTTTATACTTGTTCTATATTTAACACAACACAAATAAAGTTACATTACATAAACTGAATAAACGTGTATAGTTTGCAAGTTTTTTTTTCATAATTAAAAACAATTTATTTGTAATTTAATAGTTAGCATCTAGTCCAGTCTATCATAAAAAATGGTAAATCTATTCCAGACACCAGCTCCTCACAATCAACAAGGTCTAAAAAAGACAAATGATTCTGAGTTCCGCCACTTTTCTTGATACTTGCCATGAATTTTAGTAGTTTCGGAACAAACCCTCAAATTGAATCAACATGTATCTATTCGTATCAGTTTCGAGTTGTGCCATAGTATGTAATTAATCCGTTAAAAGAAATGATTTCTCTTTCCAGATAATAAAACAATTTTGTAACGAGAGCTTTGTGAGCCGCTACGACGTGACCCTTGACAAAAAATGGCTGAACGTGCTGTGGTCTTTTGTGGTGTCAATTTTCATTATAGGAGGATGTACAGGGTCCATTATCGGCTCCGTCCTTGCCAACAGTTTGGGAAGGTAAGAATTTTTGTACTCAAACCGACTTAATCTTACTGATATTATAAAGGCAAAAGTTTGTGAGGATGAATAGATGGATGGATGTTTGTTGGGTTTATCCATCTATTTCTACTATATATAAGTTCTACGATAGAAAAAAATGGACAAAAAAAATCCAGACAGTTCTACTGGTCACCGCGATAGAACAAAATGAACAAAAAAATCCAGACAGTTCTCCTAGTCACCGCCATAGAACAAAATGAACAAAAAAATCCAGACAGTTCTACTAGTCACCGCGATAGAACAAAATGGACGAAAAAATCCAGACAGTTCTACTAGTCACGCGATAGAATAAAATGAACAAAAAAATCCAAACAGTTCTACTGGTCACCGCGATAGTTACGCACTCTTTTACGCAAAACTGGCTGAATCTGGATGAAATTTGGCATGGTGTAGGATTTAGTCTGGAATAGCACATAGGCTACTTTTTATCACGGAAAAATGTACGGTTCCCTTGGGATAGATTTCACAAAATTTCCACGCGAACGAAGTCTCGGGCGACGACAGCTAGTATTATAAATGAGAAAGTGAGTTTGTTCGTTTGTTACGCTTGTACTTCGTAACTCTTGACACATTGCCAGGAGTAGTTTTTATCCGAAAAAAAGTAATTTTCCCTGGGGATAGAAAAATTATTTATAACTAGCTGATTGCTGGTTTCACCCGCGTAAGTCCCGGTGCCGTGGGAATATCGGGATAAAAAGTAGCCTATGTGTTAATCCAGGTCTCCAGCTATCTACATACCAAGCGAAGCCGCGGGCGGGAAATTGCACGATCAAGATGAAAACTTGCACATATAAGTTTCAGTGCCTAGTGAGAAAGATTTTATACCCTTTATTTTTAACCGACTTCACAAAAAGGAGGAGGTTCTAAATTTAGATGTTTATATTTTTTTATGTATGTTCAGGCATAACTCTCTTATATATAGCCGGATTTGCAAAATAGTTTTTTTTTGTTCGAAAGAGGTTTATTCTCAAATAGTCTAATCCCACTAATATTATAAATGTGAAAGTTTGGATAGATAGATGGATGGATGGATGTATGTTTGTTACTCTTTCACGCAAAAACCACTGAACCGATTGCTATGAAACTTGCGCTGCTAGTTTTTTTCATAAAGGTCTGATGATAAATTTATTTTTATCATGATTTAAGCACGTTGAAGTCGGTTATATATGTTTTTGAAGTTAATGATTAAAAATAATGTTTTTAGTTTTGAAGTCAACTTATCATAATCCAAATACTCTGCATTGTTCTGTTACGCGGTTAGGAGGGTGTACTAACAAAAAACCATCCTAAAATTTATATTATGTAGATGTTTCGGAGTCTCAATTTTAGATAGTTAGGGGTGAATAAATATAGTATTAGTTCTGCTAATAATATACATAAATTTTTTTAATATGAAAATTTATTTTTATTTATGTAATTTTTCAGAAAAATGGCCACGGTAGTCACAAATGTGCTGTCGATAGCAGGCGGCTTGTTGTTTCTATTCTGCGAACGAGCTAACTCAGTGGAGATGCTCGTCTTAGGAAGATTACTAGTCGGTTTGTCTGGTGGTAAGTTTATCTAGATATATTAAACATCGCTATCTAGACCCTACTAAGCAGAGCCACATAGTACATGGCAATACAGAGTGCCATGGGTATTAGAAAAAAAAAAAAAAAAAAATTGTTATTTGTCTTAGGAACGAGTTTGAGTGGCCATAGTAGTATGCGCCACAAGTACACACGTACAAGTTACAATTCGTTCGTGCTACTCCCATGGTCAGTACGAATTTGCCAAGCTATAGTTGTAATTTGTGACAGAATTGTCGACGCTGCTGTGCGACATAGCCGCGGTATCTTTGCCGTGCGGCAAAAAACTGGTATCGCGCGCCTAGCCTTAGGCCAGGAACGATGGCAGAGATATACAATTTATTTTTATAGAGCTAATTGTATAGAGTTGTCGCTCCGCTTATAATTTTTTTTTTTTCACATTTTTTTTACAGGCCTAACCACCAGCATAGTCCCCATGTACTTGGCGGAATTAGCACCATCGAAGTTAACAGGCGCCATGGGAGTGGTCTGCCCCATGGGGGTGAACGTCGGTGTGTTGGTCGCACAAGTCATGGGATTAGATTTTTTATTAGGTGAGTAACGTTACAAAAACATGTCATTATTATGACGATAAAAAAATATAATATTTGTAAATGTGTTATCTACGTAATCCTATGTATATTCAAGCATTAAGAAAGTATTAAATAAAATTATTAAGTGTACTTACTTGTTATCAACACACTACTTTGTCGGCTTTTGTTTTGACAACATTTATCCTTCTGTTTACTTTAATGTCAATATATTTATTTTTTCCACCTTATGTTCATACTTTTATGGTACACTATGTCGAGGAAATGATATGACAAGGTTATGCCAGTGACTAATACCAACCAAAAAAAAGCGTGAGGTGTCTTTGTGACACCCGGTGGGAACGAAGAAGTCCTTTCGCGGTACATAAATATATTTAATGGATTGAATAAGTGTAATAAAATATAGTAAACTAGCAACCCGCCCCGGATTCACACGGGTAGTAGAGACATCTTCAATCACATAAATTTACACCTACAAATTATACACCTAAACCTTCCTCATGAATCACTTCGTCTATTAGTGAAGACCGCATGAAAATCTATTGAGTAGATTTTCAGTTTATCGCGAACAGACAGACGTGGCGGAGGACTTTGTCTTATAATATGTAGTGATTTTTTTTTGTTTCTTTGTTTTTTTAAAAACACAACTCCCGCATTAGGAAGTACTCCTGTGTCGCGGGGGACTTTACAAACATACAAACAACGGACACAAAGAACACCCAGACTCGAGTGGGAATCGAACCCATGACCTATGGCATAGCAGTCAGGGTCACTAACCACTAGACCAACAGGCCAGCCAGACAGTGATGTAGTGATATTATAAAAACTCGAAATAAAAATTGCGCCATCTGTGAAAGTTGCCCGAATTAATATATTGATAATTAGTATACAACAGTAGTATCGCGCAGAATCCACAGATGGCGTAAATAAAATAAATCAACTCTTTTTCCGTCCAGCCCTCATCCGCGCAGCGATTAAGGATATATTGCGTTAAGGTACTTTGACCTAACAATATCTATATCTTTCGGTGTATGCGCTTCTGTATGTATCGTTTCCTTTTATAACAAATGCCTATCATATGACATTACGTTATGTAGATCTTTTTTAGACTTCATAGTCAAAAGTGTATCATTTTAGTACCCCTTTTTTGTATCACTTCATAATTAGCGTCCTAGTCTGGCTTCATGTTAGAGTGCGATCTGAAATTCCCGGGTTTGATTCCTAGGTTACACAAGTGGTTATTGGGTTTCTCTATTTTTTTTTGTGATGGGCTCGCTCGATCCCTGTTAAATGAGACATACAAAAATATATGTATGTTGTGTAGGGACACTCTTCACTATGTACTGCGTGTAAGGTAATGTGTGCAGGAATGAAATGATACTGGAGGTCACCAAAATATAATTATTTTTTACTGAGGAACTACAATGTACAAAACAAGTATCGATAACAAGGTTCTAACAATGACTAACTAAGACTGTGTGGAGTTTACATACATCGCTTGCTGTACGATACTGAGAATTACATGTCAGCATTAACCACCACATGTAGCTAATGTACGAAGCCTCTGCTTAGACAGGGATGCTGCTTAAGGATATGCTAGCTCCTAGCTACAGTATATAAAGAATAGCTGTTACCCGCGACTTCGTTGGGGTGGAAATTCAAATGTATCCCACAGGAACCGTACATTTCTCCGGGATAAAAAGTAGCCTATGTCGCTCCACAGAATATAATCTATGGCCTTGCAAAATTTCATTATGATCAATTCAGCTGTTTACTCGTGAAAAGGTAATAAACAAACAAACAGAGTTACTTTCGCATTTGGAGAGCATGTTAAGTCATACGAACATCTGTGGCATTCGTTACGGGTAATTGGAGCCCTAAAAAGTCCGACAACCTGGTCTAACTACAGAACTTCGATATCGTCTAGTACTTGGGTTGTGGAGGTCTGATGGCAGTCGCTTCATGTAAAATATCGAAGTTCGGCTGTTTCGTAGTTAGACTGAAAGCCGACCCGAACTTAGTTGGGAAAAGGCGCGGAGGATGATGAGTATGGATAATAGGTAGAATTTTCTTCTCGTAGTCACAACGGGGATCATTATTTTCCTATTTGTTACCAGTCAAGTCAAGTCTGACTGACTTGTCTATATCCAACCGACCAGACCGGACAGTGGTCTATATCCAACCATGTAAGTACATATAACTGTAATGAATAATGTTTTGTTCCAGGTCATCCTGATCACTGGACCTACCTCCTATCCGCCTACGTGTTGCTAGTCATTATTACATTACCCGTGTTATTATTGCTCCCAGAGAGCCCTAAGTACTTATTTGTAGTTAAGAGAGATGAGGAGAAAGCTTTAAAAGGTAATTATAAATGTATTTTATATTGTTAACTTAGTCTAACATATATACATTATATTATCATGTGCATATCTTAATGTCAGATCAAAATGTCTCTTCGATATTTCGCTGGTTTCGCGAGAATATCGACGTATTTCAAAATTCAGTCGAATTGAACTAAGTATGCCAAACGATCATAAATCTTTGATATTTTATGGTGAACAAAGATGCAACGCTGATTTCGTGCTAACGTTCGTTAGAAAGCGACAAGTTCATTATATATTTAGAACAAAATACTCTAGCGGTAATCACAAAACATTGCGATTCTCTAAAATCAATAATTTTTAGTTCCGTCGCTATTCTCGCAAACCAGCGATTTGGTGTCAAGTTTAAGCTACGTGAAAAACTTATAAAAACCTATTTCTGTTTAAACTTATCACAATACAAAATCAGTTCATTGTAAAAATGTGAGATTCAGGTTTATAGTCATTAGTTTCATTTGGCGCTACGCATTGTAGTATTTTGTGTGGTATGGTGAATGACCTTAAAAGTACGTCGAAGCAACTGACTGCATGAATGTTGTTTAAGTGGTTACATTGCAATTTTTGGCCGTATGGGGTATTTATTGATTTTTTTTCGGTAAAATGTTCTGTTTACTCATTGTGATATCACTTTTAAGCAAAAAATGCAAAATAAAAAGAAATTATGAATTTTCCGGCAAAAAATTCCAATTATTTTTGACTCAGAATGATGGTCTGAATACATTATTTCAATATTCGGTACGCTGATTCCTACACCCTGTATATAGAAATAAAATAACCGTACTTGATGAGTTACGATTATTCTTAACCGATTTCAAAATTGACTGATTTTTTTTTCGCGGGTACTGTACGCGATATCTTCGCCATTTGTGAACTGATTTTAATAATTCTTTTTTTTTGCTCGAGGTTGGTTCCATTTAAATTTGAAGAAAATACTCTACCTCCCTAGAGGTGGAATATTTTCTTCAAATTTGGAATATTAAGAGATGAAGAATACAGCTTAATACAGTTTATCGTGATTTAGGCGCATCGAAGTCGGTCATATATATATTTTTTAAGTTAATTACTAAAATAAATTGTTAATTATATCTTTCTAGAACTGAGTCGCCTTCGCGGCGTGTCAATGAGCGTCCTCACCGAGGACATAGAGCTGCTGCGCGACGAGGCGCGGCGCGCGGAGGCCGCCGGCGAGGCCGGGCACAGCCGCTGGTCCATGGCGCAGGTGCTGGCCGACAGGAGGCTGCGGCTGCCGCTACTGCTGGTGTGCAGCATGCAGGCTGGCCAGCAAACCAGTGGAATTAATGCGGTTAGTTATGTCAAAGTATTTATATATTTCAATACAATTATCGATACAACATGCCATTACTTCGTAAAGAATATAGCCTACTCTCTCAGGAAATAGTGTTATCGGTCAATATGTACACAGATGACGCAATGGCAGGCCAGGTACACTCTGCACTTTAGGTATGAAGCTATAAGTAAACGTCGGGTTCGACTAATCGTGCCAAATATCAGTAGGTCGCCGCACGCCGGCCGGCGAGCACGTTGCTCGGTACCTAGTACCTAGACTGTCGAGTTATTAACACTTAACCTAGGTTTATTTGTTCACAAAAATAAAGTAATAGCCTCATTACTTTACAATTGAATTCCAGACTCATATTCAAATTAATTAATTATTCTTAAAAAGAAACGACAATCCTAACGTCGCGGCGGCTTCAGAACGGCTAAGACTTAAGCTATAGAAAGAGAGGCAACTTGTAGGTGAATATAACTGTAGGTAATTAGCGCTGTGCGACCTGAATTGCGACTTTATTGTGTCGGAGCTAGAGTAGCTATTTATTTAAGTGATTTGACGGAGTGAGACTTCTTTACCTGTACTATTATGTATCTGTGGCAATGGATAAATTGGTCGTGTTGTCACTATGCCACATCGAGTGGGTACTCAACTTTTACTTATATGATATTATAACGTTTGATATGAGCAAAAATTGCAAACAAATATGTTTTACGTACACCCGTATATATACATATATATATTTTTTTAAATACGTGCCGAAACATGACTCCCACGACTTTCGGGTACTTCTAAGCTGCCATGATCAGACCTGCTTTAAAAAATATTTACAAACTTCTTAAGGGTTTTTAAAACATATGGTTTCCACAGGTGTTTTATTACTCGCAAACAATCTTCATCCAAGCGGGGCTAACGGTGAAGAATGCCCAATACGCGACAATAGGGTCTGGTTTCATCAACGTATGCACGGCGGTGCTGATGCTGAAGCTGATGCCCAAGTTCGGTCGCCGGCCGCTGTTGCTGGGCTCTATTGCTGCTGCCGTCCTGTTGTTGGCCGCCTTGGGGGTCTGCATGTTGTTTATGGTGAGGATGTTGATCTTGTCTGTGATTAATTTGTTATTTGCTTTAACATTAGTTTGTATGCTACTAATTAATACGTAATGACGGAATTCTCTGCCAATCAAATCTAGCTGTCTTTAGGAGGTAGGGCATAGCAGACTTCTGCTGGATTTGAAGTCGCCGGATTGCTGTGGTGGTGGTGGTGGTTCACATTACAATGGAGCGAGGGTAAACTTCTTCCGTAGTATCGTTTTTCTGATAGTGTATACACTCGCTAGAACTGCATGAAGAGGATGGCAGAAAGGGTTGCAAATGCCAGACCAGGCCCACTCCGCAGCGTAGGTATAATGTGTGTGTGTGTATCTTGTGCTTGTTTGTCAAATAAGTTGATTATAAAAATTATAGTTTAGTAAATCTAAAAAAACATGCTTTAATGGCAATTTGCATTAAAGAGTAAAAAGAAGTTCCAATATCCACTTTCTGGTTTCATTATCAGACCATCGTTACTAACTATGTCGTCCGAACGCATCATATGAACCCAAACTCGAGGGGTTTACTAGTACTTGGCTCCATCATCAGCCAAATTATAGTATTGTCATCCAAACTACAAATACAAAGAAAGTTTTATTTCGATACGACAGTAAAGAAGCAGGTCAAAAACATGTTAAAACTGTTGTTTCATTGTTGTGATATCACTTTTAACCAAAAAAATGCAACGCACGGCACGCTGTCGCTTACACCCTGTGTAAAGATTGAGTGAGTGATGTTATGTACCAGTGACTTAATTTGTAAACAATATAATTTTCTTAGTATCAAATAATTCGTCAGATCATTTCAGTAGAAAATTATTTTTGTTGTCGACATAAATGATGGATTTTTTAATGCTTATTTCCAGAATGCGGTTTCATGGATGCCATATGTGTGTATGGTAGCGGTGCTGTCCTATGTACTCGTGTACGGATTTGGGCTCGGACCCATACCTTACTTCATAGCCTCCGGTACGTATTATATTTTTGATGTGTAAACATCTTTCCTCTTGCTTTACTGCAATCTGTGGGAGTGGTTTCGTGAAAATGGACTGAAGTGTGTAACAGGAACTCGGGGAAGCGCGCGCTATTTGATTTGACCAATGAGCGCCCGGTGGTAGAGTTTGGCGACAGGTGGTAAATAGCTTATTTAAATTTGAGTTTAATTTCTGTCACTGCTCTATTATTATTTTTTATTTTAATTGAAAAAATAAAATTATTATTATTTTTACACCTCACGTCTGATCCCAAACTAGGCAGAGCTTGTACTATGGCAACCAGACTGCTGATAAACATACTTATTACTAAATACATACATATTATAGATAAATAACACCCAGACACCAAGCAAATAAATGATCGTGCTCATCACACAATTATTAGTCCTGGGTGGGAATGGAACCTACGACCTCTGGCTCAACAGTCAGGATCACTAATCACTAGACCGAGAGGCCAGCAAAGGATACAAACAAACATTGATATTTAATGTACTAGAGGTCGACCATGGGTTTTCCATAACTTAAGCTGTCATTGTATAGACTTACTTACCATGACAGGTCAACTCATATACTGGACGCGTGTAATTTCATTAAGCCGTTTTCACGTAATTTTTAAAGTTGTAAGACATATTGTTTAAAAATTTTAGCTTTCTGCACTATTTAGAAGTATATATAAACTGTACATATTCCAAAATTCACGTTAGTACGTTCGCGAAATTTTCTTAAAAAGGGGTACAAAGAATTATCTTCACAAATTAATATAATGATAAGACAATTAACAAGTAATCCTCGATAAACTGTGTTTTAAGAATCAACTGTTTTAGTTCCCAATGGCAATTTGCAATTCGATTTGTGGCCAGCCTTGACAGAAAAAATTTGCATTACAAATAGACGTTTGAATATTTTAATGTTGAACGTCAGAGGTTGAGGGTTCGATTCTCGCTCATTGTCAATGAATGTATTTGTAAAGAAAGGGTATCTAAGTATGTTTAATGTTTTGTCACGGGAATATTCCTAATTTTGGAGTTGTCTTTAAAAAAAAAAATGTTTAAAATATTACTTAGTGTATATGTGGTAATATATGTAAATTTATATTACGAACATATAGGTACTTGTTATTCTGTAGGTATACATTATGTATTTATAGTTTAGGTGGTTATTACTTTTATGTTTATTTAATTCCCTTTAACGTACACACTTTGCCTCTATTTATTCTTTACTATCCTCTCTTCACTCCCATGGTTTGCTGGAAGAAAACTCAACTATGGGTTAAGCTCGCCTTTATACATGCTATTTTACTTCCTGTACTTATCAGTTTGTTATTTTTGTGTACAATAAAGAATATACGAATATGAACTAATCACTAGACCAACAGGCAATTTAATCTGAGAGGTTTGTGATGGGGGATTGTTCATCAGTTCTTCCTTCCTAGATTTTGTATATATTGCAAAGCTTCCAGTCAAAGCTGCTGTGCAAGTGTTTTAGACGTAATACTTTATTAAAATGATGTTTTTTTTTTCCACAGAAATATTCGAGGTAGGCCCCCGTCCAGCAGGTATGGCGTGGGGCTCCCTCGCTAACTGGGGGGGAAACTTCCTGGTGGGGATGTCCTTCCCTTCGATGAGGGAAGCGATAGGTCCTTACTCCTTCCTCGTCTTCTCTGGTGTCACTGCTGCCCTATTTGTCTTCCAAAAGTAAGTAAAGTATTTTGATATATTTTTTATAAATAAATTCTAAAAAGACAAATGTTTGTAATAAAGATCGTTATATTTGTCTAACGTACCAAGCAAGCAAAAACATTAGAGATAGAAGCGAATTGTTTAAAAACCTTCCTGCTTTGAGCTGTCACTTATGACCTTTTTGACATAAGTACATAATATACTTATAGGTATAAAGCGACAGTATCGTCTGGCGTCGAACTTTCAAATAAGAAGTTCGAATCTTATCTAAAAAACTTAAATTCCAGAATATACTTCCCGGAGACCCGCGGCAGGACTCCTGCTCAAGTCAATCAGCTGTGCAGTCGAGGGCTACAGTCGCGCCCCCTCAGCCCCCCCCATATCTTCGACGCTGTGTCCGTATGACGTCATTATTGACACGGTACTGATCATAATTCTGTGTTGCTGCGATCCAGTTCATTAGGAAGGCGTGACGTTCAACTATCGAGGTGATGGCATATGGACGTTATACAACTGATGTTATTACTTAGAAATACCCATACATGCAAATTGAGTCTTGCACCTGGTTTTTGAAAGGCTGATCAAAATATTGTTTAACTAAAAATTTTATTGCGGTGTCAAACAACTTCTAATGTTACTTTTAAAATGGATATTTTTAGGCACGTAGTTTTATGAAGAAATTAATAGTGAATCAAATTCTTCAAGTTTAACTTTTTTTTCGTAATGGACATTATTTGTATAATTTCATGATCATATGGATATTTTTACACGTCATATAATGAAGAAATGAATATTGAATTAAGTTCGTCACGTGTAGCTTTTCTTTCGTAATAAACATTTGTAAAATTTCATGATGATCTGCCTACATTACTTGGGGTCTTTGGGGTCGGCACAATATTGGAGTATTATTCTTACAACTGATTTCTTTTTTACAATTTGGTTGTAGCTAAGTTCGTCATTTTAATAAACTTGATACGAAGCAACAGTTTAGTATGACTATGTAATTATCAAAATGTTTGCTCAAATGGTACTATAAGATAGTGCGTATAAATAAATAAATGACTTTTGATATGACAGATGAGCGGTATAGGAACAATTCATTTAAATGAACAGATGTACGTTTCATCTAAGTGTTTGTATCTAATCTCAAAAAAAGTAACCTACTTGTTTTAATAAGAGTTTAAAACAATTATTTAATATCTTTTAACTTCAATACTTTTTATCATTTGACTTTGGTAACTTAATTTTCATAAAAAGCAGCACAAGAAAAAATAGAGAAGAATAGAGTCACAATATATATATATCGCCTCCCAGCAAAAAAAAGTGTCATAATACAAAAACAGCTATTTCGAGAAGACACGACTTTTATGCATGTGAATTGAACAAAACAGCTCAGTGAAAAAGAGAACTTTGTAAGCTAATAACTAATGTTGTGAGCTAATAACGATGTTTTTACAGCTGACCAAATGCAACATTTGCTATTCAATGCTATAAAAATGTTAAACGTACCTAACGTGTGATATGACACCTTTTTTGCCGGGAGGTATACATATATATATATATATATATAAAACTTTATCAAATTATCTCTTAAGACGGACGTAAAAGACTGTTTGAAGTGATTGTATATAATTTGCTATTAAGGTTATCCAAAAAAAAAAAATTTAAAACTGCCATTAAAAGTCAAGTCAAATTTTTTTTTTCGTCAGAACTGTCTGTTATAATTATAATTAATATTATAAATTCGAAAGCGAGTTTGTAGTCAGTTATAATATTGATTTAAACATATCATTCTTTAATAAATTATTGCTTGGCTTGTGCTCTATTGGTAATAATGCTGTAATCACAGAATAAATTGCGAATAAGTGATACACTATTATCATTTTTGTTGAATATATTACAAACAAGTGTGCGTAATGATCAACAGAATTTTATTTCTGTGTAATTTCATAGTTTACACTAATATTAAGTGGCGATTCTCTGACTACTATACCGTTTTATGTACTAAAATCCGGCCGAACAACATATCTATATATTAGGCAAAGAAAGAATTTTTGTGTGTTTGTGAGAACGAGTGAGACTTTGATAGTTGGGTAAGTGCGGCGTCTAAACCGTTCTGGCATTCATTGTCTTTTTAATTCTATTTAATGTAAGTTCTAGAATAAGTCAGGAAATAGGTTAGTCAACGTTATAGTTTATACTGGGAACGCGAAATTTACTTCCAGCCAATATGAAAAAGTACTTTACTATTGTATAGTATACAGGCTGTATTTGAAAAAGGAACACTTACTTAAACCACTGAAAGGACATGACTCTGGCATGCAGTTACAATAAGAATTTTTGACCTTTTGAATTTCCGGGTATTTTTAACTAGGTTTTTCATAAAAGCAAGTAACGTGTAAAGTTAAAGATTTTATCGTACATATTTTTTTCGTGATTTATGTGTTCCTTTTTCAAATACACGATGTATTATTGGGTGAAATAGAATTGATGAAATTTTTTTAAACCACGTGCTCATCTGCTAATATTGAAAGAATACGCGGTTCTATCCTAATGGTTTATCTTAATTTTAAATGTCTCCGTAACTCATGAACTTATAAAGTAGCAATTTTTTTTATCAGTTCCTTTAGTTATGTTTTCATGTCGCGAGTAAAAAAACAAAAAATGATATTTTTTCTTTACTTATAAAAAACATTGTGATTTTTTGTCAGATTAGTTGAATCTGACAAAATAATCGCCGTCACCCTCAGTAAACATTAGGTCACGTGGTTTAAAAGAATTAACAATTGAAAATTCACCTGTGTTATGAAACTGACGGCGTATATGGACAATTAAAAGTACAAAATAGTTATCTATATACTATATCATTATGAGTGTAGCTCCTAAGGGTTCCGTGGTCTTGTTTTGGTTGTCACATTATTAGTATCACCGTCGCGAATAACTTACAAAAACGTCTTTCTTTAGATACTTATCACAATGCAAAAGTCAGTTCATCATAAAAATGCGACGTTAAGGATTTACTGTTAATAGTTTGATTTTGAACTACGCAATGTAACACAACACGTGTAACGGTGCGGTACGGTGAATGACCTTCAGTGCACGGTGCCGTCGAAGCAACTGATTGCATAAATGTTTTACATTGCAGTTTTTTGGCTTATGGGTTATTTACTGATTTTTTTCGGTAAAATGTACTATTTACTCATTGTGATATCACCTAAACAACAAAAAAAATCCAATGCTTCTCCACTCAGAATGATGGTCTGAATACATTATTCCAAGATTCGGTACGGTGTTATTTACACCTTGTATTTTGCTAGGATAATCTCAAAGTGCCTATCAATTGAAATGACTGTAATTCTTAGAATATTATAAGTACGTTCTCATATTTAACCTTTTGAAAGCCATTGTTACATACGTGATAATCGGCAAAATGATATTATATATTCTGTTTTCATATAAAGCTGAAGAGTTTGTTCGTTTTGTTGGACGCGGTAATGTCAGGAACGACTGATTCGAATTGAAAAATTATTTTAGTCTTGGATAACCCATTTATCGCGGAGTCCTATAGGGTATATAACATCACGCTACGACTAATAGGAGTGGCGGCGCCGGGGGCACCGTAATCAACAGAAACATTACCACCACGCACCTGTCACCGACTCATTAATGTAATCGTTATTAACATACGATCATTTGGGCATTGACGATAGGGGCAGTCTAATAATCTGCTGTCAGGCTGATGGTAAATACTTACGTAGTCGTCTAAATACTCGTAGACTGTACTACTGACGTGACACTAATGAAGAAGAATTCGAAGTACGAGTGTTTTTTGGCTTTTAAGCCGGTAAGTGGCTCTTCAAAAGCAGAACTCACTGGCCTCTTTCTTGATGCAATTGTCCAATAATTTGACTTGGACATGAACCATTGTCGAGGTTAAGGGTATGATAATAGAGCTAACACGGTAGAAGTAAATAAATGTGTCAAAGCCAAAAGTCTGAACCAATATTCTCGAGTGTTTTTAATCGGCTTCAAGAAAAAGGAGGAGGTTCATCAGATCTTTATTTTTTTCAACGTAACCCCATTACTTGAAGACGGCTGGACCGATTTAAAAGAAAATATTTTTATATTATCTAGTTGGTCCCATTGCCATTAGGTCAAAATCTGGTGATGGGATCCTAGAGAAATCGAGGGAACTTCAAATATTATAGGCACACCCTAGAGGTGTCATTATAACAATGGCGCAAGAAGGCACTAAATCGAGAAATCGAGGCGCGACGTTCCCTGCTTTGCCAGGGCCTAATGGCCGAGTGGAAAGAACGACGAGAGCGACCGAGCACAGCCCACGTTACAATTGTGGTGGTTAGAGGCGGGGGGATTGGCGAAGAGGTTACTGGTTGACGCAAGTACTCACCGGACACGACTGCTTCGGTAAATAACTGTCGTATCTAGGCCGGAGCCAACACCTGCGTATAACTACTGTGGAGGCTGTCACCAGGACACTGCGCTCCACACTTTGGTGTGTGCTCAGTGCTCAGCGTGAACGCAGCAGTAATGCGACTTACGGCTATTGGTGTGGGAAGCCTCTCGCTAGAAACCCTGGTTCTGTCCATGGTGCAAAGTGAGACTGCGTAAGATTCTACCGTCTCGTTTTGCGAGGAGGTGATGTTGGCTAAAGAGCCTTCGGAAAGGGAACGGGAGAAGACAAGCACTCTCCCCTATCCCGAGTCCCCTGCAATAGATTCACTTCCGACGGACACCATGTGGATTTACTCTGACATACCATTTCACCTTTGGTTCCGGTGAGTGTTCCGTGGGGGTTTCCACACGTTAAAAAAAAGTATATGTTGATATCTTCGCCCATTGTGAACCGATTTCAATCATTCTTTGTTTAATTGAATTGGTTATAATCAAGGTTGGTCCCATTTAAATTTGAAGAAAATATTATATCTCTAAGGGTGGGATATTTAGGAAAATTTATCAAAATTTAGGTGCATTGAAGTTGGTGAAACATGGTTGTCACGGTTTGAAATTAGCCGATGCAGCCAAAGCTTCCGTCTCTTTATTTGGATTTCTCTAAAGACTGTTTGTTTGTTTCTCTGTATGAACAAATAGGAACACTATATATATTATTTTATTATGGACTCTCAATGTCAAGTGTTTTATAATTATAACAAACCTAAGGTTTTGAATTTATAGAGACGTCACTTTGAGGTTTCGCAACACGTAAAAATGTAGCTAGGGCTGCCACTGACCAAAGTGCCAGACAATATGGCAAGTAGATTAGGCGTTCCACAAACAAAGAGACTTGTAGCAAAAAAGTGCCTGCGCTTGAGCAGCGGTTTAGTATGCTGGATGTTTTAGTATGATATCTTGACTTGATAGCTAACCTAAGGCTTTAGTTGCACGGAACCCACATTCAAAAGGCGCGTTTTTATAAGTATCTAATTATTTTAAGATGGCACAAATATTGTACTTAGTTTAGGCTCTAAGTATGTTTAATTAACTATAACGTCCGTTTGTCCGTCGTAAATTTTACGTTAAATTAATGGTTTTACAGATTTTTTTACTAAACATCACATTTTAGCGCATAATTTATGTTTTATTCAAGATACGTTTTGTTGTTTGATTATTATTTTAATTTTAAATAATTATAAGGAGAATGAATTGTAACTCCAATCGGTTTGGGCGCATATTTTATAGCGCGCTAGGTATATAATAATATAATAAAATATTGAAGTTTGTATTTTTTTTGGTCTTATTTCACCCCTAGTAACCCTTACGAGATTCTAATGTGTAAATTGTACGATATTACATAAATTTATACATATGCCTACAGGACTTCCTACTTTTACGTATTCTTTATTCTCAGTTGCATAAGTGTCATTACGCCATGGATGGAATTTTCACATATAGATTTCTCTGGATAGGAATTTGACCATCTTTTAGTGGTAAAATATTATTACTGTGCAAAGTATACCTTTTAATTAATATATATTATTTACGTGGTGACAGCCTCGAATTTTAGTTGAGTATTTTTAGTATGTGTTATAGTATTCATTTAGTATTTTTTTCATATTTTTTAAATTAATAAATAATTTTTCCGACTTGTATGCATATTAGATACAAATCAGGACAGAACTAAAATGATCGAATCAGTTCAAACAATTTTATTCAGTATTCGATTTTAGTTAGATATTAGTTACATTGACGAATATGACACATGGGTTAATTGCTTAGAAAATAAAACAAAGTATTATATAAACAAAAATATATTCAGACATTTATATTACAAAATAATCATCCTAAATGACAGCATAATTTTGTGCGGCAATCGATGAGAAGAAAAAATATGGCGTTCTTGCCGGGCCTATCGTCTAACTGACTAATTTACTCTGTGCGGTTGTGTAAAATTTATTACATTTCAAATCAGTTGTTCATTTTTCTTGTAAAAAAAACGTGGTTTTTAAGAAAAGACTTGGTAAAAGTGAATGTAGGTACACTGCGATTATTTATTTACATCTATCATTCTATTCACCTATAGGTATTTATTGACTAATGCCGCGTTCCAATAAACAAGAAACGATTCGTTTTGCTTACGGACGGTAAAATTTCGTTGAATTTTCAATGAAAATTTTACCGTCCGTAAGCAAAACGAATAGTTTTTTGTTTATTGGAACGCGGCATAAGACGTACGACGAGCTACCTCACGTGCAAACCGCACTGATGATCAGCGAGCGACAGATAATGATAATAGTCGCTTTAAATTTAGCAGGGAGGTAGATTATAGGTAAGAAGCGTCCGCTAAGAACGGATTTTGTGATAGGTCCGGATTAAGGACATATTAGGGTTCTCACTAGTTTAGAAAGTCCTTTGCTTTATTTACAGGGAAATAGCTTATAACTGAGAGACGTCAGTTAAGAACGGATTTTGTGACAGGTCCGGATTAAGGACATATAAGGGTTCTCACAAGTTTAGAACGTCCTTCGTTTTATTTACAGGGAAATAGCTTATAGGTAAAAGACGTCAGCTAAGAACGGATTTTGCGACAGGGCCGGATTAAGGAGTTCTAAGGGCTCTCGGAAATTCATATGAAAGTCTGTAGTTGATGCGATGTTCAACGTATCATCTATATTTAAATTGCGATTAATGTCATAGTAATTTTAAAATATCGAAATTCTGAAGGTATGTCCATACTACACAAATAATTTATTATTATTCTGTTAGCAGATACATATGAGTACATTCACCCTAAATAATACTACCTATTGCGACCTCTTCTTATTAGTCATTCATAAGAAAGTAACATTACCCATTTAAAAAATATTTATTTTTAATAACTAATAACATTGCTTTGGTAAATTATATTAATATATTGTCTCCATAATCACTAACCATCTTTTTTTATCTTCATCACAGCCTTACCTTAATGGTGTGTTATATAGAGGTAGTGGTATTTTGATATCTTATAATGCCTACATAAGACATTATTATATATTATTAAACGTCAGAGGGTTCGTACTTCAAGGCAACAGCTAGTCCGAGTTACAGGTATGCGACATTCCCCAATCCATCCATATAAGCAATATCCCTTTCCTCTCATTGCCTACCTTTCTTTTTCAATGTACTCCCAATTTTCCCCAAGGTACTCCAAATTTTCCCCAAGGTACTCCCAATTTTCCCATCTCTAATTCCTAAAGTGCCCGGTTGACGGCAATAGGTTTGCTTCCTATTACGAAGGGATAGGCAGAGGCCTATTAAACACCCACATTTTACCAACCATATTTTCAGTCCCACTTTTCCCATCTTTAATTCCCAAAGTGCCCGGTGGACGGCGGGTTAAAGATGGGAAAATTGGGAGTATATTAAAAGGGAAAGTAATGGACGGAAAAGGATTTTGCTTATACGGATTGAGGAGTGTACGCAATAGCTCGGACAGGTCAAGATTGCGTGCCTGTGACTCCTGTTGTCAGGAAATCAGAGCTCTCTAACACTCATAATAAAGATGGATTTATTTCAATATATCGAGCACAATTCCAAACTACTAGACTGTAAGTTTCTCTTTGTCAAAAAAACTACTAAAATACAATGTCGCAAATTGGAGGAACCGAACTCAGAACCTCGGTAGCAAGGTGTGTAATGTACATACATTACACACCGACGACGATTTCGAAATTAAAAAGTTAACAGTCATCATCTTCTAAGGTATTCTTGTAATATTTTGAGTTGGTCCCAACAGACTAGAAGTAGGACAGTGTGGGGTCCAAGACGTAAGTAGTTGGCTAGAACCCCTTTATATAAGGAGCTTGCACCTTCCTGCCTCACCATTTTGACAAAGCAGTCTATCATACCATTGTAGAGCTTGCCTCGCTTTTGTGCGTCCACAGCTGGAAATAAAAACGAAAACATTTTAGAATAACAACTTCTGCGAATGAGTTTTATTATTATTAAAGGTATACGATGGTCTGTCTGTCATAGTTCTGTATTTTAGACCGGCCGACTAGTGTTGGCACCAACAAGGGGTCCTTTATCACCGAGCGAAGCTACCTATCGTATCGGCTTCCGGGTAGAAATCTATTCTCATCACTAGTTGTGTATTTCCGAAATACTGTATACAGCGGCGAATTTACACATTTGCCGCCAGTAGGCTGTTAAAATTTTGCCGCCCCTACCGGTCGGTCTATCTAATTTGATACCCCAGGACAATACATAAAAAATAATGTAGGCCCTAAATTTGCCGCACTTAAAAACTTGCCACCCTAGGCTTCAGCCTACTCGGCTTGCTGGTAAATCCGCCACTGACTGTATACCTTTAATAAAGATTTCGTCTTTTCCGTTTTTCTTACTGGCATCATCTGACGCCACTACTGAACATCTATCTATCTACTTAACTACAAGAAAAGTGTCTAACGTAATGTAGGTTTTATACCTACAAGATAATATTATGGTCACCAGCGATCACACTTGGACATAGTACTCGGTACTTCTTTCAAAGGTTTTCAGTTGCTCTAAAAAAAAACAATAAAATATATAGGAAAAGCATTAAAAAAAAAAACGAAATTTGAATACAAAAAAAGAATAAAACTACATTTAAAAAATGTCTACAAACTACTTAATAGTGTTAAAGCGTAAATGTTTTCCTATGGAAAAAGTAAATAAACCGAAAAGATTTTATATTTACATTAAAGATTTCATATTTTTACGTCGATTATTCATCACTTGTTGGCTGAACACTAATTTTATTATTTTCATTGAACACAGAAGGTGCAGACGATATGAAACATATTATTTGGACACTAATATTAGTCAACATTAGTGTTCACAAACTAAGGTGTAGGAAGTTCCTTGAAAAGTGGTGGAAAACTAAAAACTTATACCTTAAAAAAAACGAAAAAAGACTGAACTTTTACTGACCTTACACTTACATTAAAAATATGGTCACCCAGTACACAACCGATGTTAACCCACTTCCAAAGCACTTAGCTTGGTTGGAGAGACTTATAAACTCCCTCTTTTAAACATTTTTTTAAAAGAAACGGTCTAATTTCGCCACCACATTGTGCCACCCCTTTTTTTTTTTTGGTGACGAGGTGGAAGATCCTCATGGATGTTCTCCGCCCTTGGGGGGGCGAAGGGGTCTGTCGGACTCTTACCAACTAAAAACCACCCCGGTATTCCGCTAGAATCGCTATTGCATTTTTCCGCAACCCCCCATAAGCATTGACCCGTCTCACCCTAGACGGGTCCCGTCACCCAGTGCGACCATCACCCATCGGCCGCACTCCTCTGAGAGCGCGCGCGGAACACTGCGCGCTGCCTCTCGGGCCTGTATCTGTTCGGACGACGACTTCCCCAAAAAGTTCGCCGTCCGCAGGCCGCTTCCTAAGGTGGCCGGAGATCATTAAACGCCCTCCGGCGCCCGGTGCGTCTGCTGCGGGCAGAGAGAGTCGTATTCCGCTCTCTTTCCCGTTCCGACGCCTCCTTTGCGGACATCACCTCCTCGCAGAATGAGGCGACGGCGTTCCTCTCGCTCCGAACCATGGCCAGAAACACGGTTGGGAGCGAGAGACTACCCGCAGCACCAACTGCCACGACGAGATCATAGCGCTGGCTAGCCTAGGCTGGGCATTCCGCCAGCGTGTGAAGCGCTGTGTCCTCGGGGCAGTCACCACAATGGTGGCACCGAGACGTCAGCTCCCGGTCTATCCGAGGTACTATCCGAAACAACCGTGTCCGGAAAGCACCTGGGTCATCCAGAAGATGAGGGCTCCGTGCCCTCTCTCCAGCCACTCTCGTAGGATGGGTCTTATCGCCGCTATAGCGGCGTGCCCAACATTGTGCCACCCCTTAATTATTTTTTCGCAACATTTCCGAAGAGCGCGGCATACATTGAAAAAAAAAAAACCTTAAATTGGAAAAATTTAAATTTTATTCAATATTTTATTTATTAAATGTTGTGAGTTATACTTGTTAAACTTTTCTGGATAAATGTGTAGGTACAATTACATAGGTAGGTACCTCAGTCGTACAACGCAATTTTGTTTGTTAATGTTTACTTTAAAAATCACGGAAATCTCATTTGCAATTCCTATTATAAATTTGAATGTTTTTTAAAGTTACCATAAGATTAAAACACTATTATAAAAAAAAAATATTATTTTAATAATTAAAGTATCAAAAACAAAACTAATTGTAATATGAATTAAAATGCACCTAATCAAACAGCCAATCACAATATTATAATTTATAGATATAGTATAATAGTTATAAAATTAAAATAATGGATTAAAGTAATGAAACAAAATTACTAAAATGTTAATCATTACAGTTATTCTGTTTTTGGTTTGGTATATAAGTTTCATTGAATTTCGTCAAGATTTGTCATAGGTTCACTAACTCAGACTAACCATTAAAATTAGGTCGATAAAATCAATTAAGAAAAATTTAAACAAAAATAAAAAAATAAATATTAGTTCACTGTACATACAGTACTTATAATTATTGTTTATTGTCGTAGGTTCACTAACTCAGGTTATAGCAGCGGCGTAATTACACATTTGCCGCCTACTGGCTATTAAAATTTTGCCGCCCCTACCGGTCGGTCTATTCTCTGATTCGATACCCCAGGACAAGACATAAAAAATAATGTAGGCCCCAAATTTGCCGTCCGTAAAATCTGTCACCCTAGGCTCCAGCCTACTCAGCCTGCTGGTAAATCCGCCAATGGGTTATAGCTAACCATTAAAAATAGTTCGATAATATCAATTAAGAAATATATAAAAAAACAGTCTATCGTAGGACTGCACGTCAGAAGTGAAAACATAACTTCACAATGTATTTGCATATATGTACATACACACACACACACACATCTGTATATATATAATTAGGTTAAAAATAAAAAGTAGGTAATAACATATCTAAATGTATACCTAGGGTACACTGGAAGTTCTGCGCTCCTTGCCGCTCATAAATGTTTGAATTTCGAATGTTATATTTTTTTAAATATAAGAGACTCGGCTCCGGCTTACAAATTTTCGATCAGATCACGTGTTCTGACGCGAGTTTAACATTTTTTACCCATCCCAAAAAGTGCACAACGCCGCTAAAGAAGTTTTCACTTCAAAAATAACGTTAACTAACTATACATACAGTACCTACTCATAATTATTATTTTTTACCTACAATCATTGGTACGATTAAGGGGCCACTCCTCTGTGTCGGTTTGATTTATTATTACGAAGGGGTAATTTTTGATTTTTTTTATTGTATAGGTTTTTATTTAAAAAATCCAATCCCTTTCACCCTAGTTTCGGTTAAATTTGCGAATATAATTTCGGATAACGAATTTTTTACATCTTTAATGAAATTAATAATTATTTTTTTACATCATCAAAAAACAATGAATATTACTTGTTATTGCAGGCCATTACCGAAAAACTCTTTCTGCAGCCGTTACTAAAGTGACGTGCTTCAAGAAACGATGATTGGGCAATTTTAACTTTTCTCTAATAAGTATTTGGAAAATGAAGAATGGTGAATGAATCACCAATGAAATTTTCACCTAATTCGACTAAGGTTTTGAGGAATGTGTTATGCAGTGCAGCAGTTCCTATATCCTCTACTTTCTGTCTGTCCAGCAATATCAAAGATTCGTTCATTTCGTAACCGTTCCATTCACATTATGAACAACATTTAGAACATCACATTCTAGCATCAGAAGTTGTTTTTCTGGAAAGCTTAGCAGCATGCATAGCTTCGTTTAGTTTAGATAAAATCTCTTGGGCACTTGCTTTACTAACAGGGGCGTAGCTACCGCCGTATCAGCCGTATCAATGATACGGGGCCCCTGGGCTACAGAGGCCACTAACGCGTGTAAGCAAAAATTAGTAAAATGTTATCCACAATGTCACTTAATCTTGTGCTTCCCGGGAAAAAAACATTAAAAAAAAAACTGTCATACGTGCCTATACAGTTTTCGCTTTAGAAATGACAAAAGTCAAAAAAAGGAATCTCTTTTTTTTTCCGGGTTAAGCGTGCGTCCAAAAGTTGCCAACATCGTACATCGGTTATTGAGAAATCTTTGGCTTTCATTTGGGCCCCCCCAACTAATTTTAATACACTGTTCACTAATGAAAAACGTTTCTAAATGACTCGTTGCTATCATATCCTTTGTCCAGACTAATATTTTATGCCGCCTTGTAGTTCTTTTTTTGATGGAGCATCACTTGTGTCGTTGAAACATAAGGAGTAACAGGATTTTTTACAGTCATTTATCAGCTCTTTTATTAAATATGGAGCTAACGCATCACCATGGGGTCCCATCTCTAAGAACGAAAAAATGGTTCAAACAAATATCAATAGATGGCGTTACGGGTATCGATTTGTTATTGAAGTTTATGGAAAATCAATATTAGGTCCTGATTAAAATATTTTCTAATTTCATAAAATACCCTAAACACGGGAAAATTGAATAAAAGCTTCTTATATCCAATTTTCTTATCTTGACAAAATTCAATATTGTCGTAGTTCCTCTGGTGGCAATTACGTACAACAATGTACTACGCTGAGGTTGATATACGGTTTTGTTATTGTTTGTAGGTACTGACCACAGATAACATAATACTATACTAGTAGTACTGACTATTGATAGTTGGCCAAATTTTATTGAAACTGTATCGTTGCGTTATGTTTTTGCATTTTCTATTGTAGGTAAATTATTAATACACAAATTTTAATTCGAATTTGAAAGATACTATAAAAATTAAGAATAAATTTTTCTCATTGTGTTTTACATATTTTTTTCATATTGTCAGGACACAATCAATAGTGAACGCATGGTTTGTGTCAACTTTGTTGTGTAGGCAGGTTAGGTATTTATGTAACAGACATTATGATTTGGCACTATCTATTTACACATACACATTTCTAATAGGAATCTTTCACCTCAGACCTTACGCGATTGCAGGGCTGCTAGATTGTATAATTAGATACAAAATTCGTATAATTCGGTAATCATACGTATGCTGTTTGTATACTAGATGCATTGTATAATCGGATACAATGTCATTACTGATGTTATAGTGTAATTAATAAGTACGACATACATATAGAGATACTTAAAACAAATCATGTCTGTGATATCCTGTGTTAAGTAATTATACCTTAGAGCTATATCACATAGTTGCATTTTACAACATTAAGATAATGATATTATAATTTTATTTAGGGCAGGTGTACCTTGCTTCATTTGTTTATCTTAATGTAAATGTATATCATCTCTTTCTAAAACATTTGTACACGGAGCGTTTTCGACTCATGCCAGATACAAATAAGAGTCATAATTATTAAAAAATAAAGAAATCTACATATGACACCTCAAGTTAACTAAACACACACTTGGACGCACAGAGTGCCAAACAAATATATATGCATATTATACATTCTTAATACATACAGTTGAAACTCTTACGTAATTACCTATTAGATACATACTTCCAAACATACATGCATGATTTTTTATACAAAACTTAAATTTGCATTTGTTTGCAAATGTATAAGACGAGATTGATGTGATGCTTAATATGCTGCTACTATTTAACTGCAGTAAAATGTTGTAATTCCAACTGTCATTATAATAATAGTCTATACTATTCATACACTCGAAATACATAACCTAAATTGAGTCAAGATAAGCTACATCCTACAAAATAATTTTATATCTACTGTTAATACGCCGTTATAGTGGAATACAAAACTTTGATATTTAAAAAAAACATCTAGAAGCCGTATCGATCAGAGAGCTTTACTCTGATGTTTTTAATTATAATTACTATAGTATTTATTTATAAAGTAAGAAAAAGGACGTGTTATTTTTACTAATATTTTTGTACATTGAAGGGAATATAGTTGTTATTAGGTTGTATTAGAGCATAATTTGGCATGGGATACAAATATTACACAACAATGATCGAAGTGAAATTGACCTTGAATGGCCGATCCGCGAGATGTTTCACGTACGTAGTTCTGGTCGTATGTAATAATAAATATATTCGTTAAATAAAAATAATGCTTACCGGTTGTAATAAATAATAGGCCGTTTGATTATTTATAAGTAATAAGTTATTTTATCGGTTATCTAATATAACGAACACTCCTACCTGCTGATTACATACTAATTAGCGCCATCTATTGGTTGCGCGTTTATTAGTAGGTAAATAAATCCATTTCATCGCTAGGTGGCTCTAGGTATCTATCGCGTTGCTAGAGGCATCTAGCGCCTTTGTAGGTGCAAAAATAAAAGCCCGCAGAATTGCCCGAGTTAGGAGGGTCGCGTTTCGTTGTATGGGATGAGGTATCTGTACTAGTATAGTATTATGTTATCTGTGGCATCACGAATTAAATATGCGTTGACTGGCCTGTTGGTCTAGTGGTTAGTGACCCTAACGGCGATGCCATAGGTCGTGGGTTCGATTCCCACCCGAGTCTCGGTGTTTTTTGTATTCGCTGTTTGTATGTTTCTAAAGTCACCCGCGACACAGGAGTAATTCCTAATGCGGGAGTTGTCTTTTAAAAAAATAAAATAAAATGCCTTTGTTGTAAATATAAAAAAATCATATGGCACCGAACCCAGGAACATGTCCATGAATAATTATTTGATTGCTTCGCAGGATGGCTCCATATAGATAATCATATGAATAAAGATGAGGCCACAATAGCAGATATTCGATGGGCTATGAAGACAGTAGTGTCTTCATAGCCCATTACATTACCTTTTTTTATGTTTTTGAGTTGCTGAATGTCGATTAATTATTGGGGGCTAACTAAGCCCAATGGCCAAGCCATTGGGCTTAGTTAGCCCCCAATTAATTGAAAATCTTTTTAAGCACACACAGCAATAAATATCACTTTCACCACTTTTTTTTTCCCGATTCGGACAAAATGTCTATTTTCACATTTACACATACTGTTATAAAAAATTACCACACAACGAACACACAACCGGCAAATTACCACATGAGATTAGGAACCGCCTAACATATGTTAGACACGCATAATAAAATAAGTAAAGAACCATTTGTATTTCTTTTTTAAATCAATATTATGTTACTGTCCAAGCAATATCATTGGAAACGTAATTACCAAAACAATGGAATCGCACTTAGGCACAGTATAACGTATATATATATACATATACTGTGACTTAGGTATGCATTAGATCTACTCACTACAAGAAAAGGACTGCCAGTGTTGTCTGTAAGTAGTCCTTCATATGACCCCTTCCTACACCCTCAATCATTAGTTACCTAACTTATTAACCTACATAAAAAACTGACCATTTTCGCAAATAACTGACTGTTACCAACCAATTTACAACTGACTGTCTGATTTAACTGACCAGTTTCGACCCCTGGTATTGTAACGACTGATCCCGTATCTCGCAATTAAAGTTTTGCGCACCGATTAGTACAAAATGAAACGATTCCTCTAACTACAAATATACAGGGTATATTTGAAAATAGAACACTTACTTAAATCACTGAAAGGAACTGAAATCGTCAATCACTGAAATCGTGTAAAAATTTCGAAATTTTTTCAAGTTACTTTTTAGGGATTTTTTCAAAAACTGAGTAAATAGTTCCAAAATAAAAAATACGTAAGATTTAAAATCTTTAACTTCGCACGTTTCACTTGCTTTTATGAGAAACCGAGGTAAAAATACCTGGAAATTCAAACGGTCATAACTTGTAAACGAAATGATTTTTAAATTTTTTATTGTAACTGCATGCTAGAGCCATGCCCTTTCAGTGATTTAAGTAAGTGTTCTATTTTCAAATACATCCTGCATTGCTAATTTTTCTCATCACCAAGTATTTCTAAGATGATCCTCTAAGATCTTGAGTTGATCCCAGCAGACTAACGACAGGACACTTTGGGGTCCAAGCCGGGCGTAGTTGGCCCCTACACCTTTATAGAGAGCAAACAGTCCTTCGTGTCGAATTATCTTCAGAGCGCAATCTATCATGCCGCTGTACAGCTTGCCTCGGTGTTGTGAGTCAAGTGCTGGAAATCGAGATCTATTGTTGACGAGCTGTAGAGGGCGTTCCCAAAAAAATATTTAAAGGTAAGAAACCAGTGTAAGCAGACCTCTCAACAATATAGATGTGACTACCAATAGCAGGTCATTTAGCAATCTTTCTTATAGTTGGAGAATCCGAAATTATAGGTGTACGAGATACAAGAAAACTATCTTAGGAACCGAATATAATCTATACTAATATATAAAGCTGAAGAGTTTGTTTGTTTGCTTGAACGCGCTAATCTAAGGAACTACTGGTCCTATTTGAAAAATTCTTTCAGTGTTAGATAGCCCATTTATCGAGGAAGGCTATTGGCTATATATCATCACGCTACGACCAATAGGAGCGGAGCAATGACCATAAACGCAGGTGAAACTGCGGGGATGGCTAGTTTAGACATAAATGAAATGTGAGTTGATGCTAAAAATACAAAAATTGATGACTTTCGGACTCATTTTCATCTGAAGATTATTTTATAGAATGGAAAGAAAAAAGCAACCAACAAAGTTACGATTTTTGTTAAAATTGAAGTGGAATATTTTCTCATAATATTTGTAATTAATTTAATACCTTTTAACTTGTCCATGATATTAGAAGAAATTTAGTGTTTTGGCTAACTCGATTGCACTTTTAAAATTTACGTAGGTACTTACGTTGATTAGAGAGTCTCGTTGCTATAACATCGAAGGGGTTCAAACAAAATGTCATAACAACACCCCCAAGGTTGGCGCCAAAGAAAGACAGCATAAGGGGGCTGTGCACGAACCAATTGTTTTCCAGCAACCACTGCTTTGCGTATGTGAAGCTTAGGATCTGAGAGGCAGAGCCAGCCATGCCGCGTGGAATTTGAGGGTTCACGCCGCGGAATAAACCTGGAATGATAACAAATACTGTATATTAGTTTTTGTTGCTTTAATTGTATGTGCATCTTGGTCAAGAGGTCGTAATGGGAAAAGACAATCAGGTTAAAGAAATTGACAGGCGCATAAGACTAGCCTGGACAGCTTACTCCAAACTCAAATTCTACATGAAAATTAACGCCCAACAAAAAGCTCGCATTTATGACCAGTGCATCCTGCACCAGTCCAGTGCACCTAGGCCTTTACCAAGGAGATCCTTCACAGGTGGCCCAAAGAGCAACTGAGAGAAAACTGGTAGGAGTTACACTGAAAGACCGTGAAAGAAATGAGTGGGTAAGAGAACTCAGTAAAGTGAGTGATGTTACAAGTGGGAGTGGGAGGGCCATGTTGCCCGTAAGCTAGGCTGAGTGGGAGAGAAACGTCCACAAATGCGTTGGTACGACGACATCAAAAGACTGACGGGAACAAAGTAATTAGAAACTCCTCAAGACCGAGAAAGATGGCATAAAATGAAGGAGGCCTACACTTCAGCGGTTGAAAATGGCTAAAGAAGAAAAACTCTCTCCAAGACTCGTCCGGCTTAAAAAATATACAATAAGATTTTTTAAGCCGGCCGAGATTTATAATATTAAGTTACGAAGTTAGGAAAATTAAACTTAACAATCTCATGAAGCGAAAGCGAGCGAGCTTAACCCGTTTTGACGGCATTTGGTCGGTGCGTAAATCAAAGCAGGCTGAGCTAGCCAGGTTGAGCTCGTCACGATCATTTGGCTCACCGTCATTATATTTAGGTACATTGACATTTACAACAACAGATTAAATACTTTTGATATAAATGCGTAATGTACGAGGGTGCGTTTTTAAGTCCGCGGAATGGAGGGGATGGGAGTTAGTGGTGGGGATATTTTTAGCCGTAACGTGTTCCCTGACTCAATATTAGTGTAAATACCAAGTTTTATCTTAATTGGGTCATTAGTCTTTGAACTATCGCTGATCAAGCAACTCAATCGGGAAGAAAACTGAAAACATGGAGAAAATCGAACACCGCGCCGTTATAAAGTTCCTGACTAAACAAGGAAAGTCTGTTCAAAACATTATGGAAGAGATGTCATTGGTTTACGGGGAATCTTGCCCTGGGAAAACAATGATTTATAAGTGGCATGGACTTTTTAAACAAGGCAGAGAGTCGATTGAAGACGACCCCCGACCAGGTCGGCTTTTTGACGTGACTACTCCGGAACTTGTTGAAAAAGTAGAAAAAATTGTACTGGAAGATGCCCGGCTAAAGAAGAAACAAATCGCAGAAATGTCTGGAGTATCCGATACGACCATTTTTTAAATCCTGCATGATAATCTTTGCATGACAAAGGTCAGTGCAAGATGGGTGCCAAGAATGCTCACGCCGCCGCAAAAACAACAGCGCGTCGAATGTTAACGTGCGTTTTTGGATCTCTGTAGTGAGGATAAAGATGGTGTATTGGCCCGGATTGTAACTGGGGATGAAACTTGGGTTCACCATTATGAACCTGAGTCTAAGCAAGACTCCATGCAGTGGCATAAAAAAGGAACACCACCGCCCAAGAAGTATACGGTGACACAATCAGCTGGAAAACTCATGACGACGATCTTTTGGGATTCAGAAGGAATATTATTGATCGATTACAAAGATAAAGGTGTCTCTATAACAGGCGAATATTATGCTTCAATATTAGAACAGCTCAAAGAAGCAATCAAAGAGAAAAGAAGAGGAAAATTGACGAAAGGTGTGTTGCTCCTGCATGACAATGCACCGGTTCACAAGAGTCGCCTTGCGTTGGCTGCCCTGCACAGAGTAGGCTTCGATATTATAAATCATCCACCCTATAGTCCAGACCTAGCGCCCAGCGATTATTACTTGTTCCCCAAAATGAAAAAAGAACTTCGGGGGAAGAAATTTAAAAGCGATGAAGAAGTGAAAGAAGCAATTTCAGCGTATTTTTCGGAGAAAGATTCAATATTTTTTTATGAAGGTATAAACAAACTAATTGATAGATCTGAGAAGTGTATTAGAGTTGCAGGTGAATATATTGAAAAAGAAAAATAAAATTTCATTTTTATTTACTATCCTTGTTCTCCATTCCGCGAGCTTAAAAACGGCCCCTCGTATATGTTAGACAGTATTAAGTAAACAAAAGATACATTTTGAAGGGCAGATATATTGAACGATCACCACTCCATTAAATCTATTCTCGTTTTTTGAAGTGAGAACTTCTTTAAGCACGTTTGTGCACTTTTGCTATGGGGAAAAAGCACTGAACTCGTGACCGACACGCTAATAATACATATACTTATAGATCCACTAGAGGGCGCTAATCTAAACATTGAGTTCTGTCAGCTCCTTATTAATTAATGTCACCAACCTGCTAATGTGACGTTTTAAGTTCGTCGTTTCGTTGAAGTTTTCACTTCTGTCGGCAGTCGCATGACTGCCTATTTTTTTTTTCTGTTGTATTCCAATCTAAACCTCATATTGTTCATTTTCTATTCATTTTGTGCTGTCAACGCATTGCAATTATATACTTTCGTAATATAATTGAAAAAGTGAGTTTTCATTGCCTAGCTTATTTTTTATCACAGTATCGTAAATTCGGGCTTTCACTTTTAAGTGATTTTATTAAACACTAACAGTTTCCGCGCGGCTTCGCTAGCGTGTACATATTAATACATTTTCACCCTAATCCTTTTTCCAAAATAAAAGTAGCCTAAGTTACTCCTTATAACATCAGCTATCTGCCAGTGAAAGTCCCGTGGAAATGTTCCGGAGCCGGAACAGACACAAAAATTTTAAAAACTGATTTTTAGGCATAGGTATCGTGCAAATACTGGCCTGTTGGCTTAGTGGTTAGTGACCCTGAATGCTACATGTCGTGGATTCGATTCCCACCCGAGTCTGGGTGTTCTTTGTGTCCGTTATTTGTATATTTGTAAAGTCCCCCGCGACACAGGAGTCATTACTAATGCATTAAAAAAAACTGTATGAGCTTAAAAAAACTTAAGACAATTAAGTTTTATTTATTTCTATGTATGTATGTATTGATAATATTTTTTGTGCACTAACCCTTAATCCCTTCTTTCGAGTAGATATCAGTCAACGCATTGAACGTCCCAGAATGGACATGCTGATGTCCAACAGCTATAGCCTTAGCGCCAGAAGACTGGAGCCTCGTCTTTACCAGGTAGAACGGTGTGCCGGCTATAGAGCCAAGGGCTCCCCCGATCCCGGCTACTAAAGCTCCCCTGTACAAGGAATTGTGGCCGTCCTGGTCTTGGAGAAAGCCGCGGCGGTCAGCGATGCGATAGGAACCTAATCTGAAAGATTAAGTAGATAAAGAATTTTAAAATTGTAGGAGTTTAGCATTTTATTGAAGAAATTAAACATCAGAATTTTATGTAATTCAAGATAATTAATTAGAGGGAAATGTGATGTATTGTTATTATTAGTTATATGAAAATTAAAGTATTATAAACTAGCTGCGCCCCGCGGTGTCACCTGCGTAAGTCCCGATCCCTTGGGAATATCGGGATAAAAAGTAGCCTATATGTTAATCCAGGTCTCCAGCTATCTACATACCAAGTTTCATCGCAATCGGTTCAGTAGTTTTTGCGTGAAAGAGTAACAAACATCCATCCATACTCACAAACTTTCACGTTCATGATATTAGTAGGATAATCGACTTTCGTCTCCGATTGGCCAAGGGGGTAAGCGCCAAATATTGAGATAAAAATTTCAGGAATGGAAGCGTAAAGCGCAACGTAAAGGTCATCACACACTATAACGGCACTGCAACGGCATAGCTACAGCACGGCGCAGCCTAAAATTGAGGCTAGCGCTAGCCGCCAGCGGGCTTTGCCACGCGTCGCCGGCGAGGTGCAAGCTCGCAGTCCGCGCGCCGCCCGCGAAGTGCAAGCTAATTTCATCATTACAATACACACAATACATACAATTAGTCAAGATAATCGCGTACCATCTGGCAGGCTCTATGCTTGTTGGAAACTTAGCAGGTTGGTGACATTAATTAATAAGGAGCTGACAGAACTCAATGTTTAGGTTAGCGCCTTCTAGTGAATCTATATATGTATTATTACCGTGACGGTCACAGTTCAGTGCTTTTTCCCCATAGCAAAAGTGCACAAACGTGCCTAAAGAAGTTTTCACTTCAAAAACTGACAAACCGGGCTAGCAGAACCAGAGACTTAGTTAAACAAACAGTAGTACTATAGTTTACCTGAAAATATTCAAAAAGAACTGAAAACCCAGCATGGCTGGCAGTCCGTTCTGCAACGCAGCAAGACCTTCAGTGCGGGCGACAACAAACATAGCATGGGGTACATTCTTGTAGAACACCGTGTGCTTCCCCTTAGCTTTGAGTTCTCCTTGTAACTGCAATCTGGTTTTAACCACTTCTATTGGGTTGGTGAAAAGGGAGGCGAACATGGCCGACACACCGCCCATCCCCATGTCTATTAAATCTCGACGGAAGCAAGACCATCTTTTATCGACCGTGTAAACTTTCATTGTCTGTAAAAATGTTTAAAATTGAATATAAGAAAAGTGTATATTTTTAGGCAAAGGTAACACCACCGCCGACGTCGCGTCTGTATTTTTTACCCCCGACGCAAAAAGGATGGGCGTTATGACTATGAGTTTAATGTTTTGCATCTGTGGCATCGTTTGAAAAGTAACTTGATCGAGTGTTTGTTCGTTGTACTTCGAGAAATTCCTTTTCAGCCGTTCGAAGATCATCAGCTCTTTTCTAATGGTGGAAGGTATTTTGGAGTCGGGGGTATTTTAATTTTTTAAGTTATAACCACACAAAATAAAGGAAAAAAGTTCTCGCGTTAGACGGTTGGATCAAGGGACTGATGCAGAAGGCAGTTCTTCTCGACACGGCCCGTATAGTGAGGAGGTTCCTGTCTTTGGAGCCCTAACCACCGGTATCTTGGTCCCTGTACCCGATGTCGGTGGTGTACTATTTTTTATATTTTTAAATATATATTTTTATGTACATATTTAAAAATGTAATTTATATGGTAGAAGATGAATAAAGAGAATAATAATAAAATAATAAAGTATTTCGGTCTAATAAAGTTCGGGGCCTAAATAACACTATTTTTTTACTTAATATATACTATAACAGAGTATGAACTTGTTCATATAACAACACTACTGCTTACTCACTTAGTATAAAATCAATTTTTGTGATCTTCCAGGAACCACACAGACATAACCTCGTTTGTTTTCGAGTTACGACGAGCATTCGCTCAACGAGTCCGTTAAAGACAGAAAGAAAGAAAAAGAAGATCGTCATGACAGGATCTCTTTCGTAATCATAGTTCTCAATTACATTCCTGATTGTACATATTCCGTAAAGGTTCCAAAGTTTATTAACAAATGAATATATTCCGTCAACAAAAAGACCAATTCAAGAATACGAACATTGTTAATTAGATAGGTTTTTAAGGGGTCGGCAACGCGTATGCGAGTCTCTTTGAATTGCAAGAGTCTGCTTACCATGGGGCGGGCCTTATGTTTGTTTGCCACAGACGTGCAAAAGCAATTGAGCTAGTTATGTATGGGTTTAATCTCGTAGACCATATCCTAATGTCCAAACGTGGAATCAATTAAAGGATCGGATACTTTTACTCCACACTGACAGATGATTGTCGGTAGTTTTTTTAAAGTTTCATTCACCAAAAAGTTTAACATATGATATGCCCGTTTGAAAATTATTTGGAATATACAGACACTGGGTTTCTAATAAAAACAAGTATTCAATTAAAACAGTTTATTACATAATAATAATACATATTTATCCAGGTCACTATTGACTGCAAGTACACAGGAAAATGTAAAAGTTTTGAGTAACTATCACAAATATTATCATACCACAAAACGTATTTCATTTCATTCATAATAGGAAAATAAATTTGTTTAAAATGGCGTCAATATATCAACCTATCTGTCACAGCGGTCGAACATATCACTGCAATTTGAAAGGTTCAATAATTCCTCTCAGTGTGAATATTTGTACTAAGTATGTATGTATATCCGTGTTCTAGGATTCATGACACAAGCTACAATATGTTTAGTTTGAGTCTAGACAGCGCTGTGTAAATATCCAAGAATAGAAAGTATACATAAGTAGGTATAATATAGATTTATAATATAGTCATAATTTAAACCAAGATCAATAAATACTGTTCACATAAATTCTCAATAAAAAATAGAATTCGTGTGCTTGGTTGAAACTTTAGTGTAATTAATATCAGCGATCTGCAAGTGAAAGTTCCGTGGAAATCGGTCCACCCGTTCCGGAAAGCCGAAACAACCAGACAGACAAAAAATTTCAAAATACATTTTTTGGTGTAAATACCGTGTTAACATTCAGTAAAAAGCTTTTATTATGACTAGAGATCGCGTGGTGGTCGAATTTCGACCATGGTTTATTTCATTGGCCAATATTACTTGACCTGTCATTGTATAGACTTTTCTACCATGACAGGTCAAAATATATACTGGACACTCATAGCTGTATGTACCCGTTTTTGCATTTTTTTTAAACTTTGTAGCAAATATTGTTAAAAAATTTTAGCATTCGTCACTTCTTCTCTGTATAAGTGTGCGAAATTTCATACTCGTCCGTCTGCCCAATTTTCGTAAAAAGGGATCCAAAGTTTTCGCTTCACGTATTAATATACACAGATATAACAAACTCAAATTTTATTTGTTTGTATCGACAAAGAAGGATGATTTCTATACTAACAGTATTTACAAAATTAATGTCTCACTAGAATATATTTACGAGCAGTTCGAGCTATGTTCACTTTTTGTCTAGTGCTGTGTGATATGTCTCAGAATAATATATTCACTACCTAACCTGCGAACAGACCCTGCTTGATATAGGTCTAAAACAGTTAGTAAAAAATGGAATTTTTATTTTATTTCTTTTTCCTTAGACAACTCCCGCATTAGGAATATTCCTGTATCGCGGGGGTTTCACAAACATTTAAACAACGGACACAAAGAACACCCAGACCCAAGACTATTTGTGGATGACACAAATTTTTGTCCCGTGTGAGATTTGAACGGCGAGGTGACCACTTATACCCCGTTCCTATAATCAAGAAACGATTCGTTTTGCTTACGGATGGTAAAATTTTCGTTGAAAATTCAAAGAAATTTTACCGTCTCGTTTTTTGATTATAGTAACAGGGCATTAAACCATTTCGCCATCCGTGCAGTAAAATTAAAATAGTTGTTTAAATTAACTGTTTTTTTAACTACTTACAGAATGACTTAATTATAAACATAAAAGTATTGATAATGAGGCGAGAATAACCTTAGGTATATTGCACAACAATTATGAGTATATAGCTTGTAGATGTAGCATCAACTACAGCGTAGAACATACACATAGTCTTAAAAACTACGAAAAGACGATTCACAGTATTTTACTATCTAACGCCTACATAATAAAGGCCACGGTTTTCTTAGCAAGCTGACCTCACCTTACCAAAAAGGGTTATCGACCTCACCTTACCAAAAAGGGTTATCGACCTCACCTTACCAAAAAGGGGTTATCGACCTCGCCTTACCAAAAAAGGATTATTTTAAATACCGTTAGTTCGGGATACATTGGCCCTAGGGTTTTCAAATTACTTTCTACTATCCGTGCCCCGTAAATTCACCCGTATTTATGGCCACTGCTCCGCTCCTATATGTCGTAGCTTGATGTTAAATAGCCTTATTCTTCCTCAAGAAATAGACTTTCAAATGCAAAAAGTTTTTTACAAATCCAACTGACACACCACAGATAAGCTCCAATAAAACAAAAAAAAAATTGGCTTCATTATTTTGGTACAGATAATTCATGTTGCGCATGTATCTGAGAACTATATAACGATTGAACTGGTCTCTCGCTATAAGAACAACACGTTCCGGGTGTTGATGGGGCTGCCGCGTTATTAGTGTGTCTAACATGTTTGTCGACGCTAAAGGCAATAGCTTTTATAGAAATTATGCGCAAGAGACTTATGCGGAGTTAAGCTAAGAAATCTATCTGACAGGAGGGACTCTCCGATCATGGGGCGATGGATATAGTTGCAAGCACTAAAGTAAATATACCCCGAGGTGTCGAACTGTCTTACAAAGTTTTAGTTAAGTTAGGTAGAATAATGCTAACGTAAGTTGTAAGTCTTGATTTGTACTAACATATTTATGGAAGCTATTGTGAAATAAATTTATTTATTATTATTATAAAAGCGAGGCTAAAAGTTGACTGTCCGACGATTTGAGCTAAAATGACTCTTCGGCCAATGTGATCTCAACTTACGGCATCTAAACTTATAAGCTATAAAAATAAATACTTATACTAAAGTATATATCTTAGGGATCGTCCATTACTCACGTGAGCCTCGATAAAATCACGAAATATCTATCACAAGGAGGTGTATTTATTTTTCGTTAAACGCGCCACGCCTAGACAGTCACCAGTAAGTCTGTGATTTTCACATGACTATATCAGTCACAACAAATTGTAACCTTAATGTGTCTGAATTTTTTTATCACGGTGCTTAATTTTCCAGCATTAGATTATGATTAGATATTTTTTAAGATACTTTGTAATAATAAATCCAGATTTTGGGTAGCCCCCCCCCCCCCCCCTCCCTGCCCAAAATGTAGGAGGTAATCTAAAACCTCACCACGTATCACCAGGGGATATGGAGGGGTTAAAAAGTTGCTAAAAACATCACGTGATTAATGGACGACCCCTTATAAGGCACTGATATTTCGAGAAATATTATGTTTGACAAGTTATTGTCTATATTTCTTTATCAAGAAACAATAACATGTTTTTGGTAGGTATTTTTACAGCCAGATTCATGTTTTAAATATTTAATGCTAAATAATTTCTTCATTATTATACAGGTTCAATACGTATGAGAAGACTTTTTCTTTTCGTTATTATTGGTTTAGTAATTAGTTACGATGGTTTAAAAGGCAAATAATGAGGGTTCACAGTTATTGATGTGTGGAGATTCGGAAGTAAGACCAATAAGTACAGCCAGCAGCGAAAGTAGTTTAACAGAACCAAAATAAAACGGTCATGGAGTACGGAATAAAATAATTTTAGTTTTTGAGGTTCTAATGATAATGAAATCATTAAATAAGATGAAAATTAATTATTATTATTCCCTAAGTTACCTACCTGCCTTCATAATTAGTTATTTGGGTAATATGAATTTGCATGCCATTGCAAATTGCTGGACTAGTTTTAAATACCTATCATATAAAAGAACCACATTTAAGTAAATAAATTATTTTGATTTTATTGAAAAAATATATATCATAAGTATATCATTTAATTACTTTCAATGCGAGAGCATTTTTTAAAATTTGAATGTGTTAACGACGCATCTTCAAATTTAGCTGATACGACAAAACCTCACTAATAATATAAATGCGAAAATAAGTTAGTAAGTAAGAAAAAAGGACTGTTCTATAGGGATTTCTGAATTGATTGAAAAAATCGTAATTCACGCGAGTGAAGCCGCGGGCAAAAGCTAGTATGTAATAATTGGTTTCATTGAGTTTAAAAGCAAATATTTTTTTACTTAAAAGACGTTGTAGAGAAAGATTGAAAAATTGTCTACTTGGGGGAAAAAATTTTTTTTTTTTTAAGGATTCGAGGTAAAATTATCCGAAAACTTGCGTCAATGTTGCATATAGATAGACCATTATTATTTTTTATACAGCTAGTAATATACTATTATAAATTACTAGCCGCACCCAGCATGCATTGCAAGGTCCTTCTTTTCCTTTTTTAACAATTTAAAAATGGGGGGTGGGGGTGGGAGGGTGAAAAATACTTTACGATCTATTCTCATACCTGCCAAATAAACACATTTTTTTTTTATTAAAATTAGTCGAGCCGTTTCGGAGGAGTTCAACCACAAACACTGTGACACGAGATGTTTATACATTAGACCGAGCTTTTTATAAGTCGTTACATTAGCGACGGCTTTTGTAGTCAACTCGACAATTATTGTAGATGCACCTTTAACGACTTTTTTTGCTGTCTGTACCTATTTAGAACGGTTGAAAACGAAAGTTAAAACTACAATGTCTATAAAGAATATGAAGTATAATAAAATTATGAGTTCTATTTTAATTAAATGCTATTGATGAGAAATACTATTTCAAATGCTTACATAAGGTAATTATTTGCGATAATAATACTGTTTTACTTTTGGTACGGATAGGTGGTCAGGTACTACAATGTAATGTAACACATAAAAATTAATTAATAAAAATAATTATTTTTTATTGCTGTATGCGTCTACAACAACTTACGTATGAGCACAAACGAAAACAAACAGATAAGTGATAGCAAATGCTAGATTTATCATTATTTCCGGAATAGGACGCCCAATGGTGGACATAGGCCTCCCTCAATGACGACCTGCATCCACCGACGGCCTGCGATCTTTTATGTGCCCTGCCACCTCAACACAATCCCTACTAATATTATAAATGTGAAAGTAACTCTGTCTGTCTGTCTGTTACGCTTTCACGCCTAAACGGCTGGAGCGATTGAGATGAAATTTGGTATAGAGATAGTTCGAGGCCCTGGGAAGGACATAGGCTACTTTTTAACCGACTGCGCATTGGGAGGGTTATGATTTTACGCGATAACGACTTCTACGCGGCTGAAGCCGCGGGGAACAGCTAGTCAATCTATAAAAGATTGTATTGGCCATAATGAATGATTAGAAGATGTTTACCAAATCTAAAGACAAAGCTTACTGTCTATTGGCAAGTAGTAGGTACCTATTTTTAAACTAAATAAATATGTGACTAGAGCACTGATTGCCTATAAGGGTCAATTCAGACCGAGCGGCAAAATAGCAGAGTCATTTTAAAATATAAACCTTATTCCATTCAAATAGAGATGAAAATCGTATGCAAGTTGTATAATTTAGTCCATTGGGCAGCGGTGTACAATGGAATAAGTTTTAAATTTTATTTACATTTTAAAATTACACATCTATTTTGCCGTTCGGTCTGAATTAACACTTTGCCTTATTCGTTTATATTACGCAAAGGCATACGATTTGGCTTTTAGCCATTTAACAATTTATAAGTGCTCGGAAGAGTATATAAATAATTAATTTAGGCAAGTAAATTGATTAGGAAGACAAGAGGCAGACACTTTAAATTTGTATCTTCGACCACGATTAGAGCAACGCGAAGCGAAATTAGAAATTTCGCTTCGCGTTCGCTTCTCCTGATTTAACTTCTTGTTTTTTTCGCTAAAATATTGTTCGTTGGTTTTCGTTTACGCCGCACGATTCTTTTTTTTTTACTATTAAACTAACAAAGCACTTTTTTATTTTACTCAACTTTTGTCTATATTCGATCATTACATCAATTATATTATTAAAATATAAATAAAATAAATAAATTGAAACTGGCTTTTGTGTAAAAATCTTAGCATATTTATCCTTTTTTTTTTATTTTACTCTAAATCGGTTCACCGATTATTTAAATATCTACTGGGTATTTTTTTTTTTTTTAATAAAGTATACTAGCAACGTGGGTCACACATTACTAGTATTCTCGTTAACCCCTCCAGCTAAGCTAAATGCTAATAAAATGCTTGTGTTAGGAGTGGGTTCACGACGGTAGAGTACTGAGTGGGGTTCGAACCCGTAACCACTTGATCGCAAGTCCGACGCCTTAGCCATTACGCTACCGCCGCTTGTATTATTATTGTTTATAATAATAAATAATCATTGTTCTGACAAGGTCATGATACTCTGATACGGAAGGAACAACATTATTATCGATATTTTATTACCAAACAATTGTGTAGCTGTAGTATTACCTAATCTACTGATTTCATAATTTAAAAAGTAACTAGAAATCGCCTGTTGGTCAATATTCAACCATAATTTATTAAGTTTTTAATATTTTTGGTTATTTCATTGCCCAGTATAACTTGAACATTCATTGTATAGACTTTTCTAACATGATAGGTTAACAAATGGACCGATTTAAGCAAAAATGATCCAATCCACAACCTCGATAATTTTGAGTTTTTGTGACCTATCTACTCCTAATAAGGTATATTTTAACATATCAAAGACTGAGCCTTTTTTGTTTAAATCGGTCCAAATATACTGCTCAGTTTATCTACTTAGCTTTTTGTAGTAGTTTTCACATAATTTAGATACAAAAAAAAAATATAATCAAAATTTTCATATTTTTTTGTTTTTAAATTAATTATTTACAAAAATATCTGTTTTGCTCATCCTACCGAATCGGTTCGAATTGACAGCTACGACATCACAATATGGCGCAAGGTCAGTCCTATTCTTTATTGAGTTCCATAGTATTTGTAAAGTTTAAGTAGTTGCTATATATATATATATATGTAGAAGTGACCTAGCCTTAATAATAATGACTAAGTTCAAATAAGGCTCTCAAATCAACATTTAGTATTTATATATATTTTACGTTTTTATTATATATGTGTATATATTGGTAATCTTTGAGACCCAATTTATAAGCACAGTTATATCAGCAAATAAAATAAATAACAATAACATATCTAACTAAATAATAACTTGTTCGTACAAATTGAATTATCCTACTTATAATAAAAAGTTTTGATAATAATTATTCGATAAAAACATTTAAAAACATGTAAGTACTTAAATAAAATTAACTTAACAACCTCCTCCATTTTCGAAGTCGGTTAAATACTTAATACCAACGTCGATACTATACGGTACGGTAATAAATAACAAAAAAATATTAATAACCGAAGCGGAACACAAATCGAAATAGTTTGATAAACAAAATATTTTGACTACTTACAAACTAAAAAAAACAATTTAATATTTATTTTCAATACTTTTTTGCACATCCTTGAGCATATCCCAGAAGACCAACAGAAGGACTGTGTGAGGGGCTTGCCTCAGATAGGAGGGTCCCATTCCTTTGTAGAAGGCGAGTAAACCTTCTGTCTTCATAATTTTTCGAGCGCAGTCCACTAGTCCCGCGTATAATAGACCTCGGCCGTTAGCGTCGATGGCTGAAAATAGAGTCATTATTAATGAACAGGGTGTAAGCAACGGCCTGCTGAATCTTGAAATAGTAGATTCAGATCATAATTCCGAGTGGAAAATCATTGGAATTTTCTGTCGGAAAATTCATAATATATATTTTTTTATTTACATTTGGTTAAAAGTTACATCACAATGAGTAAACACAACATTTTACCGAAAAAAAAATTGGATCTGTAAAGTCGGTTTACGGTCAGTTTACGGACGACGGCGCCAAATGTTAAATAACACGAAAATCAAAGTCAAATTGGTTCAGTGGTAGTTTAGATTATCATGAACATTCAGACAAAGGTGTTAAATAACACGAAAATCAAAGTCAAATTGGTTCAGTGGTAGTTTAGATTATCATGAACATTCAGACAAAGGTGAGTATACACTTAAATCTGGTGTTTCATGTTCGTATTACCTTTAGGGACCAAAAGATCTCACAAATTTTTTGGTCCCTAAAGTGTAATACTTATTATGTTACTGAACGTTAAAAGTAAAGTTTATATTACAGATTGTTTATAATAAACCTTTCCAATTTTTATTCGACTCGCACCTGTACAGTTTTCAGTTTTTTGAAGACTAGATAGTTGTTTAGTAGGCATAGGCGTACTCAGCTTTTAGTAGTCCTGGGGGGGGGGGGGGGGGGCACAAATAATGTTTTTAACTGACAGTACTACGTAAGCTTGCTAAAGCTAGAGGACAGCTGCCCTCTCCTCGGTACGCCCTTGGGCATATGTATGCCTGTTTTTTTTTTGTACCAGTGCAGAGTGAAACAAGTATAAATGAATAAGTTAAAATACCCCCTACTCTACTAAAACTCCCTTCAACGATTAGAATAGACCTGATGATCTTCAATAAAACTTTATAACTAAGGACACTATCGATCAAGTCACTTTTCAAACAAAAAAAAACACAAAACAAAATCGGTCCATCCGAGAGACACACGTTAAACTTATACCGCCTCTCCCGCCCTTTTGCGACAGGGGATAAAAATAAAAAAAAACTACAAAAAAAAGAAATGCCTACCTTGATTATATAGCCTGGTCATAATAACGTCCATTGGTGTGAGCCACACAGTTTTCACTAAAGCACCAATGTTGCTTGCTATGAACGTAGACAAATACTTTGATTGCTGAAACATGTTGTTGTTGTCCATCCATTCTTTACACCTGAAAGATGTTCACAAATGCCTTCAGTTCTAGCACGTTATACAACTTCATTTGACTAAAAAAAAAAATTCGTTGTCTGTAAGTCGGTTTACGGACGATCATTTTACGTGATAACGTCATAAGACAACAGTGGAAGAGAGATAGATCAGATAGATGCGTCACAAGCCGAACGCTTAGGCTGATCGTGCCTCTCTATCGTTTGTTCCGCGCTCTCGCTTGCACGCTTGGCGGAGGCGGAATGTGACAATGAGTCATGCTTTTTCGTGCGTGCAGCCGGGCCAGGCGTTCATCGATTTATAAGATGTTATCACGTCAAAAAAAAGCGTTCCAAACTATTGAGATAGATGCATGAACTTTTAGCAATACCAGTTGCATTACGTAGATCAGAAATTCGACAATTAAAAAACATTTCGTTCGTTAGAAGCTCGACAATTAAAAAAAGTTTTAAGTTGGCATCTCGAAAAATAACAAAATAGGATTAAGTAGGTAGAAGCATAGCAGTTAAGTGTCAATGGTGTAGTCGCCACATCAAAAACTCGTATTTAATTTATTAAAAATAGAGGCAAACTATAATAAAACAGTTCACTACTTAATAAAAATGAGTTAATAGACGTTATTATTACTAGTTATACTGGTAACGCAACGCTATTGACCGGTTGACAATTGTGAGGTGATAAAAAGGTTAGGCATGAATTATAAGTTCATAACAATTACTTGAGTGCGGATGGAGGTACGAACAACATAGCAGTTACTGTGATTTAGTGAATTTGATAGTTTATAGCAATAGTGGTGAGATTGTTGCTAACAATGGCGTAACAGTGTGATTTCGGCAGTACTCAAATGGTATAAAACTTAACAAATTTTTACTTTGTTAAATATCAAAACGCCAACTCCCAAATGCAACACAATAGTGTGAAAGGAAATTATACCATAGGCACACAAACTTTATAAAATGAATTTAACGACAAATAATATTGATGTATGTATGTAGTATACTATGATGCAATTATTTACTCGCTGCAGACACGGTCATAAACGTCACGTCTAGAGTTGGGCGACGGGAAAAAATTGGGAAGGAAATAAATGGGAATAAATGGAAATATTTCTAAACTTCCATTTTTTACCATTTCTTACCGGTAATTTATTCAAATGGGTGGGAATTTATTAGAAATATCGAGAAAATTGTAAAAATATCATTATTAGGGCAAGTAGTAAGTAAGTAGTAAGTAAAAAAAATCGTAATGGGTGGAATTTTATTTCCTTCAACTTTGGTTCTCCCACTTTTTTTACTCCACGATCAATTTCGATTTTTTTGATAAACTTGATAGTATAACTCTGCAGATATTGATACTAGCGTAATAATGAAAATGAACAAACTTGTTTGAAATTAAATTTCCAACAAGTTTGTTCATTTCCATTTTTGCCCTAAAGTTGCAAATTAACGAGTAATTTCAGAAAAACGAAAAAAATTAACTTCAAATCAAGATGGTGGCGAATTCAATGGCGGGCTTGCCCCGAAAATCGAAATGTAGACTTCCAACCACGTCCCCGACGTTTAAAAAAAAATCGCGTCCCCTAATTTTTTCTATTTAAGGCTATTTTTATGTCTATCCCGACTGGACTACTAGTTAACGAGCATTTTGTAAAATAAAATCTTGCACACACATACCACGTTTCATCGCAATCGATTCAGTGGTTTTTGCGTGAAAGAGTAGCAAACATCCATCCATCCATCCATCCAAACTTTCACATTTATAATATTAGTGGGATTAATTGTTATAAAAACCAATTGTAAACCTCGTCCAGTTGATTGGCAATATTATAATACGACAATGAACATGCCATTGATTTATAATATTTCATTTTTAGCATTATTTGTTTTATTTAAACCTGTAAACTCAAACGCCTGGATGCGTTGGTGTATGTATATACTTAATTCTAATTGAAAAGACTTATTAAAATCATGTAAATATACATTTTTGTCGAACTTAATTTCTTTCCGGTACGAAATATTTTTGCCTGGAAGTAAATGGGAAGAAATGGAAGTTTATTGCCATACCGGTAATTTACCGGTATGGCGCCCAACTGTAGTCACGTCATAAAAGAGACCTTGAAGACAATGAATCTTTCGTAGAATTTTTGATTTCAATTTTATATTGCTTATGATTGTTACGATTTATTTAACAAATATGTTTTTTTTATTACCATTATTTATTTCACTGTTATAATAAAATTTAACATCATTAACACAAAAGAGCCATAACCTACCCATAAGTAGGAGAGAGAGCGCAATATTGTTATCCCGCTTCGATGATCTATGACCGAATTTACAACAAGTTATAAATATGAATATAGCACCTGCAAATACCTATTACTGGCTTTGGCTATTGGTAAACTGATTTTTTAATCCCTGAATATTAGCCCTCATCATTTGGACATATTAGACTGGTCAGTCTATGGTAAGAGGATCTTCCCTACTATGTATATGTATGTATGGACTTGTAACATTATGTCCCCGATAATTACTAAATGGAACTTCATTTATACTTACACGGCAAATGAAGCAATCTGAGACGCTGATCCAATTGCGTTCCTGAGCATCATTCCATGGGCTCCACGCCATAGGCCAGTGAGACCATTTTTACTGTAAATCTTCTGAAGTGCATACATCATTCCAGGATGCGCATGTTGTGTTCCCACAGCTATTTTTTTAGAGGAATAAGACATAAGCTGGGTTTTCACCAGCTGTAATGGACTCCCAAGCAAAGCTCCCCCCAAGCCAGAGATTGACCCAACTATTAAACTGTTGATAAATTTTGTATTATTTTCCTCATCTCTAAGTAGACCACAATTATCTGCCTGCTGATATATTCCTAACCTAAAATTAAATAGACATGCGGTAAAAACCATTGAACATGTTAAAAATGGATTTGGTGTTGTTAAGCAAAAGTTAATATTTAACATAAATTTTACAGAAAAGGTAATACTGGATGTATTTGATTATATGCGAGTATATTTATCAGTAGTCTGGTAGCATATTTGGCAGGTGTACACCAATAGTGCAGTTATTTTTTTTTATCAGTTTTTAAGACAGACTTATAATCAATTTGTACATTTAAACTACTACTCACACACATCTAATCTATTTTAAATTAAATAAACATGAATGTATATGAAAATAGCTTACCTTACCCCATTAACAACTAATTGGAACCACAAAGCCGGAACAATTCCCTTCTGCAATGCAGCAATCCCGTCATATTTCACTATAGTATACATGGCATGAGGTATATTCTTGTAGTGGACAGCATGTTGGCCTTTTGCCCGCAGTTCTCCTTGTAACTGCATTCGGGTCTTGACCACATCAAATGGGTTGCTGAAGAATCCAGCACCGACACCCGCAAGACCGCCCACAAGGAAGTCCATTGTCTATGGAAGTTTGTGCATTTACACCAACTATATTGGGCAACATGCGCAATCACTCTCGAGAGATTATTAAAGGGATTTTGGATTTGAACGAATTAAAACAGAACAACAAAATTGGAACAAGAATTTAGGAATTTGTTAAAATGATATGGTTTAGTTAAAAAGTTTTTAGTTAAAATGTTTCTAGTTTTTTAAATTAATATTCTTATTTGTTTATGGATAACTTATTGAGGACTGCATTTCTTATGTTAAGTAAATAATTCAGTCCATAAAATTTTTTGTTCTAATTTTAAATTTTATTAATATTATTCTTTATTTCTTTCATGAGAAATTATGGTACCACACAAAAACATGAAATTGTGTATGGAAACTGAAATGTGACATCTAAGCTATTACATAATAATCTAACAGACGCACTTGCTGTTATTAAAATATTACAATCAAACTTCAAAAACAACAAATGTTAAGAAGGCATATAAATAGAGTAATGCAAATATAACATTTTGATGAAAAAAGTAACAAGTAAACATAGATAAAAGACATACTGTATCTGTGTTCACTTAGCAGTGGAATCAAAATAAAAAAACAATGAGGATCATTCACATAACAAAATATTAGATTTCTAAATATAAGAGCGTATGCGCTATAACATTCTGATCATTTCGTTTTTTAAATGATTCAAATCCAACAAGAAATGACAAAGATATTAAAGTTTTCTGTTTGGCTATTTCGAAACGCTTGCTCGGAGCTGCGCTTGGTATGATGACGTCACACGTCGCGAATCGCGTTCTCATCTCGTGCAAAAATCGCTAGTTTGGTCAGTTTGGTTCAGATTATTCACCATTTCGCTTATGTCGTGGTATGTTAATTATTTAGTTTTTACTATAATTTGATGTTATATTATTAGTATAACAGTATTTATATTGATAGTGAGTATCTATTGATATCTAAATAGATACGAGTAGGTAGCTACCTATTATGGAGGTCGGTTTTGTAGTACCTACTCCTACTAAGTACCTAAAATAGGTATCTAACTACCTACTTACCCACTATAACTGCGTGTTCTGAGGATGAGATTTTTCTGGATTATTTAAATCATTCAAATATTATCTCTAACAAGTGCAAAGCACAAACCGAACAGCATGTTTTTCGCAGCAGGAAAAAGAAAATGCTTGTTTTGTGTAGCGAGCCCTCAGTTTGAACAAGATAAATCTTTAGCTATACACGAAGTTGACTATGACAAAAACTATTGTTTGACCATTTCATCCGAATGGGAGAGGATACAAATAAAACAATACTCAACAGTCTGTAACGGGCGTCGGGCGGCAGGCGCGTTTTCTCACATAATCACAGATCGTGTTTATCACATGACAAAATCACCTGCCCGCTCAGGGCATTTTTTTATGGTATAGGGGGCAAACGAGCAGACGGGTCACCTAATGGTAAATGACTACCGCCGCCCATGGGCACCTGTAACCCAAGAGTCATAAGTGCGTTGCCGCCCTTTAAGGTGGGAGTAGGGGGAGAGGGGGGACGAGTGGGAAGAGTGGAAGGACGGGAATAGGGAAGAGGGAAGGGTTAGGGCCTCCGGTAACCTCACTCACGCGGCAAAAAGCAATGCAATCATTGCTTTACTGCCGGTTTTCTGTGAGGCCGTGGTATCACTCTGGTCGAGCCGGCCCTTACGTGCCGAAGCATGGCTCTCCCATGAACAAATCTCTCTCGAAAAATCCTCTCTGTAACATCGCGGTGGTTGTCTGAGTCCAGCCCTGGGCTCGAATATCCTTGTGTTCGATTGTTTATTTGAGTAGGTAGGCATTAGGCATGAATGAACGAACATCAAAGCTATCCGCGGAAATGCAAATGTTATTAAGAAATGATAGAAACGATGCACAATGCGTAGGTATATTATACTCTACACGGTCAGTGGATCTATTCGTGAATTTTAGCTGTTTGACATGCGCATAAAATGTCACTTTAAAAATTTGAAAAAATTCTAGTATCTTCTTAACACTTGAAAGAATCGAGCCCCGTTGGAAAAAAAGTTTTATCACCATTTTTCAAAAAGTTATTCAATTGATAACTAAAATTTTTTTTCCTAATCTCCGTTGGTATAAATAATGGGATGAAAGGTATAAATAATTGGCCTATAACGGCATGAGGCGGTTGAAAGCGAGCCCCCGCCGCCCGGATCGCCGGCGGTGAATTCGGTCCGAGTGGAGATCGTCGGCCGGCCTTAGAGCGTATGACGGCCGGTAGCGACAGATCCTTTCCGATGACTGCAATGAGGGCCCGATGCTGCACCGCCCAACTGGGGCAAGCCGCCAGCGTATGCTGAACCGAGTCCTCACTACAATCGCAGTGGTGACAAGCGAGACTCAATTGCCTCCTAGCGACCGAGTGCAGGTACTTCCCGAAGCAGCCGTGCCCGGAAAGAACCTGCGTCAGTTGGAAAGAAAGGGTCCCGTGCTGCCGCCCTGCCCACTCGACAATGACCGGCTGGAGCGCCTCCACTGCGGCAAAGCCAGCACGTGGAGCCTCCAGCTGGGACGACCAACGAGCCATCGTTACTCGGCGAGCGGCTTCACGCCATTCGTTTATCTCTTCGGGCGGGGCCCGATTGCCGCTTACCCGCCCGGAACTCAGCCGCCGACCTATATACTTCGGCGAGCACTTCCGCCTCACAATCCCCGGCCAACGCGCACGCCGCCTCCGTCGACACGGTGCGGTCTCCGGGTATGGCTCTAACAGCCATAACCCTCTGAGGGCGCCAGAGGCGCGCCCTATTCTAGGTGATCAGAGCCTCCGCCCACCAGTGCCATTGACCGGACAACCCCCGTATACTGCTGTCTCGTAGCGACCCTGGGTCCAACCAAGTCCGAGGATCAGGCCCAGATATTTAATATGGGTCTGAACCGGTACGAAGACCGAGTTGACCACGATAGAGGCGCCAGGGGGTGGACCGCGACGGGGCCCATTAGCAAGTCCAGCACCTCAATGCGATCAACCACCAGAGAGACTCCTCAGGTGGCCAAGCGCGCCTGAAAGTTCACCCCCCGGGCTGTAACCAAAGTGTCGTCGGCGTAACAGATTACGCCCAGCCCGGGGGGAAGTCACCGCGAAGGGCCCAGTCGTACCCCATATTCCACAGGAGTGGTCCAAGAACAGACCCATGTGGAACACCGCACAACATGAGCCGACGTCTCAAATTTCCATCTCGCTCCTCGTACATGACGGTACACTCCTCTAGATAGTCTGCCACCAGCCGCCTCAAGTACCCTGGCACCCCGTGATAGTGGAGTGCTTTCCTGATGCAGCTGAATGGCAGACTGTTGAATGCTCTAGCGATGTCTAATGACACCGCCAACAGCACGCCGCCACGGCTCACTCCCTCTTCGGTCACGGTCCTCAGGCGCAACACAGCACTGATCGTCGAGCGTCCTGCTCGAAAACCGAATTGAGCGTCTGACAGATCAGGGCCAACCTCGGAAAGGTGCTGGACGATGCGGGCGGAGAGGACCCTCTCAAATAATTTACCCGCCTCGTCCAGCAACACGATGGGCCTGAAGCTTTTCCAGCAGTCAGGAAAGTGTCCGGGCGCCAGGCTAGCGTCGAACACCTCCCTGAGGTGGTCCGACATGTGGTCAAGGGCCAGGGCCAAAACTCGGGCAGGGATCCCGTCTGGCCCAGGGGCGGTGTTCTTGGAACGGATCCGTAGAACAGCCGCCTCTATCTCCGCCTTGGAAATGCACACCTGCAGTAACAAAACCAGGACACAGAAACATCCCAAGTGAAATAAGACAGAAGATTTAGAAAAGCGAAGACTCAAGAGTGTGGCCAATAGTCATAATGCGTAGGATAAAAGAGACTAATAAAGCGGCTATAGACCTAAGACAACACTTGAAGGATATTGAAATTGAGACCTTACAGAATAACTAGACAATTTGGATGCAACTGCAAGAAATGTATAATTCCCTTTGGAAAACTGTTAAAACATTAAAGTAGCACCCACAAACCGCACAATATTCATTAAATCGGCAAAAAATAAATTGGCACAAAAAGACGACAAGCGCGCAAAAGCCTTTAGATCTTTCTTGGCTGATTCATGTCCAACATTGGTAACAATATGTTTTGGATAAATATATTGGAAATGAAGAAGGCCGAAAAAGAAGGTGAAGAACACCTTGTTTATTGCTATTAATCTTATGCCACAGAAATATACATAGCAGACCCCATAAATAACTCTTGCAATTTTAACAAAATTTGTGATTTTTAATACATAAATCTTATTTTGAATATGATAAACTAAACTTTGACCAGCGAACATTAATGAAGAAAGAATGAATGTATTTAATACCACGGATGTTGATGGAATATCCAGATTTTTCTGAAAATGTCTGCATAAATTAAAATTAAAAACTAAATCATTGAAATTGAAATTAAAAATCATAACAGTAAACAAAACACATCACACATAACAACACATAAAACACATCCAGTGTAATGGTATCTCAAAAAATTTCATTTCATATCTATACATCATTTATTTTCCGTTTGCCAAATACACTCCTGACACATTCACATAGTTTCTTGCGAATGTGAATGGTAATTTAAACGGACTTTCGGTACAACTTTCCATTAATGTCCGTCGAATTGAGGGGGGGGGGGGGAGGGGAAGGGGGATGATGGTAGGGGTACTACCCCCCTTAAAAGGAAAAGTAAGAGAACACTGTCTGTGCAGTTTCAGTTCTTCCTACATATTACATTGGCCCCGCTGCGGTGATAACTTAATTTTTTCAATCAATGTATTAAAATATAAGTACTTACCTGAAAACACTGACATGAAACAAAGTGTAATTTTATTTTTGAACGGTACACGATTCTTATGGAAAATTAATCAGGTACAAAATAACGACGTTACGAGGCAGTCACACGGTACATTCTACACACGCACTATACCACGCACTAATAATAATTTAATTAATGTAAATAATAAAAACAAAGTCAAGGGCTGATAAAAATTTCTCGTTTTACTTACTTAGTAAAAGTTGTAGCAAAGATGTGACGCATTCATCTAGTGTCATCTACAGTATTTATTACTACCATTATGGGATCTTCTTTTGAAAAACAGTCGCTTATTATTTTCAATAAGATTTCGTAATGCGTTATGATTTTGTCAGAATCATCTGTCTGAGTGACGTAACGTAACTGACATTGACAGTAACAAAAGAGTATTCAAACCATAGATAAAAGAAGTAGATAGGAAATAGTGATCTGAACCCAAATGTTTTTCAAGTATGACTATGAATATGACGGAACTCCGCCTTCAACTAATAGTGTTACTGAATTTGTCGATAATACCCATATCAATACACAATTTTATTTGGGATCGGTGCAATGTTTTAATCTTCCATTCTTCTCTATCGTTCGTCATTTCAGCTTAATCGCTTTCTAGGAATGTCTTCTTTCACACAGTCCATCCATCTTTTTTTGGTCGTCCTCTTGTACCCGTCAACATCCATACATAAAACTCTTTTAACCACATTTTCTTCATCCTCCTCAGCTTTTTATCCACTGGTGCTACTTTCAGACTCCCCCTAATATATTTATTTCTCACCTTGTTCATCCTAGTCACACCACACATCCATCTCTACATTCGCATTTCGGCTACGTGCAGGCGTCTCTCATCCGTTCTTTTTGTGGGCAACCTTTCAGATCCGTGCAGGACGCCAGGTCTGATGATAGTTTTATACACCTGTCCCTTTAACTTAATAGGAAACTTGGGATCACAAATGGTTCTTCTTCCCTGTCGCCACTTCATCCACGCTGCTGCATTGATGCTGTACAGTGCGGTCTATTTCGCCATCGCTTTGAAGAAGGGAACCGAGGTACTTGAAGTCGAAGCAGATTGGGATCGCTGTTCCATCCAGAGAAATGGTTTCAGAACTGGAGAGTCCACCGCAATCGCAGAACTAGCCCAAAGGATCAGACAGACACATATTGGTCCCGATTCTATTGCACACTCGACTAAACTAAAACCTCACTTAATTTCTTCATATGAAATCAACCTTGTCTTCTTTGAAACAAGGTCTATTTGTTACTGGCATCTATTTCTCAGCGCCACTAAATTTCACTAAAACCTGTCAACATATACTCAACATTATTTCCACGCAGCGAGAGTCCCTATTTATTCAAATGCCGTATAATTGCCGTATAAAAACTTGTTCAAAACGAACTAAGATGACGTTATTTTAATCGATACCTACGGAGACGCTTACTAAAAACACCGAGCAAAAGAGATGGCATTCAACGGATAGCGGCTCTCGCTACGTGGTCTTAAAGTTTATTTAAGCGTGTCAGACTTTAGTCGACAAATAAATTGCTTATTTCGACAGCGACATATGTTACCTACTTGTTTAAATTTGAAATAAGACCTTGTTTCAAAGTGTACAAGGTTTAGATTTTGTATGAAGAAAATTTAGTCAATTATAGTCAAGAGAGTAAATACTACAGAATTGACACCATTGTATTACCTATAGTAAGTGTTCAAAACAACTGTAGTATTACTGTGGACTAAGGACCGTATTGCTGTGATACACAATGCACAAAATGTTGCTACACCTTCCTATACTGTGTGCTGTAGGCGCACCCAATTACACACACACACACTTTTATATTGCATTAATTTTTTTCAGTACATTAATGTTTTACTGTAATTAAATAAATGAAATGCTTGATGAAAATATTTATTAGTTACTATTTCCCAATATCTATTATTTTATTTTTAAATATTTATTGATGAAGGTTTTTGACATTCACGAAAAAAGAGCGATAAAAATGTAATGTTTATTATCATGTAAGTATGCATTGTTTTTTTTTTTACATACGTAAGTAAGTGATCACGAATATGAAAAAGACACAAATTAATTTATTAGGTTTTTATTTGCATGCTATTTATTTGTATAACAAGAAATATATATGCAAATCAGGGCGCATCCTCTTTTCTTCTATAATCAAAGATTTTCATAGATAAAAAGAGACAGGTCTACACATAAACTTAATATACTGAAGTTTATGGGTCTACATTAGATTTGCATTTGCACACTCTAAATAAATTTGTTTTTTTTTGTATAGAAGTTTCGCTAGGCTGACTACAAAGAGATAAGACTGATTATAAAGAGTATAAAAATACTAGGCTGACAGTAACAATAAGTATGGATCAGTGTGGCAAACGCAAATTATAAAAATATTTTTATAAAAAAAAAAAAATACTGTAGGCGAAAAGTAATATAATTAGACTTAATAACGAACATGTTTATGGCTTCTTTATGTTTTTATTGATCACGCAAAGTACAATGTAGATACCTACGGTGATTTGAACTTTTAATACCTCTACGACAGAGATGTAATCGTAATATACTCTCTCTCAACTAATACTGAGCATAATTTAATAGAAAATAATACAATGTAAGTATACTTATGGTTAAAAATAAAAAGTAGGTAATAACATAATTATCTAAATAATATACAACTTACACATTAAAACTAATAAAAAAAGAAAAAGAACTGTATATGGGCTATTTACATGCATGCGTCATAAAATTCCTCCACATCGTCGCCTACTGGCAGTGTTCCCAGAAGGCTGGCACCATTGCCACGTTGAATGGCAATGCTAATTCTCTGTGCAAGAAAAAGGCCCGCCTTCTGGTCACGAGAAGTGTCGATCAGTCGCTTAGCTAATTCCTTATAAACGGAACGAGCACTCGGACCCCATGACCCAAGCGTTTCGACCCCAAACGGCTCAAAAACATAGTTACCAACTAAATTATTATATTTACGCCGTTTGAGGATTTCTGCTGATGCAGCAGCAGCGCCAGCACAACCAGCTGTACTTGGAAGATGTGATGGCGCGAGGGTGTCAACGCAGGTTGCGTCCCACACCAAAGGCCTACCCATCTTCCATGGCAGTAACGACATACCATCTGGTCTCTTCCCATCGTCTCGTACCAGACCACTAGGTTCACGTACGGCTGGCACGCCGGCGGTGACAAGAGCACGACGGATTATGTCATTAAGATTGGCATGTCGAGATATACGGCCTGCGCTTCTGCTACAAGAAAGGCCATGGTGTCCGAGACTGTCGACAGCTTCTCCACAGTGACAAAGATGCGGAGAAACACAAGGAGCTCCTAAACGAAGGCAAGTGGCAAGGCGGAATGTGTTATCGTCCAACAAGGTGCCTATGTTGGGCGATGGAAGTGCCTGAATCCATAAGCCTGATTCCCATTCTCCCACAGCTAACGAGCAACAAACGAGCGCGCTCTCCAACATTGGATGCGGTGTCAATTAAATAATTCCTTCTTAAGGTGCATAACGGCGCGTCCCATTGCCTCTGAGAGAATGGATTAACAGGTAAAAGAGTATTGGGACAAGCCATCTGCCAAGCATTTATGGCATCGGTCTTGCAGGACACTTCAGAATTAACCAGTGTGTTTGTTAGAATACTGAGCATAGATTATTTCTTTGCAACTAATTAGGCAAACCAGCTTAGGTTCGCTATATGCCTCATCCTTGACATCCTCCACAATATTAGTAAGCACACGTTCCTTTAGGACCTATTTAGGTGTCTAAATGCTTTGTGTGTCGGAAAGTAGGTAATAACTGGTCTTACCTAATCCTAATAGATTTACCTAAATTTTAGATTCAATTGTCAGTTTCTGATTAGAAATTCAAGCATTGACAAAGGCTGTCAATCATTATTTTATAACTTTTAATGGAAGCTGCCAAAATTATTTATGTAAACAAATTAATAAAATAAATTATTAGAAAATATGTAAATTTATCAGTAAATCTTCTATAGATATAAAATAGTAAACAAATAAAATAGAAAATGGCTGTTACGAGTGGTATGTTCTTATTCGAAGTAGTGGTGGAGAAAGTGAATAGTCTAGTCTCGAGTCGACACTTGATCATAAAAAGTGATTTTGGTGACATATTTTCTTTAGAATTAAAAGATCCTAAAACAATGTATATCGTCATGCCAGAGCCACCACCATTACCACCAGAACCACCTGGTAAAAAGGGTAAAAAACCAAAGCCTAAAAAACCCCCTAAAAAAGGAAAAAAAGGCGCAGTGGAGGCTCCACCACCAGAGCCTACTATACAATCCGGTCAATCGGTACTGTTTGGGAGTAGCGCTGAGTTCCTATTACAAAGCATGGCAAAGTTTCCTTTGGAAGTTTCCCTGTGGAGTAAGGAGGATAACTTAACCTTCATTGGCTCCGTCTCCATACCATGGGATCCGATATTTGTATTATATCTAAAAAAAATAGCTAATAATCTGGAAGCAGCACCAGTTGTCTTGAAAGAGGATTATAACATTTTTGAAGAAGGAAAAGCTAGAATGATGGCCAAAATAGGAATGCAAGTAAAATTATCGTTTTTGACTAGTAAGCTAACGACTTCGTTCAGGACTCTTTCGGAGGATCCTGCAATTAGGAAATACCTCTATACAGGTATTAACTGCAAAACAACATCATACATGTGCACTTTAAAGACGACTGACGAAGAATTCGAACAAAACAGTGTTAAAATTCCAAATAATTTTACTGTTGATAAACCGAGCCAAAAATCAAATAAAATTAATTACGCAGATTATACAAATGCTCCAGGAGCTAATCTCACCTTCTTTAACGAAGGAGATTACTGTTGTATGAAACACGCTGATAAACCTCCCGAATCAATATATCATTCTCCAGAAACATGTCCGGATGTCGATCATATCATTGACTACGTAAGAAAAATTATTGTTTCTTGTAATGACAATATGAGAATGTTGACTCCGAAATCCACGATAAGACCAAGAATTAAAGCTACAGATATTGACAGATTATGTTATTGTAAGGAGACGACGTGGCCTGAAGGTGAATTGGCTGAAAGGTTTAAAAAGGAAGCACTTAGTGCTCCTTGCCCGCTCTGTGTCGATGCTGGAAAGAGGCCTGAAGGACGTGGTGCTACGTTTGATATCGGTAATATAAGAGGCCCATGTGGCAGACCAGATTGCAAAATTGCAAGGGACATAAGAGCATATATCGAGCAACTAGTAGACGAAGACAATGTAGAATTTAATATAAATGACCTCATTGGACCGTGTGGAAGCAAAGATTGTACATTAGCTGAGAAAATCCAAGATTTCCTACAACATAGGGGTGCATTTACGCATGATAACCATCGTGAAGGTTTGTCTACTCAATGTGCCTGCATTGAAACCATGCAAAAGGAGCTTATCAAAAGGCAATCATGTGAGGATATCTGTAGTAAAGATTGTCAAGAAGTTGGAAGTGATGCAAGTTCTTGCGGTGGCGAAGGATGCCCTTATCTTGATAAAAAAAAAGTTTATAATATATATTACTTTACCGTGGAACATGACTTTGATAAAGAAAGTAAATCACCTTCATCTACCTCACCTGAAGGCACTACATCACCTAAACCCACTAATTCCGAGAAGTCTAAGTTCCCATATTGCCCTCCTACTTGCCCCAGCGTAAGAACTTCTGAGAAGGTATCCTGCTCTAAAACAACTTGTTCCACGAGTGGTATTAAGTTAGATAAGAGTTCTAAACCTACTGAGAGTCAATCATCTTGTGTTTCACCAGTATGCCCACCACTGCATGAGTTTCCACCTAGTCCTGCAGATAGTAATATAGTTATAAACTTCGACGAAATTAATAATCCCTGCTGTGTAAAATCGTGTGATGTTGCTGAACAAATAAAAGACTTCATAGAAGATTCTGTACGAAAGAGTAAAAGTAAAAAGGAATGTGTGGAGAAATTGACTGATAATGAGGATCCCTGCTACTGCGATTGTGTATGTACTTTTAAATTTTCGAGCAAAACCACTTACTGTCCCGTTTGCGGAGGTTATCAATGTATTGGCGATGATGTTAGAAATCTGCCAGATTTTCAAAAGCCACATCCATGTCCTGTGTATCACAAATTGTACGATAAAAGGTACATAAAAACTCCAAATCCTTGGCCAGATGATAAGCCAATAGAGCCAGTAAAGGAAGTTGCAAGCGGCAAAACTTCTAAGATGGGTTCCAAGTCGATGGAGAAAGGGGCCGCTCAGATTTCAAAAATTGGTTTCGAGAAAGACACAAAAACGAAAGACGCTGGTGGGGAAAAAACAAAAAAACCCACAACTCAAGTTAAGAAAATTGGAAAATTCACAGCTAATGTGGCAGAAGAGCGTGCGTATCGTTTATTAAAAAATATGGTATTTAGATTTGCACTTGGCTGACTCTCGTATTTAAGGCATCAATTACTGGTAATTTTTCTGCAACCGGTTCTTTCGGTTCAATCCTAATAACGAAACGAGTACCTGGTTCTTTGATTTATACGTCAAAATTGCATCCCTAGTGATTTGTGTTGCAAAATATCCAAGGCTTCGCTGACCGTTTACTATAGGGCAGTCCCTAAGTTTGTTTAGGTAAACAAACTTAGGGACTGTCCTATAGTAAAGTTATATAGTTAATGTAATGCCCTATAGTTAAGTTAAGAGGTCTTAACTTATATATAATACTAGCTATTGCCCACATCTTCGTTCGCATGGAAATTCACATTTATTCGGGGTAAAAAGTAACCTATGTCCTTCCCGTTGATCCTTTTAGCTCTTTAGTCGTGAAAAGGGAACACACAAACAAACAAAGTTCTTTCGGATTTATTATATTAGTATAGATAAGTTGTGTTGATGTTTTCAATTAGTGTATTAGTGTAATTTAATTAGTGTTTTGTGTGACCATGAAGAATCATATTTGAATGACCAACACTACGATTGTGTATATTATAAAATCTATTACATCTCTTTTCTCTAACAATCACACCTATTTATCCATATTTTATAATACTCTATCAGAACCGAAATAGCCGGTAAGAACCGGTTTTTCATCAACATTCAGAGGTCAGAACTTGATGCCCCGTACTGCAGAAAAATTAATTGTTTAAAAAAAAAAGAAAGAACCGAGTGCCAGAAATAAATTGGTTCCTCTATTATTTTTCTAAGTGATAATAAACCGGTCGCGGTTTATATATGTTAACGAAGTACCTATGTATTTAATTCCAGCGTCGCAACCACTAACAGAAAAAAAACCGGAATCTAAATATCCTTACCCGGCTGTGCCAAAGAATATGGGATGGAATTGGACTGCTGAGGACATTCCTGGTATGAAGGTGTGTTCATTTTCTTTAAAAATATATTAATCAATCCTATTAGGTGCCTTTACAATGTTACAAAAAGGTGAAGTTACACTGTACTAATGTACCTATGGTTGATAAATTGTTGAGTCGGTTTTAAAATAACATTAGTATTTTTTGTCTCAATACGCGTTACCTCGTGTAGATGCACATCTCTAATTGATTTTTATGACAATTTTAATGATTTTGCTTATTTTGCCTACACGAATGATTTTCTACAAATTCACATTACATCTACAACGTTAATTCATTAACATTAGCATTGTGGGTATATTTTGCACGGCATCTTAATTATTTTTCTGAAATAATAACAATAACTTGAGACACTTCCCACACAGCCGTCTGAGTCCAAACTAACCAGAGCCTGTACTATGGTAACCAGACTGCTGATAAACATACTTAATATTACTAAATACATGCATATTATAGATAAATTACACCCAGACAGAACAAATGTTCGTCTCATCATTACACAATTATTTGTCCTGGGTGGAATCGAACCAACAACCTCTGGCTCAGCAGTCAAGATCACTAACCACTAGTCCAACGGGCCAGTTAAATAAGTATATAACCTTATAACATCAGCTATCTGCGTCTTGTCAAAATTGGATCAGTCATTTCGATGTTTAGCAGCCAAATAGCTACTACAAGAAAATTTAATTGTTTTTTTTTTTTGCCATAAGTACCTACCGTGTAAAAATAATCATATGTATTTAAAAAGCATTGATATTTCAAACAGACACTCAGAATTATATTTATCATCATCATTATATTAATACGTGAAAAGAATTCTTTAGTGTAGTAACATGAATTTTGGTATATTTACAGTTTATATATGGAAGAAGTGCCGAAAGCTAAAATTTTTAAACAATATGTCTTACAACTTTAAAAATTACGTGAAAACGGCTTAATGAAATTACATGCGTCCAGTATATGCATTGACCTGGTAAGAGTCTATACAATGACAGGTCAAGTTGTACTGGCCATTGAAAAATACCGTGGTCGAAATTCGACCACCACGCGATCTCTAGTTTGTATAGATAGTTAAATTCAAGTTAGGACTGCCATTTTATAAGTCCATGTACTCGGTTTCATAATCCCACTATCCAACTAACATTATAATCCCACTAATATTATAAATGTGAAAGTTTGGATGGATGGATGGATGGATATATGGATGGATGGATGTTTGTTACTCTTTCACGCAAAAACCACTGAACCGATTGCAATGAAATTTGGTATGTAGATAGCTGGAGACCTGGATTAACTTTTTATCGCGATATTTCTACGAGATCGGGACTTACGCGGGTGAAACCGCGGGGCACTGCTAGTAGGTAACATTTCTATCGCAAAAATCACGAATGTGCCATCAAAACAATAAACAATGCTAATTCATGGAGTCAACTTTACGATAGTATATATCGTAAAGTTGACTCCATGAATGACTCCATATATAAGTATCTGAATTTTGTATTGAGTTCTTCACGCTGATCGTCACATCGGCTTGCCATGAAAAATGTACCCTTGTAGTGAAATATACGGCACTGAAGTTATTGTTTTACAAAAAGCTAGAAAACACCGCCATTTTTTTATCAAAGGCTAAGGCTATCAAGAAAAATAAATGGAGCGTTATGCACAAATTACTGAATTAACTTCCCTAGTTTATTAACTTTTTAAAAATGTACAGATGTCAAAAAAGAACACCTGGTTGACTTATATAACACTGTTAAAAAACAGGTAACCCGTTTTGCTAGAAATAATTGTTTTAGAATGACAACAGGGATAACTGATAAGAAGGTCAATTGCCTATCCCACTCGTATTATCTCGGTCAGTTAGTTTCAACTATCCTCTGAGTGCGTAAATTGTTTAAATGAATCCGGTCTGGAACCACCTGGTTGTCAAGTTACGGATATTAAGTGATATTACGGATACGGATTTATCGTGGGAGAGCCATGCTTCGGCACGTATGGGCCGGCTCGACCGGAGTGATACCACGGCCTCACAGAAAACCGGCAGTGAAGCAAGCTTTTTTCGCCGAGTGAGTGAGGTTACCGGATGCCCTAAATCTTCCCTTGCCCTCTTCTACCATTCCCTCCCTCTTTTCCGCCCTTCCCTCCACCCTTCCACGCTTTCCCCTATTCCCACCTTAAAAGCCGGCAACGCACTTGTGACTCTTGAGTTGCAGGTGCGCATGGGCGACGGTAGTCATTTACCATCAGGTGACCCGTCTGCTCGTTTACCCCTATACCATAAACAAAAAAATGTATGTATAACCTGCAACGACATCAATAACATGAAGGAAAATAATACCGGTAAGTTCAATTGATATATTATTGTATATTTTATAATAGTTTCTATATTAGATAAACTAGATGTATGTTTAGCACGCAATAGGATTGCGAGTGATTTTTTTTTTATTATTATTTCTAGACTTTAAATTTAAAGTATTTTTCTGTGAATTTCAGGTATAGGTGAAAAGTTTGAGAAACAAATACGATAGAACACCCACTGCAACATTTAAAGACCTGCCATACTTTTTAAAATTTTTGAAAATATTTATGTGTAATAAAAACAAAACATTTACTTTTTGTTTTATTTTTTTTAGTAGATACTTACCTGAAAAATTTTGCTGGATGACATTTGCTAATTGTTTATTTTATTTTCAGCCCCGTCCTAAATGGAAACCAGGAGCAGCCAACAAAATCTTGGTGAGAAGATATCGAGCTTTGAGGGAGGGAACAGACACAATTGCTAAAAAAAAACGGGCCATGATGCAGCGTAAAAAGAAAGTAGAAGTGAGGCCAACGTTGACAGTTACAAAGAGAGACGGAGAATTTACAGTTGAGATGGAAGTATTTAAAAAATATTCAAAAGAACGACTAGTATATCAATTTCCATATGAAGAGCGTCCACCTCTAACTTACACAATAGGAAAAACTGAGGAAGAAAAGAAAAAAGTGCAGAAACAACGCGAGAAGAGAGCACGAAGGGAGACTAGAAGAAAAAGTCAATTCTTGCAGTCTACGTTCAGGGACAAATGTCAAGAAATTTGTTTAAAAGCATATGATCAAGCGATAGGAATGCTTCCACTGCCTAACCCTAATGACCCAGATTGTCCTTGCACTACTACGCCAAAAATCGAGGGCTCACCTCTAGATTCCTGTTCCTGTTCTGAAGCTGAATCCATTTCGAGTAGTGATACTGATAATGACGAATGGATTATAGAATTTTCGCCACCAGCTGCAAAATGGGATCCCAAAGCCAAGCATGCACCGATTCTAACAGATAATGAAACTCAGTATACATATTTGGACTACAAAGTTAAAATCCTTGATAAAAGTGGTAACCCCGTACCAAGGTTTTTCAAATCACACGAGGGTAAGACGGAATGTAGTGATTTAGGAGGTTTCTGGGGCCCTGGAAAAGTATGGCTTGAAATCAATAAAGACGGATACATAGGGCCTGACGAGCGCTGGGTTCCAATGAACTTTCTGGGTCCTGATGGAATGTTCTATTCCGCAGAGGAGGGATTTATAACGGACAGTAGTGGGCAAGTCTTAAAACTAGGAATAGATGGCTACATAGATAAAGACCTTAAGTGGGTTTATTATGCGAAAAAAAAAGCTAGCCCAAAATCAGTACCTACCGCTTCTTCGGTTAAATCACCTAGTCCAGGATCACCCGTTCAAGGTAAAGGCGACGGTAAGACTAAATCAGCGTCTCCGGTTGAGGCCTTGCCAGCTTCTAAGTCCAAGTCTGGTGATAAAAAGGAAGTAACAGTAGCCAAAAAGCACGTCAAGAACGCAAAAAGAAATAATGCCCTGGTGATGAGTCTTATGGTTGATTACCCAGGAAGGAGGCGGACACGATTCCATACCCGCAAAGCGATGCTAAAATCTGAATTAGACCGTAAAAAACTGGCAAAATATTGCGAAATAATGGGTGATATCAAAATGTACGACGATATACACGAACTGAAACCCTTGAAAACCAACAGAGCATCTAACACTCCTATTAAAATGTATTCACAATCTGGACGACCTGGGCGAAATCGCAACTGCGGAAAGTGAAAAGTAAAAGAAACACAATTGAGTAATTTATTTAAATAATACTTAAGTTAATAAATTATATTTTACATTTTAATAGGTATATGAATATATATGAATGACTTTTGTTTAGAGAGTTTGTCTCCCTTCTTACTGTAAAGATATGTTCAGTGGCTGCTTTGTTTACAACAACAGGTACCTATTTTAAAAAAAGAACAGCAACATAAAAACCGGACAAGCTGTGTGTGCGATGTAGCTAAACTACAATATATTATTGGTTTTTTTATGGTACAGGGGTAAACGAGCAGACGGGTCTCCTGATGGTAAATGACTACCGCCGCCCATGGGCAATGGGCAGCTGTAACTCGAGAGTCACAAGTGCGTTGCCGCTTTTTAAGGTGGGAGTAGGAAAAGAGGGGGAGAGGGGGAAGAGTGGGAAGAGGGGAGAGGGACCCCTCCCTTAGGGCCTCCGGTAACCTCACTCACGCGGCGAAATGCATTGCAAGCATTGCTTCTGCCGGTTTTCTGTGAGGCCGTGGTATCGAGCGGAGTCGAGCCAGCCCATACGTGCCGAAATTACACACAACCCAAGTACTAGGCGATATCGAAGTTCTGTAGTTAAACCAATTTGTCGGACTTTTTAGGGCTCCCAATTACCTGTAACGAATGCCATAGATGTTCGTATGGCAACCGGGACCGACGGCTTAACGTGCTCTTCGAGCCACGGAGGGGTCTCAATATGTTAAGAATGGTCACCCATCGTAAGACATCGTAAGAGTGACCTAGCTAGAATGGCTTAACCTTTCAATGTGCTAACCTACTCGGTTACCACTTAGCACACCTAGCAAGCCTTAATTAGTGTTCGACCGAAACAGGGTTTTCAGCCGAAACTGAAACCGAAACCGGACTTTCGGCCTTGGTCTTAGTTTCGGCCGAAACCGAAACCGAATCCTACTTAAACATATTGAAAAACCTCTACTGTATAACTTAAATCTATTGTGTTTTTACACATTTATTTGCTTATACATACAGACCGAGATGTAACAAATATAATTGGTTATTTATTTTTGTCCTGAATATATAGTTTCCTTATTTTGGTCGTTTTAACACTTGTCTGTGTTCCGCGTATTGAAATTTTGATAATGTAGCTTTACTCGGTGCAATGTTTGTTTTTTAGGTTCGGGCTTCCTAATGAATATGACTTTATACTAATTTTGCAAATAGCTTTAGATGAATCGCTAATGGTTTTTTTTTAAACTTCCAAATCGGATCTTTTTTTCTTTTTGTAATAATTTTTACCTGAAAAAAATTGTTTTCTATATATAAAATTCCTTGTCCTGACTGACGGGTTAACACACACAGCCTAAACGGTAGGTCGTAAAGACGTGAAATTTAGAGGACGAGGCATCCGATAAGAAAGGATTTTTGAAAATTCCACCCCCATTAATTCAAGAGGAGTGGCAAAGTTTGTATAGAAACACGTGTTTGCTTGGCCTAATCAACTGCAAAAGGGAGACAATGTTGAGTGTCAAGTTGACAATAAAAGTCAAGACGTCAATCATGCGACAATAAAACGAAAGTATAAAATATTAACACAAGTCAGTTGTAAAAAAAATATATCAAGATACTTAAAAATAACAATTATACCCATTGTTTTACAGTATCACTACATATTACAAAACAAAGCCCCCGCCGCGTTTGTCTGTCTGTCTGTTCGCAATAAACTAAAAAACTGCTGAGCGGATTTTCATGCGGTTTTCACCAATAAACAGAGGAATTCATGAGGAAGGTTTAGGTGTATAATTTATATCCGTGCGAAGCCGGGGAGGATTGCTAGTAATAAATATTTTAATATTTAAAATACAATAAACGAAAAAGGTAATATTTATTCTTACGCGAAGCTGCAAAGGTAATAAATTATAAATACAATATTAGTATGTTTAGTTTTCCGTTAAAATAAATAAGTATTATTTACGTATTTTTATAAGATTCGAAATAAAAAATAACGCTAAAAACTTATTTTTAAAATATAGTCTTAAGGTAGGGGTTGTTTGTTTGTTTATGATTGTCAGTACAAAATTGTACTTACGAACATCTGTCTCTACTGCAACTTATTTCCTTATAAATCATTTAGTTAACTCAGATAATTTTATTTACACTCCATACTCGTAGTTTTTAGGTGTATCGTTAATTTATAATTACATTACGTAATTCTACCTAGAAACATCGGTTTGTGTATATTAAGGAATATTATGAAACAAAGATTTTACGCAAATGTAGTTTAATAATTTGGGACGAGTGTACTTTGGTAAACCGTAAGGCAGTGGTGGCAGTAGACAGAATAATAAGGGAAGAAGAAAGACCAAACGGTCAATGGGTGGCATAATGGTACTACTATGGATATTTTAAGCAGACTCTTCCAGTTATACCATGAGTAACGAAGGCAGATGAAATTGGAGCAATTCTGTGTTACAATACATATAGCGTAAATTAAAACTATCAACATGAATGCGCGATTATGTTTTGGTATGGTGGTAGGTTTTTCTAAGGCACAAGAATTTTCTGCCATGTCGAAACACTAGTCTGTAACATCTCAAAGCAGAGTAATTCAGCCCAAATGCTACGCGATTGTAAAGTTATAGTTTGCGACGAAATCACAATGGCGCATGAAGGGACGAAACCCTCTGTGTTCTGTTTACAGAACTCCAAAAGATATAAGAGGAAACGATTACATGATGGGTGATATTACCATCCTGTTGGCCGGAGACATCCGTCAGACACTGCACGTGGTGTCGAGGGGGATCTCGGGCTGATGAAGTTAAGGCTTGCATTAACACCTCTTCAGCCTTTAAAAAACTCCACCTTTTGACAAACACGAGAGTGCACTTGAAGGGGGACATTAATTTGTGCTGGACAATTCTGCGATCTTCTTCTTTAAATAGGAAATAGAGAATACTCTGAAACAGACAAGACACAGATGGTACAACCAGACACAGATAAACCATTAAGATTTCACTGCATCTTGCTTTATTTGTTTCGACGGATCATGATTTAATAGCCCAAATATATCTTGACGCCCAGAACCTACTCAGTAAACCCAAGGAGTGGTTGTGTGAACGTGCGATTTTGACACGTAAAAACGATCAGGCTTCCATCGTTACTGACACTTTGTTGTAGTTTTTCGAAGGGTCAGCAAACCAGTACAAATCTATGGATACGTGCATACGCTATCCTTTGTAGTTCCTAAACATATTTAAGCAACCTGATCTTCCATCATATATACTTACCCCAAAAGTGGGTACTCCAGTATTGCCACTGCGAAATTTCAATCCACCAAAGCTGTGCAATGGTATCAGGTTGCGTGTGAAAACCTTACATAAAAACGTGGTAGAGACCACTAGCCAGTTTTACGAGGCCTACTCTAGAGTGAGTTAACCTCGCGATCTGGTTTTGTACTGTAGTACCTGTGGGGAATACCTCTAATGTCGTATATAAACATACTTTAATTGAGTATTTCTATTTCCTACCACATCAAAATCCACAAAAAAGCCCAGCCTTTCAAGTGCGAGCGAAGCCGCGGGACGAAAATACCGGGATACCGGACTAAATCAAGCATTTAAAAATACCGGTATTCATTTCACAAAAACTAGGATTTTTGGTATTTTCGGAATTAAGAAAAATAAAATTCCAATTAGATAGTTAGATTAATAATCGTGAGAAATTGTGAATAAAGTTGAAGATAATTTTTCAAGTTTAAACTAAGTAAATAGAAATCGCGCGTAATTTCATTCATACTACGCCTGAAACATTTATGTGAAACGGTTAAAAGTTAGGATAAGTACTCCCAAATTCGTACGACGCGGCGACGATAGCCGAAAAACCACGTAGCGACTAGCATGGCATGGATGTGTAACTTTTTATGGGGTAATCCTATTTCAATAAAAAAAAATTATTCGATAGGGTTTACTTTAAAGTTGAACCGTATAAATTTAAAAAAAGGGAGAAAAATAGCGAATGAAAGTTTGTTCTCCCCCTGAGTTATCATCTGTAAACTGATTTTGTTGCAACTTGACACACATTATGGAGTTCTTATACCCTACAGGATGACGGTGATCTGTGGTTGATCTGATGATGTAGACGGAAACCAGACAAGGGAACTTCTCAATGGTTTACCGCTGCTACCTCGTGTTTGGGCTTATAATTTCTTTTCAATCTTAAGGTTTTAAATCCTTTTTTAACCTAATAAAATATTGTTGTTTAAACAAGACTTTTTAACAAAACAAAATAAACCGATTAAAAGAAGCAGGTTAATTATTACGCAAAATGGAATGATAATAATGAATACATACCATGAAAAGAAAGTTATACCTAAAAGATATAGTTTTCTTTACTGAGAAAATTACATTAGAATTTCCTCATTAAATCAAATACCTATATATATATCTGTTAGGTATGAGATTAACTGAATCAAGTTTTTATTTTGTTGTTTTTTTTTACTTGGTCCAATAAGACACTCAGGTCTGGAAAACATTCTACATTTAATTACTTACTTTTGTTTTGTATAAGATTAGTTTAGCAGTGTTGAAGGCAATAAAGTTTGTTTGATCTTTCTTAAGATTTAATCCTAGTTTGAACTATCGGGGTTACTGAAGATGTTCTCCTGCTTTTGTATAGTGGATAATTAATGTGGTGATTGACTTAGATTAGATTAAAACAGATTTTTAGAGTATTACTTAACTACATAAATGTTTTCGTTGACTGATATTTTGATTTTTATACAACTCAGAAGACTTTAATATTATTATAAAACACACTTTCTAACCTTTTATTTTCATTAAAATTGTTTTAATTTACAAAATAATTCGTTTTGTTTTCGTGTGAAACTCTTTACCTAACCACTAAACTGTCATAAAAATTATAAAATTAATTAGTATTGCTAAATGAATGTTTACTTAAAACCTCTGCAAATCCCGAAAATTTCGAAAATACTGGAATACCGGGATTTATCTAAAGTCAGTACCGAAAATACCGGTTTTGAAAAAAATACACGGTATCGCGACCCTTAGCTCCGATCAATTATGTGTACAATGTACCTAAAACAGATATAAACCAGCAATAAAACTCTATATATAAAGTAGTTTTCATTAATCGTTTTCAAACTTACCAAAACTCATTCATTTCTATGCCATGCTGTTTTTAAAAAATATAATAAACAAATTTTAAATTTACGTCACACATCGTTTTCGGCAGTTTGTTAAATTTTTGTATTTTTCTTATAATTGTAAAATTTCGTGTATAATGGCTATTTAAAGTTTTAGTTTATATCTAATTGTTAAATATTTATGAATTGTACTGTAACGTAAGCGTAATGTGAGAAAATGGCTGTTTCGGGTTCAATGTTTTTGACCGAGATAACAGTGTCAGAACTACGAAGCTGTGTTAAGTGTAAAGATTTTTTAATCAAAAGCCAATTTGCTGATCTTTTTTCTGTTATTTTAAAAGAATCGAAAGAATCAGAAAAGGCAATACCTGTGAAAAAAAAAATTAAACGCAAAACTAAGGTGAGGAAAATCGCTAAGCAGACTTCATGTAAGACTGAATATAAGCCACAATCAGGTCAATCAATTTTATTCACAAATAATGTTGCAAATCTGATTAAAAATATGAAAATGTACCCGATGGAGTTATCACTGTGGAGTAAAGCATATCCTAAATATAAAATGGCTTCAACTAACGTTCCCTGGAGTATACAGTTAATCGAATACTTAGAAAAAATTTATATGGGAATACAGCCTCAGCCTATTTCCATGACAGGGGAATACAACGTGTTCGATGAAGCGTCCTCTAGGCGCATGGCCGTAATAAAACTTAATATAAAGTTGAGCTATTTAACAGATAAAATTACGACACAGCTCCAATCCCTGGCTGAAGAGACCACACAGAACTTAGAGAGTATATTAAGTAAAGTCCAGGATGAAGAATTTAATTTAGCTGAAGAGACTGGTATTATTAGGACTCTATATAGTGGAGGAAAGAAGACTGTAAAGAAATCTAAGACGAAAAAAACTAAAAGCTCTGAAGATTCTTACTTAATTAAAGAAGAAAATTTTGACAATGAAATTATAACAAATAATTCGTTTTATATTATAGACAAATCACTAGAAAGCAAAAATATGAACAGCAGCATAATAAGTTTAGTGAAAAGCGATACAGATATTGACAAGAATAAACAAATTGACTTACTGAAATGCAAATCATGTTCATCAATGGACCAAGAGCATTTAAAAATTCTAAATTATATTTTTAATGACCCAGCAGGTACTTTCGGCAACCAGGTATACTGTGTAAATTATTTTACAATAGATGATACTAAAAGCGATTCAGTGTCTCCAAAAAGCACTACCAAAACTTCGGGGAAAACGTCAGAGCAAAATACACCTCAAAGCTCACCAAAAGTATCAGAAAAAAATTTTACATCGGAAAAATCTAGTACTAAAAACAACTATAAATTTCATATATGTGAAAATGAATGTCCACTAAAAAACTCAAGTTTTGGTTCGTTAGATATACCACTAGACAATTCAGCGGCAATTGAAATAAACAAATGTAAAGATGTAAATTGTAAACATAAAGAATTTAGAAAACTACCGCCTCCACCTGATGATAGAATTTTATTAGACTTGACTAGCTTAAAGAGTAAATGTTGTGATAAAAGTGGAAAAGAGAATACAATTGAAAAGGTTGAGGAAGTATTTGGAGGAATAATAGCAAAGATGAAAATGGGGGATGACCCTTGTTATTGCGAGTGTCAATGTAATTTTGGCTTTACGAAAAAGACAAGATATTGCCAAATTTGTGGAGGTTATGAAACTATAGGTGAAGAGATTGTAGATGAACCTCAACTCGAATTTCCTTGTCCCATTTATCACAATTTAGCTGATAAACCCAAGATAAAACCTAGTATAATAAGTGATACGAAGAAAGGTGCTAAGGCTAAAAGTTTAGCTGAGAAAAGCATTGAATCCGAAAAAGAAGCAAAAAAGAGCAAGAAAAAAAAAAAGGATGACAAATTTAAGTTTAACTACGGTTATACAGGTATACGTATGTATTTTCTAATTTTTTTTTAATAAATATGTGAATGCATAATAACAAAATTCATATGTACTTTTTCTTCTTTAATACCATGAATTTTTGTTTCGTAGCACCTCACATAGGGCACGATAATTGTGCACAACCTTGTACTGGTACAATGGGTGAAGTACCTAAGAGCATGGGTTGGCTTTGGACTGCTGAGAACGTACCAGGGATGAAGGTATGCAATAAAATGAAATTCAGTTATCAAAAGATTTTTCTTCGTTTTTATTTTTCTCTATTTTTTTTTCTTAGTTCCGTCCATTGTGGAAACCCGGTGCGGTAAATAAGCATGTATTAAGGTTACTACGAATGGCAAAGCACCCAGGTGAAGTTTTTACAAAAAAGAAGAAAAAGAGGGACTCAGGCAAAGGAAAGAGACCTTTAAAGCGACCATTACTGATAGTGCACAAGAAGGATGGTGAATATACGGTCACTATGGAAACAATGAAAGCATACAGTAAACCAAGAGCCATAAATCAAGTTCCGTATGAGGATAAAGATGCAATAACATACACGATAGGTAGAACAGAGGAAGAGAATCGGCAACGGCGCATAAAGAAAGAGCGAGCACATAGACGGGTGGAGAGAGCGCAACGTGAATTTATTCAGAGCGCTTTTAGAGACATGTGTCAAGAGATCTGTTTGAAGACTTACCAGCAAGCGCTCGGTATTTTACCTAATGCTGAAGATCCTGACTGCACCTGCTATCCGGCAGACCCAGGCCCTGACAGAACTGATCTAGATCATTCTTGTTCTTGCTCTGAAGACACAGACCTTTCATTTTCTGATACGGATTCCGATGAGTGGATTGTAGAATTCACACCCCCCACTGCTACTTTTGACCCAGGTTATAAGTGTAAGAAAATAACCACAACAGATAATTCAAGTCAGTATACATATTTAGATTATAGAGTGAAGTTATTAGATAGAAGCGGCAATCCAGTACCCAGATTTTTCAAAGGCCCCGACGGAAAAGAGCAGTGTAGTGACTTAGGTGGATTTTGGGGGCCAGATCAGAAGTGGCTAGAAATAAATGTAGATGGCTATATAGGCCCGGATGGAAAATGGGCTCCCAATATTTTTATTGGTCCCGATGGAGACACTGTTGATGCTGAAATAGGAAAATTCCAGGCTGCCGATTTAACTTGGTTAGTGGTTGGAGTTGATGGATATGTCGATTCTAGTGGCAAGTGGAAATACTACTCAAAAGTAGGAAAATTTACACCGGACTCTAAAAAGCGCCGGACACCAGTACCAAAAGAAAAAACAAGGAAAACTAGAGCTAAAAAAGAAGTATCCAAAACGAAATCGGAGACCACATGGAGTTGTTTTGGCGATGCGAATCCTAACTACTTATCTAAGTTAGGGATTTTAGGCCACGGACATGATAGGAAACTGCTATTAGACACATTAAATTCATTAATAGCACAAGGGGAAGATGTTAAAGTACCAACGCCCTCAGTAATACCTAGATCCAAACGCAAGAAAACTAAAGTTAAATATACTGCTGATTTATATGATGGAGACAAAATTAAATGTAGACATCCGGTACCGTCTAGTAAAGGTGTTATAGCTATGGATGGTTATGGAAATAAGACTTACTTTAGATTACTGAACTTTAAGAATAAGAGACCTATGCAGAGAATGGAGAATCTGACATCTCAAGGCATCAGTCTAAGCTCATTTCATGTGCCATGTTTCCATTCATTCATTAATGCAGAAGTGATGAAGAAGCAACTTTATGAGAGGCGAGTGGCGCTTGCTGAGCAACATGGTTACGAGCCGAAAAAACCCCTGAAATCTTCGCCTGCCTCAAACTCTTCCTCAAAGCCCAAGCCCAAATATCGCAATGCAATCGTCTAGAGAGCGCTACATCCTGCGATAGGCAGGTAGATACCGTCAATGAGAGCCACTTAAACAGGTGAAGTGTTAAGTGCAATATTTGTTATGTGATAAGGCAAATTATGTAAAGTAATGTAATTTTTAAGAAAAATAAATTATTCAGATCTTAACAACAGTAATGTTTCCAGTGTTGTTTAGATGCAAGTGCATCTTCTATGCCAAAGGCGTAAATTAAATATTTAGCCCTGGTCCCACTTCTTCATCATCTGATCTCTGAGGGTAAAATGAAGTAGTTATGTGAGAGTCTGAACTACACAGTTCCGCTCCGAAGCAAGTGGTATGAAAAATTAAAACAAAAAGCGCCTGGCTTGCGCACTGAGGGTTCCGTTAGCAAACAAACTTGTATGTAGATAGTACGTCCATCTCGAAGATTTTTGCCTGTTTTTTTCCGAAAGACAAAACTTAGCAGTTCTAAAAATACTCTCCCATATACATAGATTTACGTCAAGGCCATCTTTCCAACCGCAATATAAATATATTATGAGTTTGTTTGTAATCACAATTCTTTTTTGGGATATAACAAAAAATTAACGGTATTTCCCTTTACTTGTTTAAAAAAGAAAAATTTAAAAAACGACATCTCACAGATCTTGCTTTTTACAAAATTTCATTAGATTCTATGTCAATGGGAAGTAGCCTATATGTATTGATTCACCTGCGAAGTGTTCAAATTTGTTAATATCTAAGGCTTAATGGCCGTATCTTTTGATTGCGCTGACTTAGAAGCTTGATTTTTTACAGCTATAATGGACTGCAAAGTATTTGATGTTAATCTCAACTTGATGCTTTAAAGGGTTCCTCAAGTAAAGGGTCTTGACAGACAGACAGATATTAATAGGATTAAATGGCCAAATTACTTGGCAAATTGACTTTGACGTTTATTGTATTTTTAGAACGGCAAAGTTGAATTTGTCTTTCAATCCAAATTTCTGTATACAAGTTTATACCGACCCCACGGTATGCGAGTCAGACTTTCACTTAGCCGGTTTTTTTTTTACATTTGATAGATTGTCTATGATGATACTTTACAAAAGACAGTGTCCTGGCTGTGTCTTAGTTTTCAGTAAGCTTCCTGTCCTAGTAGACCCTAGGAAATCGAAGTACATATGTGAATTGAATATCCAGAACATTGCCTGGTATATTTTTTCCTTCATACAAGTAAGCGTATTATTTATTATTCTGTATTTTTTTAAATTTTGTTTAAAATAAAACCTACCAGCAAGATATTATGTAAAGTTCTGTGATTCCAGGTAGCACAGGGATGGAAGCCTGGTGCTATTTCTAAGCGTCTCTTACGAAAGTTGAACAAGGCTAAAAAGCCAACTTTGCCGGTACCAAAAGTAAAAGTTTCGAAAAAAGTTAAAAAGAATATAGAAGACAAACCAACTCTTATCGTCTGTAAAATGAATGGAGCATATCACATAGAGATGCAGGTTTCGCCCGAGAACAGTGATACAAATATAGACCAGTGCAGTCCTTTGAAATATACGGTGAAGAGTGAAGATAACGATAATCGGATACAAAGACGCCTGAGGAAGAGACAGCGTTTGATCAAAGAGGCTGTTGATAAAGTTTGGTCGGATCCTTATCACCCTGAAGTCTGTGAAAAAACGTGCCTAAAGGCGTATAAACAGGCAGTTGGTCTTCTGCCCTTTGATCCCAATAATCCCGAATGCACATGCCCTAGCAATGAAGAAGCGGAAGACTCCCTTAGCTGTTCTTGTGAGGAATCTGATACAAGTTCTGAAGGTAGCTCCTTAGATCTTCAATGGGAAATTCATTTTTCCCCACCTAGTGCTTACTATTGAATGATGTGTTAATTATTTTTAGGTTTTAATAAAATAAGTGACTTATCTCTTTTATTGCTTATTTATACGAGTATTTATATCCGTGAAGAGATTTCCTTGGACGCATTTTAAGAAAATTTCGCGCATTTAGAAACGATTAATATGGAATATTTAGTTTATATGTAGAAGTGCAGAAAGCCAAAAAAAATTATTCAATAAGTTTAAAAATTATGCAAACACTGCTACAAGAAGCTACAAGCGTCCACTACTTGGTACGGAAATTGTTTTTAAACTTTCGCGAGTCATATACATATTAGACGTGTAAATCGAGACTAATAATGAAAGGTGAAACTCGTACTTCACGGAGGTGTTGCTGAGCTCTCCCGTTCGTCCACCAGTCTACACGGTCGGTCGGTGCAATTCGATCGAAGCGTCGGGTGACCAAAAATGGTATGGATGGTGCCTTGTAATTGTTATCGCGATTACCTAAGTCCCGATTTACACATCTAATATGGTACGGAAACTCTAGACAATGATTGTTCCAGTTATGCTGGTCAATTATGTAAAACAAAGCGGTTAAAACTTAATAAGTTTTCGACCATCAGGGACCTATTCGCAAAATTATCTGTAGTTGTTTATGGACTAATTCGCGATATACCTAATTCTGAATTAAACGAAAATTCTATTCGTGAAATATCTTCTATTTACGACTCATTCGAAAGACTTAAGGCGCAATTACACTTGGTCGTTAGCTCGTATTCAGGTGCACGAAAGACGTTACTCGAATTCGGGCACGCGATGCATTCATTACATTGTTTTGCTCGAATTCGGTCACTGGAATACGGGCAAACGACACGACTCTGCGCCCGCGTTCGGGAAAGTACGTGCCTGTAGACGCCATGTCATCCCCCATTTTGTGCTTCGATCGATTCACGGCGTTGGGTATTCTGATTCGGGTAACCAAAACGAAAGCTGGACTAGATTGTACGAAGACGGGCGTACTCGACTCCGTTCATTTACACTTAGTCGTTTGTCCGAATTCCATAGCCAATCGAAAACGAGCTAACGACCTAGTGTAATTGCGCCATTATTCTTAAAAAGACCTGGCCTCGAAATGCCTCATGTTTCTAATTATTAGATAATGAGTCATTTTTTTATGGTATAACTAAGCAAACAAGTACCTAGACAATACATTTGGTGTTGAGTGGCTTCTGTTGGGTTCTGTGTCAAACATGAAGGGAGAATTGCCTCAAGTGGCCCAACGGTTGATGTTGGGATGTTCTATATATACTAATTGGCGCGAGGACTTGAAAGTTGCGCGATGCAAGATTAGTAACTGCATAGTTCAGAGCGTCTTCGTTAGATTTTGCTGTATGTTGAAGTCGTCACAGGTTCCTATAATACATAAGCAACAGGGTAGATGACTGTCAAGTCAAATCAGTATCTTTTTAGTAAACGTCAAAACGGAAGCTTCCGTAGATTTTTGTATGAAATACAAAAGCGTGACGTCACGCCTTAGTATTGTCAAATCATTTACTTTTAATGTTAATTTAACAATTATAATCTACATTAAAAACGTTAAAATGAAACTGGACGACAATTTTCACAGTATTTTAAGTTTTTTTATTGCGACGCTTGACGAAATAATCTATTTTGAGCAGAAGCATCTACCCAATTCCAACAGGATTAGGGTAGTTGCTAACTTGTGACGAAAAAGATCTTGTGTCACCGTACACAGTAATTTTCACTACTTGTCTCACCCTTCAAACCGGAACACAACTATCTATCTACTACTATCTATCACAAGCATCTACAGGAGAATTAGCAGCACACCTTGATCTAAATACTAATTACTGTCTGTGTGTGTAGATTTATGCTATTTATATGTTGCTTCTAGCAGCAGCTAGAAAGGTATTGTAGGAATCTTGTGTTTAAATCATGTTTTGGGGTTGAAAATTGATTTTTTGTAGTTATTGCCCTATTGCTTAACAATGTATATTTGTTTTATATTTTTGATTTGAGCCCGTGTTGGTGAATTTGGGGTCTAGCGTCGAGTGTTGGTGATATTTTTAATTCTGTTATTGGTCGGTAGATATTGAGATAAGGAATTCGGTGGTGTGCATAGTTCAAAAATTAAAATTTTGAGCTAGCTCCCTTTAGATCTAGGTGTGCGAATTGGTTAGCCCGTGATTTTAGGTAATACCAGGATATTTTTTTTATAAAACCAGTAATTCAGGGTATTTCAGAAGGTAAAATAATCGATATTTAAATTAAATTTTGAAATTAACTATAAATAAGAAAAAATGCTTACACGGCATTTGTCCCAATGCATTTGTCAAAAGCATAAGCATTGTGACAAATATAAATTGCTTAGTAACCACATTAAAATAATCGAATCGCAACCCGTGAAATAATCAGATTCTGACCTGATGGCAATGGGACCACCTAGAAAGTATAGCCTAAAAGCACCTCTATACTACTCCCGAAGTTGCTTGAAGTTATGCGAATATGAGAATGTAGACAGGCACTTTGCTTCGCTTCATGCAACCTCGCTCGCCTCGGGCGACTTCCGAGCGTTGTCAGTTTTTGCACCCGAGTCAAAGGACTCGAAGTGTTCCAAAGTTCCATCGACGGGCGACGAGTGTGTAGTGACGTACTTCGAGACTTCGGTCAATTTCGACAAGTACATCGTCGAAGCAACTTCGCGAGTAGTGTAAAGGACTTATTACAAACCAAAAATATTTTTTAAACCGGTCCAGCCGTCTTCAAGTTATCGGGTATACATATAAGAAAATAAGAAAATAATGAAATTCCTTCTTTCTTTTAAGCCGGTTAACTCGTACCCTTAACCACGACAAAGCTTTATGTCCAAGACAAGTTCTTGTATAATTGCATCAAGAAGTCACGTACCGGCTTATAAGTAACAAAACACTCTCGAACTTCGATTTCTTCTTCATTAATGTCACGTCAGGAGTACAGTCCAGTAAGACAGAGAAATATTTAGACGACTACGAAAGTATTTACCATAGACATCAGCCTGACAGCAGATTATTAGCCTGCCACTATCGTCAAAGCCCAAATGATCGTAGGTTAATAATAACGATAGGAACGATTATAGTCACAAGTCGGTGACCGGTGCCTGGTAGTTATGTTTCGGTTGATTTCGACGCTCCCCGCATGACGGCCGCCCCTGTTTTTAACCAACTTAAAAAAAGGGATTTTCTCAATTTGACGCTCATGTAGGTATTGTTTTTTTTGTATGTTCAGGTCTCCGTCAAATATGAACCGATTTTGTAACCATGTGAATTTGGTGAAAATGTAATGAAGATCTCGGGATCTGGAGAAAGAAACAGCTTCACGGACATTAGCCTCAACGAATTGCCAAAGACAGGGAATCCGAACTGAACACCCTCCACAGCGAGATATACTTACCAGGCATTGCAAGTACCTCCAAAGCCTTAAACTGCAATCTTCCGCTGGCATGTAATAATAGTTCGACCAGTGTGTCGCCTCTAAACAGGACCGCGGGGCATCCTCAGGAAAATTCGGCAGCAATGTAAAATATGTCTATGGCAATTCGTTGAGGTTTATCCTCGGCTGTGGTCATTGTTATGAACTACAAACTGAAGGTGATCGGTGGGTTTTCCATCCTCAATTACTATCTAACCCCCACGGGTTATCACCTCACCGGAGCCAAACAACAAGGTGGTATGTCGGACTCGATCCGACTAAAACCACACAGTGTTTCGTCACCCGGTCTTATGGCCGGGGCCTTAGGTCTTCCCTAAATTGGATTACCTACAGTCTACGATGTCTGATGTCCGCCACCACGCGGACGAAGTCGCGAGCAAAAGCTAGTATATATGCATATTAGTCTTTTCTAGAATGAGGCAATTGGTGAACATGTCTTTTTAAGAATAAGTCTGTTCTTGGAGAACAGGAACAATTTTTTTTAGGTGTACCTACGCCATTTTACAAAAACTAAATATCTACTAAACCCTCTAGTTTACATAAATGGTTCAGTATTTCCCAAATAATGAGGGAGACAGTTATATGAGGAGCTGGTCTTGGATAAAATGATTTGACTCTTTAATTTGATATAATAGTCTGGTTAGGCAATTGAGTATGCATTCTTGTACAGAACTCTGCCTCCACGTGCTTTTACGTTCGTACGTAATCTCTGGTTTCTTTCGGACCTGTGGACACTAAAATAGACCACCTGAGCAACCCGTAGCTCTGATTGGTAACAGGCAGGAACGGACATGTTTTGGGCCTGCGGCGAAGAAATCAATCAATCAGAAATCTGTGAAAGTTACCCAAATGGGCCAATGAAGGCGGGAATGGCAGCCCGTCATCGTAAGTATGCGAAGGGAGTGATTGTGATAGCTGAAAGTGGCCATGTCTATTGGATTGGTGATGGGTTTGGTGGCTATTGCTATTCTTCTCTATAATACTAAACACGTTTGCGTAATGAAACACAATTTTCTCTCGTTTGAACTATCATTAAAACAGTCTATTCGTTTATAAATTTTTATTTCTTTGTAGTAAATTATTCAGTAAGTCCCAAATGACAAGGGATATAGTTACATTTGGAGCTAGCTTTAAGTACATTGGTACAATACCTTTGTACCATCCGCAAAGACCTTCGGTTCTGTATATTTTGATAAGGCAGTCCAGTATTCCCTTATACAATACTTTACCCTTTCGGGCCATTCCTGGAAGCAAAAGAAGAGACTGAAAGAGATTTAAAACCATAGTTTGGATACAATTAATTTATTATTTTTAAAACCACTGTGTATGCAGATATAAAACTAATCATCTGTCAAATAAAATAATTATATACAACAATAATTTTTTGTAGAAATGGAAAGAATGTCTATCCCCTTGCCATGGGTTTACTTATCGTTATGTAAAGCTGATTTGTAATTTTCTACTTTTAGAGTTTTATCTATTTGTAAATCTTGCGAACAAAAAAATAGAAACGCCTACCTTGGTTGTAAAGCCGAATAGCGGCGACGTCAAACGGACACCCAAACAGTCCTGTGGCGAAACCGCTCACTGCGCTAGCGGCTACAGCTAAACCAAACGGCGAAGACTGGAAGAAGCCGTGCGAGAGTAGCGATTGCTTAGTCCTGAAATTTGTTGAATGTTAAATTTTGGCAGCAACTGTGGCTTTGAGAATGAGTCTGTGCTGTCGTTACAATGTACTTCAGAGTGAGATTTAACAGATATTTTAAGAAAGTGGCGTTTCACTACTTGTTTTAACCTAAAAGAACACTTTGGAATGTAATATGTAAATGTGTAATGTATTCTGCACTCTTGACTGAATTAAATGACCGCTTTTCTACAGATAACAATTTCATTAAACACTCCAAACGTGTGTTTTTTTATGGTATAGGGGGCAAACGAGCAGACGGGTCACCTGATGATAAATTACTACTTCCGCCCATGAGCACCTGCAACTCAAAAGTCACAAGTGCGTTTAAGGTGCGGGCGGCGGTGTGGCGTGCCTTTAAGGTGGGAGTAGGGGAAGGGGAGAATAAGGGGCGAGAAAGGGAGAGATGAAGAAGGAAGGGTTAGGGTAACATCACTCACTGGGTGAAAAGCAATGAAAACTTTGCTTCACTGCCGGTTTTCTGTGAGGCCGTGGTATCACTCCGGCCGAGCCGGCCCATACGTGCCGAAGCATGGCTCTCCCACTGTGTGTGTGTGTTATTCAGTAATTTTACTTACTTGGAAAATGTGGTAAGTTGAGAAGCATAGCCAACAGCCAGCCTTGTGGCGGTTGCTTTTACGCCCGAGAAGAAACCTTTTATACCCTCTAACTTATATATTTTAACGAAACCGTCAAATGTGCCTGAAAACAAAAGACTTATTAAACGTCAGTTACGCCATTTTTTAACATCGCGTGCTTTTGTATAAGTATTCGTGAATTTTGTGGTGGTTGTGTTAAGTGCTAGCTGTGATAAATTGTTAACTGAGCACTAAAAATCTATTAGACATCATGGAAGGGTAAGTAATAAACAGTTTTTAATTCATAGATTGTGTATGTGATAGAGATTTTGGACAGGAATAATTAATTAAACAAACATCGTTAGCCACATCGCGCAAAATGTCAGTCTTTTTATGAATAATAAATACATTAGTGATATCAAAGTGTTGTTTCTCACATTATTTAGATACATAACTATATAGATAAATAGATAGAATATTCTTTATTGTACACCATTAATAACCTACAGTTAAAACAGATCTCATATAAAATATTGGAGTACAATGAGTATAAACGTATCAAGCATTTAATTTCTTTAACTGTGATTAGATTTTGTGCAACGTTAAACTAAAAAATACGCAACCCAAACAGACCTGGAGGTCGTAACGACGGCTGGCAATTTGAGTTCAAGGCCATTAAACAGCCATTTTTTTAGGTTTTGTTCGGAATATTAATTAAAGTTACACCGCTGCAGGTGGCAGAAACTAAACACAGATTATACTTTAAATGGGACGGGGAAAAAATGTAAAAGAGTCCTTAGAAGACCGACCTTAAAGGACTGCCTAAAGTCCTACTATAACTAGCCAACTTATAAATCTGCAAGTCATCTCTTTTGTGCTGTATGAAATCGAAATGAATGACGACGTGATTTTCATTAGCTTGAGGAAGCTTTCCAACCCCCATTTGCCTAAATCGGTTGACCAGGACACAGTTTGAGCTATCTATTAAGAAGAGTGTTATTTCCAAAATCTTAATTACATCGTGGTTCTCAACATCTAACAGAACAGCAATTATAAGAAGCTTCGATGTTGATTCCGTTTGAGACAACTACTCTACTCCCTACAATAACCTCGTTGTGTTAACCCTTAAAGATGGATAATATATAAAGATCTTTAAAAAAATTTGTTACGTAAATGGAGTTGAACCTGTTGGGAAAGATATTATACATGCTTTTGGCAGCCAAGGTTTGATTCAGCGTGCGTTAAATCATGTGAAGTCTGTAATGCAGAAGTTATCCGAATGTCATGTCACATGTCATGTTCATTTACATGATGACAACTTACCTTTGTAATTATGCTGTGTTCCCACAGCTATGCTTGGGTGAGCGTTTGACTGCAATCTAGTTTTGACGACTAATATAGGGTTGCAACATACACCACCCACCAGGCCGCCTGCTGCTGACCAGAACATCGCCTTCTGTACACAGACGTCGCCACTTTTGTTCCTCGTATAGCCTTTTACTTCTGCTATGCCGTATATTCCTAGTCTATAATGTTTAAATAATTTTAATTATTTTTATACTCAACTACAAATGTACTACAAGCTGTGCTAAGGATTCATGATCATTAATGTAATTTTATTTTATTATTTTTTATGTAAATCAATAACATATTCACCAATTCAATTAATAAGTGTGGGAGAGTCATGTTTCGGCATGTTGGGCCGGCTCGACCGGAGTGATACAACGGTAACATAGAAAACCAGCAGTAAAGAAATGATTGCATTGTATTTCACCGAGTGAGTGAAGTTACCGGAGGCCCTAACCCTTTCCTCTGCCCCTCTTCCTCCCCTACCCGCACTCTCCCTTTTACCCCCTTCCCCTACTCCCATCTTATAGGCCGGCAACGCACTTGTGACTCTTGACTTGCAGGTGCTAGTGGGCGGCGGTAGTAACTTTCCATCAGGTGACCGTCTGCTCGTTTGCCCCATATCCCATGAAAAAAAGTAAAGCAATGTTTTCACGTTGTGTTTCACCAGGTGAGTGGGGTTACCGGAGGCCCTAACCTGTCCCTCTCCCCTCTTCCTCCCCTCTCCCACTCTTCCATTCTTCCCTCCTACCCCTACTCCCACCTTAAAGGCCGGCAACTCACTTGTGACTCTTGAGTTGCAGGTGCCCATGGGCGGTTATAGTCATGCCCCCTATACCATAAAAGAAACGAAAAAAACCAAGCGTAACGACTCGATGAGGTTTCTGATCCTGTTGAAAACTCAATACTAAAATTAACTAAACGTTGTGGCCTTGTATCGATAACATATAGATGCATCTCAAGGCCTGAATTTCTTGCAATCATATTGTTACCCTTTTTATACTTTGGTATTTTTAAAGTTGCCAACATAGTCTCTACAAGCAAAAGGATTAAAATAGTATCAGATACACAAAAGTGCCATGATCTGGATACCTAGATGTTGTCAAAGAAATCGATGATATTCGATTCAGGTACTGCAATTGTTATACTTACGATAAAGCATTTACGACGAACCCTAGCAATATTGCTGGAGCCAATCCTTTCTGCAACGCTAATAGTCCATCGATCTTTGCGATGACATAAAAAGCGTGAAATGTACCCTTATATTTTGGCGCCGGGTTAGATCCTAATTCTCCCTGCAACTGTAGTCTTGTTTTCACAACGTCGATCGGGTTAGTGAGTATTGTAGTGCCTGCTCCGGCAAGTCCTCCTATTATAAAGTCCATTTCTTACTAGCTGGAAGGAAATACTACACTGTACAACTTTTAGTATTTAGCACTAATCATTGTCATGATGGGGCTGGTGGTTATAACACCACAATTAAGTAAATAAATTTATTAGCCATCCCTCACAGTTTCGCGTTTAAGGACAGACCTCCGCTCCTGAAAGTTCTAGCGTGATTTTAAATTATCTATAACATGCCTCCGGAACTTGGATATCCAATGCAAAAATATTATATCAAATCCGGTCGGTAGTTCCAGATACAAACTCTTCACCTTTGTTATTAGCATAGAGACCTTTTGACAAGTGAAGTCAACCAAAAAAAGGCTGAGACAATCAAAATTCAATATTCATGATTAACTAAGCGATTTGCGGTAGACTAAAGGCATTGTCTCCAGGCGGACTGATGGTCGCTGGAGCCGAAATGTGCTAGAGTAGAGACCGCGATTAGGTAAACGTAGTGTAGGGCGCTCTGCGGCACGATAGACCGACGACTTGAAGAAGGTGGCTGGCAGCGGAAAGATGCGAACTGCCCAGGACTAGGATAGTTGGCGCTCCTTGGGGCAGGCCTTCGTTCCAGTAGTGAAATTTTGGCTTATCATCTCATCTGAAACTTTTATGCATCAACCGCTTGATGAAAATTACGGAAAAGTATTTTCAGAAAAAACCTGAGCGTTTGAGGCAAGTTTTTTGAACGGCTGAATCGGAAAAATATTTTAATCTCAGAAATCATCAGCTGCGCGCCTATCACTGCTCCTGGGCGTCCAACTTTAATTGTTTATTTGTCAATTAAAGCGTGTAATAAAATACGAGCTCATGATCATTTAGATCAGAAAGCTTTTAATCTGGTCTGTATGAAATCAACGGTGATTTAAAAATGTCTAGGTATTCCAGAATCTTGAGCTTTACATCGAGAGAAGAAAATAATTTCTTTCCTTCTTTCTAATATAGGAGATATTTTGATTTGTTCAAAGAATCATAACACTTACAAAGCATACAGTATACACTTAACTACGTATAAAAGAAGAGACCATACTGTACTGATGTACAGGCTTTAAAATACTGTTTCTTGATCCCTAGCAAAGTTCTACTTCGGGATGGATCCTAAACAAGCGGAAAAGGGCAACTTGGTAAAGCAACACTCTTCAAGAAAAGCGTGATATGAGGTATTTGACTCTTTACGTTTGATGGTTCTGTAGCAACTTCCCCGAAACACCCAGGGATAACAGTCCAGTCATCCTCCACAGTTCTATGTAAACAAAATAAGAAATAATTTTGTCCACCAAGATTAGCCTCTCCGTCCAGTGTCGTTTTGATTTGAAGAAAGTTTTCCGCAAGGATCGACTCGTAAGCACGACTATTTATACTTTTATGTTTCTAGCGTCTGTAACTTCAGACCATGTTCAGATGCTAGTGTATCGGAAATGAAGTAAAGAACCGTACGTACCTATGAACCACCGAACAAGATGGTGGTGATTGAACTCCCATTGAACGAGTTTTTGATCTCTTCATTATTAAAAAAATATGTTTTCTAAAAATTGATAAAAGAGAGTTGCCAGAGCAGCCTTAGATCTTTTGAAACACAATGAGCTATCTACTAAAACATTTTAAAGAGTTACATTTATGGATACATTAATGTGTACAAAAGGGGAAAAATAATCATAAGTCCTAAAAACACAAATCTATTACTTTCTGTTGAGTTTTCTGTGAGTGATATACTGTGTAAATACACACATATATGTATGTAAAGGTACTTTTATACAATTAAACTGACACTATTTCACTGTGAAGGTGAAAAATATTAAAATAAAATGACATTTGACCTTATCTTAATTTTTTTGTCCGTTCTATAGAGCTGCATCGTTTGAATACCGATGATTCTGTCACCAATGAGGTAACCAGATGATTTGGATCTTGGTGTAGTGTTGGGATTTTCCTATTTTGTACAAAATTTAGTGTATATTTATAAACTAGCAGCGCCCCGCGGTTTCACCCGCGTAAGTCCCGATCCCGTGGGAATATCGGGATAAAAAGTAGCCCATGCGTTAATCCAGGTTATCTACATACCAAGTTTCATGGCAATCGGTTCTGTAATTTTTGCGTGAAAGAGTAACAAACATCCATCCATCTATCCCTCCATCTACTCTACCACTTTCACATTTATAATATTAGTGGGATTGAAACAAATGATCCAAAACCAAAGAGTTTGTAGCAATGGGTTTTAATTTAAAACCAACTCTTGTCGTTCCGTGCGTGCGCGGCATTCTCAGCTTCTCAAAAATAAGTCAATAATGACAGATAAGTATCTACGCTCCTACTAAACAAACTGACTCCGTTCTACGTCTTGTAGAGGGATTTTCTTCCTCGCAACCCCGACGAGCTTCCGTTTATATTCATGGTCGGACACGGTTTTTTTTCTGAAAAACATTAGACCCACCTTGCCATTGCATGTGTCCTCTATTATGGAGCAATAGAGCCCAAAACGTGTACTTCTCCAACATCGGCACAACAGCGGTCCGATGAAGCAAGTTATTGCCCCAGAGCAAAAGAAGAGCGATGATGCCATTGTTTGTGGGCCACGTTGCTACTTCCGATTAAGGTTCTGCCGAGGCGGGAGTTGCCTTGTTTCTCCGGGTCTTTTTTTAGCAGAGAGGCCTGGAGACTGACTGAATGGGTCAGCCATACTTAAGTTCCTTTGGTCTGTACTATACATAGCAACATATAGTTAACACTCTGTCGAGTTATCCACGTCTACTGGAGCCAGCCGAGTCTTCGCAAAATCGTAAATATTTGAACTTTCGGAAATCAGAAGACTTCGTAACTCAATCGAAGAACACAACGAGTTCATCCTCTACTACAAAGGAGAAACGCCCGGATTATATGGAGTAGGTTTTATAGCCAAAAAAAAATAAGATGCATATTGTTCAATACACAATTATGTATCAGTTGATCCGAAAGTCGATGGATGGCGTTAGCGTCAAATTGGATGTCACTATGGTTTCGTTCCAGAAATCACGACAGAAGGCGCCACCTACGTGACAATTCGGAATAGTGAGTGTGAAGTGCAACTGTGAGTACATTTATTTGTTTATGTTTACAAGGCAAAAAGACCCTTTCATTTGAAGCAGTTTACGAAGTTTCTTTTAATTTCAAGCAATTTAAACTTTGTATTAAACGTTCAAGATATTCAAGTAGAAGATTCAATGCAGTTTAGACTTAGAAAAATTAAGAGTAGTTTGTAGTAACTTGTAAAAAATTAGTTTTAATGCATGTTAGTTTAGACACTTAGAATAATTTATAGAAAACGGGGGAACGAGAAGTCTATGTCCGTTTACCGCCGACAGTAAGTACATTTTAAAACACCTGTATTTTTTTGAGAATTGTCTTACTTAAGGCACTTAGAGTTGTCGCTTAAGGCTGGACTTGTTTATTTTAGTACGCTTTTTGATTTGTTTATGTGTAGTGTGAAATTGTTAGAGTACTCACTTATCACGGGATTCATTGTTTATTTTAGTACTATTTTAGAGGCTTTATTTGTTTTGTTGGTACACTTTGTAGTTGCAATTTATTAAATTCAACCTAGTTTTAGAAGATACGCCAATTTAGAAGCTTTGTTGCTGTAGTTTTGGTAATTTACAGGGTTTGTTTATTATTGTTTACACATTTATTAATATGGAGGGATTAAAGAATGTTGTTACTCATTTACAAAATACTATACAAAAGGGATATGTAAATTTCAAAAAGAGTCCAAAGGAGAGAATTACGTTAGAATATATACAAACTAGACAAGAACTTCTTGAAAACAATTGGACTAAGTTCGAAACGAATTATTCCAGGCTTCGTGAGCAGATTGTAGGGGCGGTAGATCAAAACGTACTGGACATTTATGATTCTACCGAAGATGTTTATATTAATTTTAAGACGCTTTTGAAATCAACATGCAATAAAATGTCACCTGCCGAACCATTGGTATCGGCTAAGTCAGCTGATAGTCAGTCTTCAAAAAGGTCAACATTTGTAAAGTTACCTAAAATAACCATCCCGACCTTTTCAGGAAAATATAGCGAATGGACAACGTTCAATGATTTATTTAAGTCTTTAGTTCATAAAAACGAGTCCCTTGACGATTGCCAAAAATTACACTATTTAAAAAATCACCTTACGGGAAAAGCTGAACAATTAATACGGCATACTCCAATAAGCGACGCGAATTATGCTCAGTGTTGGGCTTTATTGGAAAGGCGTTACAATAACAAAAAGTATCTCGCTCATTGTATTTTGAAACGTTTGTTTAGCCAAAAACGTTTGCATGTTGAGTCAGGTTCAGGTCTTAAAGAGCTATTTGATACTACCAATGACTGTTTAAATGCTCTCAAAAATTTGGACGTTGATGTGAACACATGGGATATCATCATTATCGAAATAGAAGCATTCAAGTTAGATTTTGAGACTCGTAAACAGTGGGAACTAAGTATTAATCCTACCGGTGATAACGAGTTGCCTACCTTTGAACAGTTTAGGTTATTTATTGAAAATCGTTATCGCGCATTAGAGTTTATTGAACCACATAAGTCGTCAGCTCGCCAGAACAAAGTATCGCACAATCATAATCCAAAAGCTATGTTGATCATGAATTCATCATCTATGAGCTGTGAATTCTGCCGTGAATCGCACAAACTCTGTTTCTGCAAGCAATTTGTTAAGCAACCTATTAACAAGAGACGGGAATTTGTGGCTAAAAGCAATGTTTGTTTTAATTGCCTAGGCAGCAATCACTCTGTGTCCGATTGCAAAAAACCAACGTCATGTAGAATATGCCACAAACGTCATCACTCTTTGTTGCACTACGGTGAAATTAAAAACATCAGGGATAACGACAATCCTCCAAAACAGTCTAATGATCAACCAAGCAGCTCAAGTAGTGATAGTGATACACTCATAGTCTCATGTCTATCTACAGGCACGGTTCCTAAACCACGAAAGGTGTTGCTGGCAACAGCATTAATACAAGCTAAGTCTAACTCGGGCCAGCATCTAACAATCCGAGCCTTACTCGATCAGGGCTCGCAGGCTTGTTTTATCACAGAGGCTACAGCGCAACTACTTAGTCTCAAAAGAATTCCTATTCAAGGTGTCATTACTGGTTTAGGTAACAATAGGTCAACCATTGCTCGGTATATGGTTAATTTATCGATCCAATCACGTATGGATCCAAATTGGAAGATTCAAGTAAATGCATATGTGTTGGGTAAAATAACGTCCTACTTACCCGATTGCAATATAAATTTTAATAATTTTGATTGGCTAGACACCAAGGATCTATATCTGGCTGACCCAGATTTCAACACGCCCAACAAGATAGACATTCTGTTGGGCGCTGACGTTTACAATAGCATTATACAGGGAGGCATGATCAAGAGCCCTTCAGGTACTCTTATCGCTCAGAGTACCACCTTAGGCTGGATTCTGTCAGGTGTGATTAGTTCTGTAAACAATAATAAATTAAAAACAAGAAATATTAGTGTTATGCATGCACAGATAAAAGAAGATGACATTCTCAAAAAGTTTTGGGAAATAGAAGAACAAATAAATGAAAAGAAATTACTTACCGCCGAAGAAGAGAAATGCGAAGAACTTTATAGGCAGACTACCAAAAGGAACGAGCATGGTAGATATGTGGTCAGGTTACCGTTTCGAGAAGATGATCCTGCTTGTAAATACTGCAATTCGCGAGGCATCGCTGAAACAAGATTCAGGTCATTAGAAAAAAGATTAATGAAGAATACACAATTGAAAGAAGAATATACTAAAGTAATAAAAGAATACTTACAGCTAGGACACATGAGACCTGTAACGAAAAACGATCATAAAAGAGATGAAGCAGTCTATCTTCCACATCACGCTGTGATTCGAGATGACAAGACGACTACCAAGGTTAGAGTAGTCTTCAACGCTTCTGAAAAGAACAGTAAAGGTGTATCGCTGAATGAAACGTTGCTGGTTGGACCGACGCTGCAGGCTGACCTTCGGCACACGCTCCTCAAGTGGCGTCGCCATGCTATCGGCCTTGTGGCAGACGTCATTAAAATGTATCGACAGGTGAGAGTAGCAGATGAAGACACGGTGTATCAGCGCATACTATGGCGAGACAGCCCAGAAATGCCGATACAGGATTACGAGTTGCTGACTGTTACGTTTGGCACCGCATCGGCACCCTACCAAGCTGTTAGGACCTTACATCAAATTGCATATGATGAAGGAAAAAACTACCCGATGGCTTCAAGCATAGTTCTAAATTCATTTTATGTCGATGACATGATGACAGGTTGCGATAGCCTTGAAGAGGGCACTGAAATTTACACGCAAATAACGAAATTACTAGAAAAGGGTGGTTTCGCATTGCAAAAATGGAATAGCAATAATCGGGACATGTTAGAAGCAATAAATTCAATTGAAATAGGTAAACAACAATCAGATCAACAACTCAAAGAGGAAAGGCAACAGAACAAAGACATCAAAGAAGTACAGGACAATGGAGAAGAGTCTAAAGAAGAAAAGAAAATAGAAACAAAAACAGACAATACATTAAAAATCTTAGGACTTACCTGGAACCGTCGCGAAGATGCGTTTCAATATGGAGTGAATCTTCCTCCCGAATTGGTAGTTCCTGTTACCAAGAGAGCCGTAACTTCTGAAATAGCAAGGTTATTTGACCCATTAGGATGGCTATCTCCATGCGTAATAGTAGCGAAAATCTTAATTCAGAAATTGTGGCTCGCAGGTATACAATGGGATGAAGAAGTTCCTGCCGAATTATTAAAGGAATGGATTACTTACCGGAAAGAGCTGCAAATAATCACCCAGGTACGGATACCGCGTTGGCTGGGAATCAAATCAGTAGACAATGTTGAGCTGCATGGGTTTAGTGACGCCTCCAAAGTAGCCTATTCGGCCGTAATTTATCTACGGAGTATTGACTGCACTGGCCAGATACATGTTTCTCTACTGGTTGCCAAGACGAAGGTTGCTCCAATCAAACAAATAAGCATCCCTCGTTTGGAGCTGTGTGGAGCAGTACTATTGGCAAGGTTGTTGAAAGAAACTGCGGAGGTCTTAAATGTGGCAAAGGACCGGGTAACTGCTTGGACTGATTCCACAGTCGTATTAGCTTGGCTCAACAGTCACCCAAGCAGGTGGAAGACGTTTGTCGCCAATAGAACCTCTGAAATATTAACCATAATGACATCAGCTCAATGGTTTCATGTTTCCATTAAGGATAACCCAGCAGACTGTGCATCACGTGGGTTATTGCCAAGCTCGTTTGTAGACAATGAATTGTGGTTTGCAGGATCGTCCTTTCTGAAGAAGAAAGATATTAATTATAAAAGGCCAAAGGACTTACCACTTCAATTAGAAGAAGCTGTAAAAACACACCTATGTATAGTTCCCGACAGTTCTATCTTAGACAAATTTTCAACCTTACGTCGACTGCTAAGAGTAACAGCTTATTGTCGACGATTTCTAAACAAAGGAAAAAATATTAAACCTTATTTAATTAAAAAAGAGTTAGATGATGCTCTAGAGGTATGCATTAAGAAAACGCAAAAAGAATTATTTTCAGAAGAGTATACATAACTGCAAGACAAGGGTGAACTACAAACAAGGACAAGCAAGCTTAACTCATTATGCCCATATCTCGACTCAAAAGGGATAATGAGAGTTAGAGGCAGGCTTGAAAGGTCCCAGTTGGATGAGCAGACTAAACATCCAATAGTTCTGCCAAGCGCCGCTCCTTTGACTAAGCTTATTGTAGCTGAAGCTCACAACAAGACCTTCCATGGAGGCCCCCAGCTGATGCTCAATTACTTACGCACAGCCTACTGGATTATTGGTGCCAGAAATGTTGTCAAGCATCATATCCACAGATGCGTAACGTGTGTTAGACAGAAAGCCGAAAGCAAAAATCAGTTTATGGGATCTCTGCCTAGCGTTAGATGCACACCTGCAAGACCATTCCTGCACAGTGGTGTCGATTATGCTGGCCCCATAAACATCAGAACAACTAAAGGACGCAGACATCATGCTTACAAGGGCTACATCTGCCTATTTGTGTGCATGTGCACTCGTGCCATACATCTGGAGGTGGTCAGCGATATGAGCTCGCAAGCATTCCTTGCCGCTTTTCGACGATTTGTCTCACGACGGGGTCACTGTGCCAAATTGTGGAGTGATAATGGGACTACGTTTGTAGGAGCATCAAAGGAGTTACAACAACTGACCTCCTTTCAGTCCACAGTAGCAGAACAACTGGAGGCTCATGGTACCGAGTGGCATTTTATTCCCCCACATGGACCAAATTTCGGTGGTTTGTGGGAAGCAGGCATAAAATCCACTAAATTTCACCTCAAACGTGTGGTTGGTGAATCGACGCTGACTTATGAGGAGTTGACCACATTTTTAAATCAAGTCGAAGCATGCTTGAATTCGCGACCAATTAGCGTAATAAATAGTACAGAGCCTAGTGAACCTATACCTTTAACGCCGGGACACTTTTTAATTGGAGAACCAATTGTAAGTGTATCTGACTACACATACGAAGGGTCAAACGTAAATTGTTTGACACGGTGGCAATTCGTTTAAAGAATGCTTCAGTCTTTTTGGAGACGATGGTCTACCGAATATTTGTCTAACCTAATGAATCGGTATAAATGGTCTAAACGAATCCCCGAGCCGAAAATTGGAGACATCGTTTTAATAAAAGAAGACGACTTGCCGCCAAGTCGCTGGTTGATGGGTCGTGTAGAGCAAAAACATCCCGGTAAGGATGATATCACCCGTGTGGTCACATTACGTACCAAAACATCAATTTTGAAAAGACCTACTTCCAAACTTTGTGTTTTGCCAGTCACAGAATAATGAATTTATTCAAAGATCAAACTTATACACTTGTTAGTTTCATAAGTTAATTTTAATGTATTCATTTAAATATTAACTTATTTACGCTTGTTATTTCATCATTGTATTTACACTGTTATGTTTAAGGAGTTAGTCCATTATGAGCTCTCGATTGTAACAATCAGTATTTTTATATATAAACGTTCAAATGCCACACAAATTTATGTAAGTTTAAGATTTATGGCAGTGGTATTTGACATATTACTTTTAGTTTTCATTGTAATCCAGCTCATGAAGGTCATTTCTGCACTAAATGTCCTTGGTGGGCGGCATGTTCAATACACAATTATGTATCAGTTGATCCGAAAGTCGATGGATGGCGTTAGCGTCAAATTGGATGTCACTATGGTTTCGTTCACATGGACAATATGTAAAGGTCAATGAACTTTGTATTTTTGAGCAATATTATTACACTAGTTCAGGTGACGAGTTGTATTTTATTTCAACCATCATCACACCCAGACCAAGTAGTGTTGTTCCACCGCAAGTTTCAGTAAAGCTGAGAACTGTACACATATAGAAAACTTCGCAAGGCTATCTGAAAGAGTAGCGCTAGTAAAGTTAAATATAAACGAACTAGAAATAAGCATAATTCAAGTTTACGCTCTAACTGAAGCCTCAAGTCACCGTAATCGTTACTGGAAGCCATGGATACGGAAACAGAAAATCTAGAGAAGATAGACTCTGTCATGTCTGCCTACGAGAACAACTTGGCTATAATAAACACATTCTTCAAAAAGAAAGACAAGCAAAGGTTGGACTTGGTTATCTCCAGGCGGTGCTACAAAAAACGAAATAGACTACATTCAAACAAACACTAATAAGGAGGTCTTAGCAATTTTGATAAATGAGTAAATATAATAGATTCGCTCTCTAGACTTGGAGATAGATTAACTTAAATATAACAAATCACATCAAAAACCCCATTAACCTCGAAAGTAGACCAATAATATGTTGACGCTTACATCTATCTGTTACTGTGTACAGATGTGTTAGAAAATTAATTAACCAACGAATTTTAGAACGCAAATGCACAAAAATGACACCACGTTGACATTGACGCATTTTCTGAAAACGCAAAGACAAAGATTATAGGAAACACTGTGTACTTGTATTCTATCTCATTCTCTCGCAGGCTAAATCCTATTTATGAATATATTTGTCTCTTTTCAAAGATTATAGGAAACACTGTATACTTGTATTCTATCTCATTCTCTCGCAGGCTAAATCCTATTTATGAATGTTTGTCTTGTTTGTCTCTTTTTAGTGTGAGTTTTTTCGTTTCATCGAATTTCAAATCACAACGATTCTAAAGAAGTTTCTCTTCAAAAAATAAAATGACATCCTGCCAAATTAGTATGGATAGAAGTATTCTGAAAATAGGAAGAGTTCAAACATGAGACTAAAAATGAAAGTCAACGGACATGAGACAAAAAATGAAAGTCATCAACCCTCTAAACTATTCACAAAAGCTAAAATGGCTATGGGCTCGCCATGTAGCTAGACTTAAAGATAACCTTTGGACTATAAGGACAACGTCATGGCCAGGTCCATCGGGCTAAAAAAAGAAAAAAGACCTATGGCACGCTGGGCGGATGACATGACAAGCAGGTACTGTCTGGATGCGCGTAGCAGAAGATAGAGAACAATGGTCATCTCTGGGGGAAGCCTTTACCTTCAGTTAAAAGGGGTTATTGCAGAAAAAAAAAACAATTAAGGATTTTTTTTATGAACTGAATATATTATTTTAAATATCCATTAAATGATATTAAAAATGTATTCTTAGTGCTGTCTTAGTCTTAGTGCATGCTATGAAAAACTTTCAATTACTTACATATCATTTGTTACTTAACTTATTTACTTAACTTACTTAAGTTTAGTTACTGTTTCTATCTAAGTGAAAATCAAATTTATATTGTTATTATAATAAATATTAATTTGTTTTACTACGAGAACCTGTAACTCCGTTAAAATTTGTTAGAAAAAAGTGTGTGTGTGTACTTATGTAAGCACTTAAGAATTTATACTTCTTAGGCGTAACAAGATATCTTATCTATATCTTTCTAAAAATTTTATCCTTCGCGTTATCTTACGTTTGTAGAAAAAAATATACTAATAAAATAAAAAAGGGATTTAATACAGTGAAAGTTTTATTACAACGCATTATTTAGTTAAATAAAGTTTATTTAAATATCATAATAAATAATACATACCTTCAACTAACCTCAAATTCTACAAACGTATTCAAAGTAATATGTAGAAACCATTTTTATTACTTTTAATTACAGTAAATTAACTTTAAATCAATAAATTGTTAATAAATATCAGTCACCACGATATATTATTTGAAAAAAATATATATTGATGTATATTTATATATATTTTATTTGGTCTGATACAAAAAACGTGTTGTAGGTTCCGAAACACTTGAATAAATATCGTGAAGTTGGTAACTTTTTTGAAAAACTAAAATGTTGACTAGCTAACTTCAGGGTGTCGATTTTTTGTGACAGTGTGAAAAATTAACTCTCATCATTTTTCCCTAACGCGCCAAAAGAAGTATAACTCCAAAAAAAAAAAGATATTTTGCATGCACTGAAATGAAATGTATTTTTTTTTTGTGAAGCAAGAAATAACAGGCTTATTATTTTATTTCATTTATTTATATTATAAACTAAACTAAAACTAAACTATTTATTAGTATGTTATGACATGGAATAGTATAAACAATAGATACATACTAACCTTAATTTAAGCGTCGGTACTAACCATGTTAATTTCTACACCACGTTATGTGGTAGGACATAGTGCGTCAACATTTATACATTAAGATCTTTGTAAAACCTATGTTCCATAAAAATGATAAAATAAATAAATATATAAAAATAAATGATTTATTCATTGGAATCGATGCACAAATTACGAAGATGTCGTGTAAACACACGAAAAAAGAAAAAAAATCAATATTCAGACGATTGAGAGTGGCACTTTAGGTCTAGTCAGCAGGGACGGTCAGGTTTGCTGTTCTAAGGCTGTGAATAAAGAATAAGAAAAGAAATAAGAATCTTCTGACCGGCCAATCTGTAACATTAGTGAGGCAAGTAAATCTTTATAAAAGGAAGCCGTACAGAGTACAGGCGATAAAGATTGGTCTGAAAGTCTCTTTAGATATTCTCCATGTAATGCAGCCTAATGAATGATGTATTAATGTGCGGGGATTTGTAACTAAAATAATTACTGATTTAAATCGTTTTATTGTATTGTAGTAAATTGTTTAGAACATCCCAGATGACGAGAGATATTGTTGTTTGAGGACCTAGTTTTAGGTACAAAGGTCCAATCCCTTTGTACAATCCGTTCAGACCTTCGGTTTTGTATATCTTGGTAATGCAGTCTAGTAGTCCTGTGTATAATAGTTTGCCTTTTCGTGCCGAGCCTAAATGCAAAAAGATATGGGTTAATAATTTATTAAAAAAAAAACAGTCAGTCGTATGACTGCACGTCAGAAGTGAAGACATAACTTCACAATGTATTTGCATATACACACACACACATCTGTATATATAAAATTTGGTTAAAAATAAAAAGTAGGTAATAACATATCTAAATGTATACATAGGGTACACTTGAAGTTTTGATTTAAGTTTAGTTTCTAAAAATGTTATTATCGCAAAAGGAGTAATTACGCATTATTACGCATTTTTAAGCATGCAGAGCTAATACGAACCACATATTTCCATTACAGTAGCAATACCGATATCAGTGGCTAGTAAGTACTTAAGCCAGCGGAACTACTGTGGGGCTATAATTAAATCTGGAGAGGTAAAAATGTTAGAAATGTAATCACAAACCCTGATTGTACATGCGAACAGCGGCGACATCAATCGGGCAGACGGTCAGAACTATTGCAATGCCGCTCATTGCGCTTGAAGCAAAGGCCAACCCAATTGGAGAAGATTTACAAATACCATGGGAAAGTAAAATTTCTTTCGCTCTGAAATGAAAAGTAGAAGATACAATTTTAACCGCAATTGTAGACCTGGGATGTTATGGAACTCCGTAACCGGAACCGAAATGAAAGTTTCGGATAGAGGTGGAGTCTAAAGGTAATCACACACTATACCGTCACGGTAACGGCACGGCTCCAATCTAGCAATTAAGTTGCCATTCAAATCTGAGCATTAAAACGTGGTCGTATAATATATTTCAGAATGTCAATATGAAAAATCCAACGACAGGCAGTAAGCGCGCTTACTGCAACCATACAACTCGACTCGCGCTGTAAGCACGCTAACCGCGCGCGCTTACAGCGCGCCGACTGCGAGCCGCCAGCGAAAAAACTTCGCGCACATGAAGATGATGAAATTATATTGCACCTCGCGGGCGGCGCGCGGACTGCGAGCTTGCACCTCGCGGGCGACGCGTGGTAAAGCACGCTGCGCTGGCGGCTAGCGGTAGCCTCAATTTCAGGTGGCGCCGTGCTGCAACTGTGCCGTTGCAGTGCCGTTATAGTGTGTGACCTTTAATAACTTATTTTGCTATAATACATACATTAAGATGCAAATACGTATTGTGTGTACATGTGATTTTACTACCAAATGATAACCTAGAAATAATGAGAAATCATTACTCATCTGTACTATATCCGCAACTGAAACTTTCAGATAATCCGAAATAATTTGATATCCGAAACCGGTATTAACTTTATTCATATATCCATATCCAGATCCGAAATTTCGTATCCGTAACATCTCTGCTGTAGACCACAGCCAACCTTGCAATGTTGGCTGTGGGAGGGTGGATATTCGTTCTTTTTAATCATTACTTTTTCCGAGGCACTGTTCTCCTGCAGAAATATAATGCACCGTTAGTAATTGTCCACATCAAGAAAGTGACATGATGACAAGGATAAAAAAAAAACAGTTTTTTATTTTAAGAGATTGTTTAAATTTCTAAAGACATTTGTGTTGCTAACAATGACCCGCAAGTTAAAAGAACGAAGAATCACCTTATCTACCTTAGTCAATTTTATGTTATATACGATGCAAGTTACTGGCCTGTTGGTCTAGTGGTTAGTGACCCTGACTGCTAAGCCAGAGGTCGTGGGTCCGATTCCCACCCAGGACAAATAATTGTGTGATGAGCACGATAATTTGTTCTCTGTCTGGGTTTAATTTATCTATAATATGTATGCATTTAGAAATATATGAGTATGTTTATCAGCAGTCTGGTTACTATAGTAGGGGCTCTGCCTAGTTTGTAATCAGACGGCCGTGCGTGAGATGTGTCAAGTTGTTAGATATTATTTGTTACATTTTATAAACAAAAACAGTAATGGTATATTCTTACTAATATCCGATACACTTGAACGCAAGTACGACGCCTTAGATATTATCTAAGGCGTTGTACTTGCGATCAAGTGATTGCGGGTTCGAACCCCACCCAGTGCACTACTGACGTGAACCCACTCCTAACACAAGCACTTAGCTTAGCTGGAGGGGTTAACAAGAATACTAGTAATGTGTGAAGCAGATTGCTACTATGCCTTTACTTTACTATGCCTTATAAACAGAATAAATAATGGTATTACTAAAAGATCAATTAACCACGTATTGTCCAAGACACATTAGAGGGTTCATAAAATTTTCAGGTTTTTTGGTATCCTCTTTGTCATGAAAAATAACATAATTAAGAAAAAATCTACGGCTGGAAATATTATTCGCATAATTTTAGTGACAATGGTCACAACTGTTTTCTAAACACTCCTTACTTGGAAAATGTGGTAAGTTGTGCAGCGCTGCCGATGCCTATCCTCGAGGCTGTTACTGATATTCCAGCGGCGTAACCTTTTATACCCTCATACTTATATATTTTAATTAAACCGTCACACAACCCTGTAACAAAATAACTGATGAGAACAGGACAATACAGCACATACAGGAGAAAGATAGAAACAAAAAACCGCCCTTCTATATACAACCGTCTACTTTCTTAACCCCCGACGCAAAAAAAGAGGGGTGTTATATGAATCGATATCAGGATAGTCGTAGGAACCAACCACCGGGTCACCTGGCCGTAAATCGGCACCTATTCACCATCAATGCGACACACAGTCCTCTATGCAGAGAATGTCTCAACGCGGAGAAAACGGCCTCGTACGTTATCCTGGAGTGCAAGGGAGTGGCCACACAAGGGACAAGTATCCTCGCGGGTGCGAGGTCGCTCCTAGAAGCCTGTGAATGCCCCAGGAGGCTTCTGTGCTTCTGGAAGGCGCTAGACTGGCTCAACTAGTCAACTTTATCTGAACGGATAATGGACCGCCTATGAGTCTAAATGCGGAAACAGAGCCCTACACTGTATATCTGCATATGTATATTGTGAACATAAATTATTAAATTATAAAAAAAACGCGTGAGGTGCCTTTGGGATACCCGGTTGGAACAAAGTTCTTTCCGCTATATATAGTATACTAGATGCGCCCGCGACTTCGTCCGCGTGGAATATTGTATTTATATCGAATCAACAGCTTAAAAAATAAGTTTCAAGCTTCTAGCTCTATATATGACGATACTTCCATACAACTTTTCATCCCCACTTTTCACCCCTTACACCCCTTTTTTCGCGTTCAAAAGTAGCCTATGTCCTTTCTCAGGCTCTAGACTATCTGTGTACCAAATTTCATTTAAATCGGTTAGGTAGTAGTCAGACAGAGTTACTTTCGCATTTATAATATTGGTAAGGATTAGCACCTTACGAGTAGGTTAGCACCTTACGAGGCCAAGTAATACTAGCCAGGTCAGTATTAGGATGGATGCCTATTCTTAACACATTGAGTCCCTCCGTGCCTCGGTGAGTTCGTTAAGCTGTCGGTCCCGGTTGCCATACGAACATCTGTGGCCTTCGTTACGGGTAGTTGGAGCACTAAAAAGTCCGACAACCTGGTCTAACTACAGAAACTTCGATATCGGTACTTGGGTTGTGCAGGTCTAATGGCACTCGCTTCAGGTAAAATATCGAAGTTCGGCCGTATCGCAGTTAGATTGAAAGCCAACCGTAACTTAGTAGGGAAAAGGCGCAGAGGATGATGACAGATGGTGCAATTTTAGTTTGAAGTTTTCACGATATTTATTATATTTTGACATAATACACACACATATATATAACCTTGCCTAATTGCCCTAACTAATATACGGATAATTAGTATACAAGATATTACAGTACTATCGAGCAGAATCCACAAATGGCGTAAAAATAAAATAAATCACTTCATGGTCAGCATTTTTCGTTGCGCTAACACTTTTTCCGACTAGCCGGCCGGCCACCGAGCGTCTGAAGTGTATCGTGTGATAAGGCACGTCGTTCCAAAAGCGGTATATCTGTCTGTGGCATCATAGCTCATACGAATGGACCACTTTTGTTTTTTTTTGTCTGAAAAGTGATTTGATCGGGAGTGTGCTTAGCTATAATTCAAGAATATCTGTTTAGCCGTTCGAAGGTTATCAGCTCTTTCCAATCTTTGAAGGAATTTTGGAATCGGGTGTGTTTTAATTTTTGAAGTGAAAACTTCTTTAGGGACATTTGTGCACTTTTGCTATGGAGAAAAATCACAGATATCGTGACCGTCACGCAAATAATACATATATAGATCCACTAGAGGGCACTAATCTAAACATTGAGTTCTGTCAGCTTCTTATTAATTAATGTCACCTACCTGCTAATGTGACGTTTTAAGTTCGTCGTTTCGTTTAAGTTTTCACTTCTGTCGGCAGTCCCATGACTGCCTATTTTTTTTCTTATTAATATTTATATTAGCTCGATACCAGTGAAACAATCTGATCATTTTAAATTTGCCCCCTAAACAGTTGCTTTTCTGAGGTATAAGCGAAGTCTATCAATACTGTGAGTGACTCACTTATGTTCGGCAACATCCCCTTTTCTGAGTAACGTTCACAGTAGGAGTTCATGTAAGAATGATGATAACTCACCGTTATATTGGTGCTGTCTTCCTACAGCTATACTTGGGTGAGACATTGATTGCAACCTAGTCCTGATGACTAGTAGAGGGTTGCAACAAATACCACCCAATAAACCACCTACACCGGACCAGAAGACAGATTTCTCAATACTGACGTCACCATTTTTGTTCTTTGTCCAACCATGCACTTCTGCTATGTGATAAATTCCTAGCCTGGAAATAATTTTCAAGATTGTTTCGACTAACTATTAAAAAAAATAAGGTTTTTTTCGAGTTTGCCCTAAAAGCATTTGTACATAGATGAGGCTCGCGGTTTGTCGACGCTTGACATTACAGCTGGTCATCCTTGAAAACTTGAAGGTAAAGAAATAATAATCTGTAGGGTTGGTTTAATTTCAGTGGTGGTGGAATTTCAGGAGAAACAATGTTAACAACTAATAGAAAAGAATAGATAGTTAGATAGATAGATAGTACTCTTTATTGTACACCAAACACATGATATAAATACATTAAAAAAAAACAAATTAAACATAAAATGCACAATGGGCGGCCTTATCACAATAAGCAATATCTTCCAGGCAACCTTTGGATGGACAGGACTGTAATGATTTAGTGTGGGCGGTTATGGTGTCAAATATATAATATGTACCTACTACTAGTATATGCTCACATACATATTTACACAAACATATATACATACAACTACATACGTATACACAAATACATACATATACACATACACCTAAATACATACATTATAATTGTGCATAGTATTAGATTATATATAGATTATCTTAGACATAACTTTGCAGATAGTATTCTTTTAACATTTTTTTGAAAGATCCTAACGATTGTGCTTGCCTGATGGAAATTGGTAGGGCATTCCAGAGACGCGCTGCTTCAACCGTGAAAGATTTATCAGAAAACTTTGTTGTATGCACTGGTATTTGAAGTTTTAAGTTTTCCGATGATCTCAACAATCTTGAATGTGTATCACGTAAGAACCTAAAACGTTCTTTGAGATAAGAGGGAGTAAGGGGATTGAACAATATGTTATAAAGTAGAGAGAGGATATGAGTATTCCGACGAAGGCGAATCGGGAGCCACTTGAGCAATTTGCGGTATTCAGATACGTGGTCATATTTGCGTAGGCCAAATATAAACCTTACACAAAAATGTTGAAGGCGCTCAAGTTTATCGAGTTGCTCCTCTGTGAGATCAAGATAACTGGCATCAGCATAGTCAAGTATTGGGAGTAGAAGTGACTGTGCAAGCGAAATCTTTGTAGCGGTCGGTAGAAAATTCCGCAGTCTTCGTAAGGATCCCGCAGAAGCAAACAATTTGCGACTTACCTCTTGCAGTTGTGGGCCCCATGACAGAGTTTTATCTAAGTATATTCCCAAATTTTTGACGCTATCACTGATTAGTAGCGGTAAACCATTAAAAATTATTTGTGGCAGCTGTGTCCATTCAATGCGGGAAATCATTCTGGGACTGCCCACCACAATTACTTGTGTTTTTGAGGGGTTCACCTGCAGACTATAGTTAATACTCCAGTCACAAATGCGTTCCAAATCACGGTTTATAAATAGAAAAGCTTAGTGAATTGTATTTAGTGGAGCTTGAGTGTAGATCTGAAGATCATCTGCATAAAGGTGGTAGGATGGAACTAATTCTTTGGATATGGTATTAATAAATATTGCAAAAAGTAAAGGGGATAAAACGCCACCCTGTGGCACACCAAGCGTGATATCACACCAAGAGGAAACTGAATCCTCAATGCGGATACGTTGTCGGCGACCAGACAGCTACCTGTGAAACCAATCAATCACTATTGGAGATATGTTAATGGAGCGTAGTATACCGAGCAGGATATGGAAATCTACAGTATTAAAAGCGTTACTAAAATCAAGAAGTGTAAGTAGCCTGAGATTTCCATTTTCCATGGCCATTCTAATGTCGTCGGTGATGTGGTAATCAGAGCTGTAACCGTGCTATGCCCAGGACGGAAACCAGATTGAAAGGAGTTTAAAAGATTGTTTTTTGATAGAAAGGAGTTACGTTGAGCATGCACAAGGCGTTCCAAGACTTTTGATAGAAATGGTAATATAGAGATAGGTCGGTATTCGGTAAAAGATGAAGGCTTAGGCTTTTTAAGTAAGGGTATAATTTGGGCGTCTTTCCACGTAGATGGAAATGTACCGCAGGAGATAGAGTGAGAATGTTGCATAGTATTGGAAGAATTAAGTCTAAAATCGGAAGGATCATAATTCGGCTAATACAGTCGTTACCGACCGCATTGGAAGAAATCACCAAAAAAGAACCTCCTAAAGAAGTTTTAGGGTGCGTTTATTATGTCCACGCTTACAATCCGCGTACACGCAGCTACCGCTATCTCACCACGTATGCGCAGCCACCGAACAGCCACCGCCCAACAAACATTTTAGTAGCATAAGTGAAACTAACGCTACTCGAAGTGCTATAAACGTCGTAATGAAGTAATCTCATTATGTAATACGACTTAGTGTCTCATAACTTTTACGACTTTTTAGTCGTATTAGACATCTTATTCGACTTCTATACAACCTATTGTATATGACTTTATACAACTTTTAGCGGTAGAACCAGTGCTGTCGTCTTAGTAACGCCTTTACTACTTTTACACCGTTATTAATCGTATTAGAGTCGCGGGAACTACTTTTACGTGATGGTCGTGTAAGAGTGACAAAATGCACTCCTAAACGATTTTCAGTCAATTTAATCACTTTTATATAACTTTAGAGTGACTGGATGTCGTATTAGTGTATAAAAATTCAGTAACCAGACATTCTTTTATGATTCTTAAAAATAACTGTATGACGTTAAAATTAATAGAAAAAGCTGGGCAATTGATTTTTTACACGAAATCTCTAAATTAACCCTAATTACGTAATGGCTGACATAATTATACTAAGTGCACAGAATGAATAAGTTGTTTAGATCTTGTATTATGGTCGTGTCTTGAACTCTAAGTTGTAAAAAGGTAACTATTAGCACGTTCGTAAAAAATATTTGTGAAAATATTGCTTAATTTAAAGAATTTATAAGGCGGGTTCCTTTTATTGATAAAACTTGCTCATATTACTCGATAAAATTTATTTCCCAACAGATTAATGTACAGGACATTTTAATTTTGAAGATGCAAATAGCATATACATAAATATACAAAATGGATACTGACAATGAAAATAATTTATTACAATATAAAATTGATCGTCACAGTCAATCAAAATCCCTCATAAAAGTCGCGATAGCACATATGTCATTCGATAAAATACCGTGAAGCGGTTATAGTAAACACCAATACTCGATGAGAAGACTTTTATTTGGGCTTTCACAACATCTACGCGACCACTACATGACCATTATTTTAGTGATTAATGCGACTAGCAGATATAGTGCATTATCTATGAATGCGACCACTTCGCGACTCTATTACGACATTGATTCGTCTAAAATGGGCCTTTTCTCGGTCGTGTCGACGTGATAGCAACGTATTTGCGACCAGCTTATGGAACCAAAAGTTAGATTTGGCACGTCGTGGCCACCTATAAAATGTTTGTTGGGCGTGCACTGCCCGCTCAGCTGCTAGGGCTTCCATGAACAATACATTCTACAGTCCACACATTCTATATAAGTGAATATAAATGTTATTATAATCATTATTATTGCCATGTGGAAATAAAACATTCGTGAAAGTAGCAAATCTAGATCTTCTGGACTTGAATTAAATTATTATATTATAATTTTATTAAAATAATACATATCTTATTCCAGGCCTGCAAAGTTTTGCGTTTATCTTTGTATATATTTGAAGAGTTTTGTCCCACAAGATATTAGTCTTCTTTTATCGAAATTAATGTTTTTGAGGATATCGTGCAAAGGCAATGGGCACCTGTGTCGCAGCATAAAACGAAATGATAAACACACTAGCAACGTGGAGTTGACGTGTGCGCTGAGTGTGGACTGCGCGGCGGCTGCGGACGCGGTTTTTGTGGAAAGATTTTAAAATAAGCGTTATGTAATAACGCAAAACCCAAAGTCGCAATAACCTTTGGCAGAACACGCCAACGCGCCGAATTCGCGCGTGCATAAAACGCGTACGTCTGTACGGGCCCTTATTCATCGATTAACAAATGATAACCGTGATTTCGTATGTGTTTAACAATTCCAGTTATTATTAGAGCATCAAAAACCATTTAAATGTATGTTTTACTTAATTGGCTGTTTTAGTCATGACTGCGGTACTGTCGAACTGTGTTTTTAGGTATGTCCATATTACGTGACTTTAGCATAGCTTCCTCACTGTGAGTTGATTTGATCAACCCATTCAAATAATACACATACAGAGTGTTACAGAAAGGTGTATATAGTGATATTTTAGGGTCGTATAGTGAATAACGTAAAACGCTAACAATTTGCAGAAATTTTATTTTGAAACTGACAAATTAATCTTGTAAATTGACCGGTAATTTGGTATAAGAGATGGTTAACATTAATGAAACTATACGCATTTAATATCAAGGGTGTTAATGGAATTCCAGATTTTTCTGAAAATGTCTGCATAATAAAATAAAATTACTGAAATTGATATGAAAATGCATAATATGTTATTTAGAAATGTGTAGCCTACACTAGGATAAATATTTTACGAAGAAAAAATTTCCATTTTTTCAAGCTAAATCAACTATTTGTTGGCTGTACATAGGGCTGCCATCAATGCGGGTTTCCCCGGATTTGACCTAGTTTAGAGAGCGTCCGGGGAGCACCAGGCGGAGTTTTCAAAATATGTCCGGGTAAAACCCGGACACTGTGCCAAGGGACAATTACAATTGTTAGATGAATCGTTAACAAGCTAAAAATTTAAATGGAGTCGGTGTTCTTTTTTAAGGTGTCCGGGAAAGAATCTTGATTTCACCCATGTGTCCGGATTTTTTTAAGTTTTTTGTCCGGCGTCGGCAATTTAAGTGACGGCAGGCCTAGCTATACATAACGCTCCTCAAATTCGACCAAACCTTTTTGTAACGACCTGTATAACTATATAATAATTCACAGTCATCGTAAAATACGCTTTTTATACTGCATTGGCATTTTTAATTTGACTTAGGTAGTCCCCATCTGCAGGTGCTAGTAAATCTTATGATTATGAGGCTTAGACATATAAAGAACTAACAGCGCGCCGCGGTTTCACCCGCGTAAGTCCCGATCCCGTAGGAATATCGGGATAAAAATGGCCTATGTGTTAATCCAGGTCTCCGGCTATTTACATACCAAGTTTCATCGCCATCGGTTCGGTAGTTTTGACGTGAAAGAGTAACAAACATCCGTCCATCCATTCATACTTACAAATTTTCGCGTTTATAATATTAGTAGGATAAATTCGGTCCAGCGACTTGGGTCGGTATTTGGGGGACGGGTAGTTTTACTGTAGTTGTTATTTCACTTACCTCAAAGCATTTAAAAAGAAACCCAGTACCAGAGAGGGAGCCAATCCTGTTTGCAGCGCTTTTAGTCCATCCTTTTTTACAATGACATAAATCGCGTGAAAGGTCCCCCTGTACTTCGTTTCGGTTTTAGATAGGCATTTTAATTCTCCTTGCAACTGTAGCCGTGTTTTAATAACGTCCATCGGGTTTGTGAATCCTGATGCGCCTGCCCCAGCCAACCCTCCGATTATGAAGTCCATTATTTACAAGCTGGAAGGGAAGATATTATTTTCCAATAATTATATCGAAAAGTGATAATAGAATTAAAGGAGCACAGTCCGTAATCAGAATCAAAGTACACCAATATCGTTAGAAAGTTATTCCAATATATTATAATAGGTTTTTTTTATGGTATAGGGGACAAACGACAGACCAGGTAGGTAATATAAGTTGTTGAGGCTGTAATCCTGCTCCGGTGTGAAGCTCCCTTTGGTGATAAAAAACGGCTTCTTTCTTCTATACGTCTATTCGCTTCATAATTTACATTAGGTTTTGACGCGCGACATTAAAAGGCGAGCGCTTGTTATGTGTCTGTTGACGTCGGGTGCTGAAGGCGGATGGACTCATCGTCATTATCTTATCTGTGACTCCGTCGTCGTCCCCTCTTCGCCCGCGTAGCGGGGGGAGGGGCCGTTAGCGCTTCAACAAAGTACCTATCGGAAGATTTTAAGTAAGCGGTGGCGACACGTTACACTTCAGACGCTCGCGCGGCGGCGGCGAGATGGAAAAAGATAGCGCATCGAAAAATGCTGACTGCAAGTGAGTTTTATTTACGTCATCTGTGGGTTCTGTGCGGTACTACTGTAATTTAATGTTGGTTGTATACTAATTATCCATATCATATCGAGTTTTTTGAATATTCACTATATTGTAATATAATTTATTCAATTAATTAAATAGATTTATATATAGCGAAAAGAATTTGGTTCCAATTCACGGGTTTTCTTTAGTTATATTTTTCTGCTATAGGAGCTACGGACAGCCCACTGTGCAGAGCTTGCATGGAAGCAGAAGAAACAGCAACCCATGTACTTCTGGACTGCCAGGGGGTTGCAGAATACCGGGCTAAGTACCTTGGCTCGCCAGGGTCACTCTCCGAGATCGTCGGTAACGTCAAGGGGTTACTGGAATTTTCGGGGAGTTAGGGTGGCTCGAATTGCTTTTATTCCCACCAACGCAAAATACGCGCCTCGTCGTGGAGTTGCGGAAAATTGCCCGTGAACACCTAACCTAACCTAGTTATATTTTTATGTACACTATCCACATATATTATGGTAATCGTCATAAATATAAGAATAACCTTCCTAAAACCCAAGTCCCCGTTCTGACCCGAACAGAGCACAGTGACAATACTGTTTTTTTCTCTTATGAAAGTAAAAACTGGAAACTGGAAGATTCCGGAAGAACTATTTATTCCTCAAGGAAGTAGGAACATCGCAGTATGAACATGAACGCAGTACGATGTTTGCTGCGGTGGTGTACTGACCGATTTGGTAAAACTAATGACTTATGAATAGAATTGTAAACACAGTCTTGTTAAAAAATATCAGGAAGGGAAGAAGAAGGTGGAAGTGCTCTAGAGCAGTAAGTCTAATACTGTCCACTGCTCGCAGATCACTTTTTTTTTTAAAAAAGACAACTCCCGCATTAGGAATTACTCCTGTGTCGCCAGGGACTTTACAAACATACAAACAAAGGACACAAAGAACACCCAAATTTGGTGGGAATCGAACCCACGACCTACGGCATAGCAGTCAGGGTCACTAACCACTAGGCCAATAGGCCAGTCAGTGGTAGGTACTTTAGGCTTTAAATACTGCTATTTATTCCTTGGAATAGAATTTACTCTCAATTTTTATTGTATACTGGCCGTCCCCGCGGTTTCACCTGCCCTTTTTTTTATAACGTCTCCGTCATCTGGATACCGTGTGTCTTTTAATGTAGTAGTCTTTTTTTTTCTCTCTGCGCGGGCTCTGAATAAATATATTTTCTTTCTTTCTTTCTAGACAGGTAATCTCCTACACCGGCTAAACCGTACACCGAACAACTGCCCGTTGATACTACGTTAGGGAACGTACCGCTACTACGTGACCCGTTCTGAGGGGGGAGGGGTCTTCAAAATACCACGGGGGGTGGTTCGTTAGGTTTTCGTCACGTAGTCAATATCCGCTAGGGAAATCTCGTGGTTTTTCAAGTTAGATTTAAATATAGCGCGCAACGTTAAGCGCTTCTTAAACTCACGTCAACACTGCCAACAAGCAAGCGTTTAGCGCTTTTTAACTTTCTGTCGGCAAAAACGGATTTAAAAACATATTTATCAATTACTACGTGAAAACTAGAGGGGGAGGGAGGGTCTTGGCATATACTACGGGTGGTCACCGAGGTCACGGGGGAGGGGTATAAAGAATTGTAAAAAATGGGTCACGTAGTATAGGTACGTTCCCTTAGTTTATTGGGCACAACTACTAAGTAAGTCATCATCCTCATCCTCCCCGCCTTTTTCCAACTAAGTTGGGGTCGGTTTTCAGACTAACTACGATACGGCCGAACTTTGATATTTTACGTGAAGCGACTGCCATCAGAGCCTCCACAACCCAAGTACTAGGCGATATCGAAGTTCTGTAGTTAGACCAGGTTGTCGGACTTTTTAGGGCTCCAACTACCCGTAACGAATGCCACAGATGTTTGTATGGCACCCGGGACAACTACTAACTAAGTATCTAATAGTAATTTGTACTGAAATACATAAAATACATAATAACATTTATATTTTAGTCTGATATTACTTACGCCCAATGAGCAACTTAAACAAGGGCACATCGAGTTCAACTGGTTTTGCGATACTTTTAGACCCATGTCAGCCGCGTCTCGGTACGCCCATGACAGTACTATTCATTATAATAAATTAACAAATGATATTATTACTACGACAACAAACAAATAAAAAATATAACCCCACGCTTATATTAAGACACTAAATAGAATTATCTTTTAAATGTAATTTTTAAACTATATTTATAAATAGTAGTTACAAATATAAATGCATACGTATATTGCATTCCACGTCCGCTACCATTGCACACAATGTATATATAATACTAGTAGCGCCTCGCGGTTTTACCTGCGTAAGTCCCGATCCCGTGGGAATATCGGGATAAAAAGTAGCCTATGCGTTAATCCAGGTCTCCGGCTATATACATACCAAGTTTCATCGCAATCGGTTCAGTGGTTTTTGCGTGAAAGAGTAACAAACATCCATCCATCCATCTATCTATCCATCCATCCCTCCAAACTTTCACATTTATAATATTAGTGGGATTAAAAAGAAATTAAGAACTTACTTATACACCAAATTAACCCAACCAGTCGATAAGTGCCAAAGTACTCAATAAAATATCTCATGGAGACAGTGATCGAGGTCAGAACGCACAAAGTATTTGATTAGTCAATAAAATACTTTTGAACCTAGATCTAAAATTTATGCAACATATTGAGTGTTCGAAAAGGAGGAAGAATATTATTTCAGGTCTTACTTGCAAAATATCTGAAACTACCTCTAAACGCTGCAGACTTATACTGCGGTATGTGTAGGTTTATTCGCGAGGCTCTAGTCGGTCTAGTCTAATATTTACTATTTTCATTAACCCATTTTAATTTAGTATAAAGGTACTCAGGCTTTCCGGCTGTTACTGCTCCAAATAAAGCCGTAGCCAAATGCAACTCCCTCCTGTACTTCATCTTCAGAATATTACCATTATTGAGATATGGTGTCACATGCCTCCTGGGTGGTAGATTATAAGAAAAGCGCGCACATACATTTTACACTCTCTGTATTAAATTGGTGGTTCTAGCCAGAAGTCAAGGACCGTAAACAACATCGAGTTAAATTTAGATACAACTAATGTATCTGGTGAAGCGGCGTGTAAATAGCCGACAACACGCGGGAACTTAATTATGTTTTTGGTATTGATTTATATTCCCATTAAACCCACTCTGTAGAAACTGAGTAAACAAATGGTTTCAACGTAGCACCGAAAACTATTGGTCGCACTGACCTGGAGATCAGCTCGGGTGCGCCTTCTAGTACACCTGTCTTCAGTTAGCCGTGTAGCAATTACACAGATTAGATATCGAACACAATGTCCGAAGTCAGTGCAGGGGGGTTGTTTTAAAGGAATCTTGCGGTTTCACTTACATTACACAATTGTTCATTAAAGCACCAAAAAATTACGTGTTGAACATTTGCCAAACGAGAACCGATCGAACGACGGACCGTCGGTAGCAGCCAATCAAAGGCCGCGATGGTGTCGCCAGAGCTGACGAAGCCATGACCGATCGTAAAGGCGCGAGATCCAAACAGCCTCAACTGCTAACTAGTTGAAAACCATTCGGAGGTATCTATTAATGCTTCTAATTATCAAAGAAAACCCCATTTTATTTACTTTGAATATGAGAAAGTTAATTGTTAATTAATTTGGGTCACAGAATGTCCCAACCATGCTGCCCGCCTTGGAAGTTCGCAGAACTTTAAAAAAAAAACAACTAGTATGTAAGCTAGCTAGTACAACATGTATTATATTTTATTTTAAAATGTTTAAGTTTATGCTATCTAAATATAATTCCGTTGTTATTTGTTTAAAAAGGACAATTCTTGCATTAGGAATATTATATATTGTCACACCTCTGTGACACACGTTAGTAGTGGTGTGTGAGAAGTCCGTACTGAATTATATTGGAATCATTTGTGTTGTATAAATGTTAGAACAAAAGAGAATTGCCGCAGCCAGCAGACAGAGTGGATATCTGTCAACTTACAGAGCTACTTCTATGAAGCCAATATAAAGTGAATGTATTGTTGTGAATCAATCAGTTTAAATATATAATCTTACAGATTTCTGTCGACTCTCTATCTCCTATCACACTTTAACACCACATACCCACTTCCTCTCTACAAAGCGAACTATGCACGTAGTAGACCGGCGACGTGGGTGTTGTGAATAAGAGAGATTAGCCTGTACGTGGCAGAGAGCAATACACTATCTTTCACGTGGTGAAGAGCAACAAGGCTGTATTGAAAAGGAAAGCTCAATAGGATGGTACAGCCGCTTAAAAGTGGAAGAAGAGTGTTGCGAAGATGTGGATCGCAGTGAAAGGAATTGCGCAAATAGGAAATTTGCATAAAGGAACATTATAACAATAAGCAAGGAAGAAAGTAAGGAATGAAAGCTCGTAAAATTTATTCGAAGGAGTGACACAATCATGTCAAGTGAATAACAATTGAAGGGGTCTGGTGTAACCGTGTCAGAGTTTTTAACTAGACAGCGGCTTGTAACTTTTATGGCAGCAAGAGAAAAGTTTGTATTGTTTATATTGTGATTCATCTACATTCTTGGTTCTAACGACGTGAGGCATCGGATCGTCTCCTTAGGAGAACTTCACAAGATCCCATTAGAAACCAACAAGCCGCCCGCACCCACGAAAGTAATCGCATTATCCTGTTTGTTTATCTTTCCAAGTCGCCAAGTCCAAGTATGTATGTTTAAACTATATTTATGTAGGTATGTTTCTATATACTTTAGTAGGTACTCTTTTCTAATCTCTCAATACCTACACTTTAGTTCCAATTTACTTGGTCTTTTTCCATTATTATTAATTACAAACACTTTTTTCTCTATATATGTTTATTATTATATTATTTTATTATGGACTTATCCCGCGCGAAGAATCATCCTAATGCAGCGCAATTTTGGTGGCATAAACATACAAGATCTCCGTGAAGATGCCAGCAACATTGACTGGTCACCGCTGCTCACTTCTGGGACGGTACATGAGCAAGTAGACATTTTTACTTGAAATCTGATACAAATATACGACATACATGCTCCTGTTCGACCGGTTAAAATCAAGCATGCTTCTTCTCCTTGGCTAACAGGTGATATCCGGTCGCTTATATCTAAGAAAACTGCAGTCAGATTTAAAGTAATAACAAGACCTACATCTTCCAACTGGAAAAGGTATACTCGCATACGAAATCACTGCAATAAGGTGTGTAGAGATGCACAACGCCAACACATTCACAACTCTGTAAAAAACGGTGATCCAGCGAAAGTCGGAAAATCACGACAAGAAGCCATTCCTAAAAATTTAAACATTGATTTATTAAATCAACATTTCGCGGCCTCGTCCCTTTTTAATAGGGCTATAAAGGCAAACAGAATAAACTATCTTTCAGCTCTGCCAACACCTAGCTATCTCTCGTTTATCTTTAGTCAATTCACTACTTGTGATGTTAAGAAGAGTATTATGTCAATCACATCCAAGGCCGTTGGAAGTGACTGTGTCAGCCGTAATATGATCCTTCCTATTCTTGATGAAGAATCAGAATGATGAAGAGAGATGATGAGAGATCAGATGAAGAATGACTGGAAGAATCTCCAGTCATCTGTCACATCCTTAATTCTCCTCTCTCCAGTGATGTATTTTCAACCTTATGGAAAAATGCACAGGTTCGCTTACCTAAAAAAAACCTACTTCTTTCTCTGATTATCGACCTATTTCAATATTACCATTTCTGTCTAAAGTACTTGAACGTCTCGTCCATAATCAACCCAGTGTGTTTCTTCACAAAAACAACTTTCTGAAACCTTTCCAATCAGCTTTCCGGCCTGGACACAGTACCGCCTCAGCTTTGGTGAATATTACGGATGACATCAGATACGGTATGGAGTATGGAAGTCTAACTGTTCTCGCACTCCTAGATTTTTCAAACGCTTTCAACACGGTGGACTTATATATTCTAATTAACATAGCTCGCTCACTTAACATATTTCCATGGTGATTGATTGGCTTAGAAGTTACCTGTGTGGCCGCCGACAATGTATACGCATTGATAACACCCTCTCTTCTTGATGTAATACATATATTGGTGTGCCCCAGGGTGGCGTTCTATCTCCTTTACTCTTCGCGTTATTTATAAACTCTATCACTGATCAACATCTCTCTTCTTACCACCTTTATGCAGATGATCTTCAAATATATTCCCAAGCACCGATAGATAACATCGCTAATGCAATTGAGATCATCAATAAAGATCTGGCTAAAATAAGTGCTTGGAGTGAATCCTACGGACTCAAAGTAAACCCTTCGAAGACTCAGGTGATTATCGTTGGGAGCACTAGAAAACTTTCAAAGATTGACTGGTCACATGTTCCTCCGAACCATTTTAATGGCGCTATTATACCGTGGTTTATCATACCGTAATATGTCGTGGTCTCCTCAAAAACAAGAAATAAGCCGTAGGTTATTCACCTCTACAGGTTCGTTAAAAAGATTGAGAAATTTTCTACCAACTGTCACCAAAACTGCCCTTGCAAATTCCTTCTTCCAATTCTTGACTATGCGGACGCCAGCTATCCAGATCTCACCGAAAACCAATTAGATCAGACCAACTTGAGCGACTTCAAAACTTTTGTATCCGATTCATATTTGGACTGGGTAAATATGATCATGTGTCGGAATTCCGAAAAAAACTCAAGTGGTTACCTATTCATCTTCGCCGGAATGCTCATATTCTCTCTTTACTATACAGCATACTGTTTAACCCTCATACACATTCCTACTTAAAAGGACGATTTGAGTTCCTTCATGGTACCTATACAAAATGCTTAAGATCATCGGTGCATTCAACAATTTTTTTTGACATATATTTAATGATTCCGGCTGTTTGTTTGTGGAATGCATTAAAAGTACAAATACGGAAAGCTGAAACCCTTATTGCTTTTAAAAATATGGTCAAGCAATATTATCTATCACTGTAATTTTATTTTTATTCCATTTCACAACAAATGGCGAAGATATCGCCATTTGTATAACACACACACAAAAAAAGAAAAACAAGCAATATTCCACCTCCTTTTTGAAGTCTGTTAAAATGTGACTCTTTAGGACTAGTCAGGAAGAACGGCGAGGTTTGCTGTTCTCGGTACTTTCTAACGCTGTGGACATGCTATGGATACGAAGTGACAAAGTCTTCTAACCGGCCACTCTGTTATCCTAGTGAGGAAGTAAATCTGTGTAAAAGGAAACCTTATTGAATGTTTCACGTTTGTTTTATTTTCTACAGAGATTGACCTAATAGTTTCTTCATATTTCTCGGCCTAATGCAGCTTATTGAATCATTTGAATGATATATTAATGTGCAGGGATTTGTAATTGAAAGAATGACTGGTTTTATCTCGTTTTATTGCGTTGTAGAAAATTGTTTAGAACATCCCAGATGACGAGAGAAATTGTTGTATGCGGAGCTAGTTTAAAGTACAGAGGTCCAATCCCTTTGTACAATCCGTTCAGGCCTTCGGTTCTGTATATTTTGGTAATGCAGTCTAGTAGTCCTGTGTATAATAGTTTGCCATTTCGTGCTGGGCCTAAATGCAAAAAATGTATAGGTTAATAAATTCTCTTTAAATAAATACACCCACTACAAATAAAGTACCTAACTAATTTTGAGTCACTGTTAAAAAACAAACGAATGTAAAATGAGATTTGATAATCCAAAGCTTGAATACCAGAGATGGACCAAAAGGGTGACAGCTTGAAAAGGACCACAAGGATCACGTAAACAGGGCAGACCCTATGCTAGATGGGAGGTCGAAATAATAGAAACAGCTGGAAAAAATTGGTTCCAGATAGCTCAATCCAGAGACGACTGGTATACCTTGGAGGAGGCCTTCACCTGTAGAGGGGTTTTTGCAAATAATAATAAATAAAACTAATTTTAATTTTTATACCTATGTACTAACATAATATCATCCTTGTATGTTAAATGTAAACTGTTAACCCTAGAATAAGCTTTAAGTTAAGTATACTTTTTTCTTTTGTAACACTAAGTAAGAAATATAAGGCTTTTTATTTTATTTTGTTTATTTTATTTATCCAAAGCTAAGTGTCGTATAAGTCTATATAAAAAAATTTAAGCGTTGAATTAAGAACCTCCTTCGACTTATCACGAAAATCAATAGGTAATATTATTTTTTGTTATCTTATCATCTCTCTAAACTCTGAGATAATAAAGTATTTGTTTAATATGTGCAAGTCCTTTTAACGATGTGATGTTCGTCATTTGAAAGAATTAATTTATTTGTAAGAAGTTTTAATCACCAACCCTGATTGTACAAGCGGACAGCGGCGACGTCAATCGGGCAGACGGTCAGAACTATCACAATGCCGCTCAATGCGCTTGCGGCAAAGGCCAACCCAAATGGAGAAGATTTACAAATATCATGAGAAAGTAACAGTTCTTTCGCTCTGAAATAAAAAGTAAAAGATACAACTTTAACCATAACTTTAGACCACGGCCAACCTATGAGAGGTTGGCTGTAGGCGGGTGAGTATTCGTTCCATTTTTCTTCGTCATTTTTCTCCTGCAGAAATATAATGCACCATTGGTTCCCATCCATCCAGGAGTAATTCCTAATGCGGGAGTTGTCTTTTTAATACATACAAACATACATACATTGGTAAAATTATCCAATGGTGTGGTACAATACTATATTATTTAAATCAAGTACACAATTAAATATTTCCATTTTTTTAGGATATTAATTAAATGTCTAAAGACTTTTGAGTTGCTGACAATGGCCCGGAAGTATAAAGAACGAAATATCGCTCGCGCTACATAACCCGCGCGCCATCTATTGTCGACTATAGTAAATCATAGAGGGTGAAGATTACCTATCCTATGCACGCCATCTTTCCAGGTCCAGGGTGATTTCGATATCTTGGAAGATGTCGCGATCTCTCTAAGAAATCACATCCGGGTATATAATACGCATGCATTGCGGTATGAATAGAGTTTTTAGTTAAGCGATCAGCGAGTAAACAAAGCAATAAGTGTGAAGTACGTGTAAGTGATAATTGAGATAGTGAGAATTAATTGCAATTGTGTTCATTTGGGTAATAAATTGGTTTACATTTCTAATCCTGAACCTCAGCTCGTAACAATATTATTAAGGCAAAAGTTTGTGAGGATGGATTGATAGATGGATGTTTGTAGTCTTTCAAGCAAAACTGGCTGAACGGATCTGGATGAAATTTAACACAGAGATAGATTACAGTCTGGAATAGCACATATGCATAGGCGGAAAAACCAAGTCGCGGACTAGCGGTGAACAGCTAGTGTTACATATTATGTCACGACGGTATTCGTGGCATGTTAATATTTCATCCCGGGCTATGTGATTATTTCTGTGTGTATCACCTTAATAAACAGAATACTTAATGGCATTACTAAAAATTAATTAACCACGTCTTATCCCAGAATAGAATATAGATTTTTTAAGTTTTCTGGTATCCTCTGTGTCATCTAAACTTCTACTGCTGGAAACTTTATACTCACATTAAAGGCCGGCAACGCACTTGTGACTCGGTGTCCATGGGCGGAGGTAGTCATTTACCATCAGATGACCCGTCTGTTAGTTTGCGCCTATGCCACAATAGTAAAAAAATATGACAATGGTAAAAACTGTTTTCTAAGTCATCCTTACTTCGAAAATGTGGTAAGTTGTGCAGCGCTGCCAATGGCTATCCTCGGGCCAGTTACTGATATTCCAGCGGTGAAACCTTTTATACCCTCAGACTTAAATATTTTAATAAAACCGTCACACATCCCTATAACAAAATGATAGATGAGAACAGGATAATACAACATAAACAGGCGATAAATAGAAAGTAAAAGCGACTCTACTACATACAACTATCTACATTTTTAAACCGCTGACGCAAAAAAGGGGTGTTATAAATCTAACATGGTCATACGGATAGACCGCTTATTATTTTTTTTTTGTTTTGAAAGGTGACTTGGTTGGGTGTGTTTAGCCGTTTGAAGATCATTAGCTCTTTTCTAATCGTTGAGGGGCTTCTTAAGTGAGGGGTGTTTTAATTGTTTTATTAATATATGTATTGGACCCGCGATACCAGCGACACAATCTGATCGCTCCTTGTTTGCCCACACAACAGTAGCTTCTCTGAGACTCAAGCTTTAAGCGAAGTCTATATCAATACTGTGAGTGACTCACTTGTGTTCAGTAACATCCCTTTTTTTATACGTAAAAATGATGATTGATAACTCACCGTTATATTTATGCTGTCTTCCTACGGCTATACTTGGGTGAGCTATTGCTTGCAACCTAGTCCTCATGACTAGTAGAGGGTTGCAAATAACGCCACCCAATAAACCACCAATACCTGACCAGAAGATAGCTTTCTCGATACTGACGGCACCATTTTTGTTCTTTATCCAACCTTGCACTTCTGCTATGTGATAAATTCCTAGCCTGGAAATAGTTTCCAAGAATATTATTAATTAACTATTAGTAAAGAGATAAGGTTCCAAAAGGACAAACTAGAAAAAAACCTTATCTGTGCTTTTGCACATGTACACAAATGAGTCGCAGTCTGTCGACGCTTGCAACAAACATTACAGTTGCTCATCCTTAAAAACTTGAAACATCTGTAAGGTTGATGCAATGTCAATGCTAGGGAGAAACAATATTAACAGTTAATGGAAAAGAACTTCCCAAATAAATTTTATTCGTCAATTAAGAAATGATAACCGTGATTGTGTATAACAATTCCAGTTATTATTAAAACCCCAAAAACGTTTTAAATGTATGTTTTATTTAGTAGGCTATTTTAGTCATGACTACAGTACTGATAAACTGTGTGTTTGGTATGTGTGTATTAAGTGACATTAGCGTAGCTTCCTTTCCTAATTGTGGCTTGATCCACCCATCGAAATAATACATTAATACCTATAGTGTACCTAATTGTCGCAAGATTTTTTTTTTATACTGCATTGATATTTTTAATTTGACTCAAGTAGTTCCAATCTGCAGGTGCTATTAAAACTTTTACCTTTTTAATTATCTTTTTTAGGGTAAGATATCAAAAAAATTCGGTCCAGCGACTTAGGTTTTGTTGGACGGGATAGCGTTATTGTTGTTTTTATTTTACTTACCTTACAGAATTTACAACGAAACCCAATACCACAGCGGGAGCCAATCCTTTTTGCAGCGCTTTTAGTCCATCCTTACTAACAATGACGTACATCGCGTGAAAGGTCCCCCTATATTTCGTTTGTGTTTTAGATGGGGATTGTAATTCTCCTTGCAACTGTAGCCGTGTTTTTACAACGTCGATCGGGTTTGTCAATGTTGATGCGCCAGCCCCTGCCAACCCTCCGATTACGAAGTCCATTATTTACAAACTGGAAGGGAAAATATTATTTTCTAAAACTTTCAGTAGAAAATAGGAATATTTGTATTGCATTAAAAGGAACTGGGCAAATAATTATATGGAAAAGCGATAACAGAATTAAAGGAGCACAGCCCGTAATCAGAATTAAAGTAGACCAATATCGTTAGAAAGCGATTCCAATAGATTACAATAGTAAATATAAGTTTATGAAGATTTTAAATAAGTGGTGGCGATTTTTAGTTTTATTTTTATGTAGTTAGTTGTAGTCCCAAGTCCTTTTTGTTCCCGTTCTGACCTGAACACAGTGACAATACTGTTTATGTTCTTAGTAAAAACTAGAAACTGGAGGATCCCGAAAGGAAGTAGGTATTGGTATTGGTAGAAGGCTCTGTTTCAGAATCAAATCAGTATTTCACAACCGTTTGTGGCTTTTGGTTGTTGGCTGGCGAGTTGAGCCAGTCTAGCTCCTTCGAGAAGCACAGAAGCCTCCTAGGGTGCACTCCAGGATAACGTGGGCAGCCGTTCCTTTGCGTTGAGACATCCCCTGCCTAGAGGGATGTCTGCCGCATTAATGGTGAATAGAAGACGATGCCGGGCCGGGCCGGAGGATGCCGGAACAAGGCCAAACATCCCGTAATGGTTCCTACAACTATTCGGATATTGAGACTGAATAGTCTATAGGTTAAACTTGGTGTGCTAGCTCATCGGCGGCGTCGTTCCCGTATGATCCACTAGGCCCTTCCCTTTTATCCATTGGAGGTACGCCCCATTTGTTGATTGTTGATTAATGAGACCTAAGTTCATTGTGTTGCCCTCCAGTGCTTTTAGTACGGCCATGCTATCTGATAGTATACGAACGTTGTATTCCTTTATACCTCTTGATATGACCACAGTGGCGGCGAAGGTTATTGCAACATACATTGAAATATAGAGTTGTGTTGGCCTAGCACCAGTCATAGGTCTCCTGCCCCATCTTAAAACCGTCCGTATAGACTTCTTTTATGTCAGATTGATCTCGATCATTTTCATAAGGTTGTATTTGGATCTTCGAAAAGAGGTACCTTTCGAAGATGTGTTGTTTAGGGATCCTGTGGCTATACCAGGGCAGCTGCCCTAAAATATGGATATATTAGTAGAATGGAATGGAAGCTATTAGTGGTAGGTATATTCCATATTTTGGAATGGAGACCCTCTCGGTTGTACTACAAACCCAGATGTTTGTGCTAATGCAGGGGTCGGCAACCAAAAATTATCCAATTTACCATATTATTATTATTTATTTTTTTATTATTATTTAGCCACAACTTTACATCGAAAGAGCCACATGTGGCTTGCGAGCCGCAGGTTGCCGACCTCTGTGCTAGCACAATTAGTATAGTAGTATATAGTGCATGCAATTAGTGACAGCAGAAGCCAGCAATACCTTTAAACAGCCTTTGTTCAGCCTTGTTTTGGCAGCAGCCTTTGTTCTCTGCCAGCAATACCTTTAAACTTAGGAAATACGTGATAATTGGCCGTATGACTGTTTCTCCTAAGAAAGCATCGTGACGAACTCTTCCCTAATAAGAAAAAAAGCGCAACACATCATCTGTGTGCCCCGAGTCACTGGTATATTCGTGAGAAGACATTTTCTTAGCATAAGTAACAAATTATACAGTGGTACGAAAAAAAAAAAAATACACATACGCCAAATGTCCCCCCCCCCCCCCACACACACACATACGCGCACAAACACACACACACACACACACCGCACACACAGCTTTTGCCGAAGAGTCACTTGCGTTGGCAGTTAACAACGCAGGCTTTGTTCAGTTTTATTTCAAGATGACTATTCCATAGGAGTTTACTTTCAAGTATTACTCCTAGATACTTGACTGCTTTGGTATGGACCAGACAGGTGCCAGATAGTTTAGAAAATCCAAGGTCTCCTAAACTATTAACGGTTATGTGTGAACATGATCATCTCCGTTTTTGTCGGGTTCACTGTTAAATTTTGTTTTTCGGAAAACTGTTCAATGAACTTCAGAGCGCACCTCATCTGGTCACATACAACGCTCTCAAAGGGACCACTAATGAGGATGGTCAGGTCTGTGCTGTCGGTACTGTGAGGAATCAGCGGTCATTGAGCTGAGTGATGAGTGAGTCATTAACTACAATGTTCCATAGAAGTGAGAGGAGGAGTCTTCTCACTTTTCCTGTGGGTGGGGGGGCCCTTAGGGCGACCCTGGCCACCACCCCTCTCGTTATGTTATTCACGGTGAATTGTATGGCCCTGCATCTGAACATGTTGTCGATCCCCCCGCAATTATGGAGTCGACTCCATGTCTTGTCAGAATTTGGCTTATGCTAGTGAAGTTAGTTTTGTCAAAGGATCCTTCAATATCGTTGAAAGTTCCTATAGTTGACATCTTGGATTTAAGATTGTCATAGGACAACCAACATGCTTATTCGATGGACAGAATCTGCCCTACATCGAGTTCTCTCATACATCTATATGTATGAGAGAACTCGATGTAGGGCAGCTTCTGTTGATTTGCCCATCGAATAAACATGTTGGTTGAGATTCAAGGGGTGACTGACTAATGCTGACTAAGGAAGTAGGAGGAAAAGAATCAGGGAGGGGGGAAGATGGTGCGACAGACGAAGAAGGTGGAAGAATGTCTCATACATCCTACTCCTCGCGACATCTACTGATCGCATGTCACTAGGTACTTTAAGCTTAGATACTACTACTTATTCTTTTGAATACAATTTACTTTCATGTACGCTCACACCACGGTTTTCCGTAACGAGTACAGGATGAGGTTCATAAAAATTTACGTTAAGTTTCTTAGAGGCTCGGAAACACGGTCACGCCTTTGTTGTTTCAGAAGATCACAGCAGATAGTTTAGCTAATATTGTTGTGCTTTTGCCTATAAATAAAAAAAATCGGAGGAGGGTACTGATTGATCGATCATTTATCGCTCCAGTTAGCTTCGCATGTCTTTCTTGAGAATATCCTAATATTAATGATACAGTTTACCGTCCGGAGCTTACTGGATCCTAAACTTAGTTTTATTTTAATAAACGTGTAATGATAAGAAAAAATAAAGAACCCAGTATGTACCTGCCAAGAAATGTGATGGAATTTGTGTTTGAACTCTGGCTAAATGCACATTTGACCACTTCATTATTCTGAATAATCTACACAACAGACTCCACTCCTTAGAAGACTTTGACTGTTTACTTTGTGTAGTACATATTATTATTAAGTACTAAAAACTGAAATTGTAAATATTAAGTTAGTTAATACATAACAGGGGCGAAATATAATAGCAACGATGTATCAAACAATTGCAAATTGCTCTAGGCCTGCATCATTTTGTTTGTTTTTTTGTATAATTGAATTGACTGATACTAAATTCACCTTATTTATAAATTCTGGTAATTAAAATAAAAATGACGTTAGTATTCAACCGATTTTTTTCTTATACCGCCTCCGTCGTCTGAATACTTGCCTATTTATCTACGACACGGCAAAGAGTATACTGCTATACGGGCTACACCGTATACGGCCTCGCTGTTTTTTACGATACCAAGTATCTTTAGGTAATGTATAAAATAGCTCATCTCTCGTTATTCATAACAAAGTTCAGTCATATAGTACCTATTATAATTATAATTTTATATATAAAAGAGAAAGAGAGAATCAACCGAAGGAAGAGAATTTTTTTCCAATGTGTTCGTCGAGATGCAGTCAATCAACCAGCTTCAAACCAACTTTTTATAACCCCTAATTCCACGTTTATGTCTCAACCGCTAGAGCAATTATTCGTGGGAGAGCCATCGACCGGAGTGATACCACGGCCTCACAGAAAACCGGCGTTGTATTTTGCCGAGAGAGTGAGGTTACCGGAGGCCCTAAGCCTTCCCTCTCTCCATCTTTCCCCCCTCCCCTCACCCCTTCTTCCCTCCCTTCCCCTACTCCCACCTTAAAGACCGGAAACGAACTTGTGACTCTCGAGTTGCAGATGCCCATGGGCGGCGGTAGTCACTTACCATCAAGGTGACCCGTCGCCTCGTTTGCCCTCTATCCCATAAAAAAAGTCTATTCAAAAAAAGTCTGTTTTAGCCTGCATGATTTAATTTATAAATTAACAAACACTATAAATAATTGTCAGATAGTAAAAAATGAACCGAACATGGAGGGTCGAAAGACGTTCCTTTATATATTTTATTGTCAATCTAGAACTAACTCTAATCATTTTGAATTACAACTGATCCTGAACCGCTTAGATCTGTGCTTCCCCGGTGTCACCAGCGTTCTGGCTACACTTCATTCCACCAGCCTGTCTTCATGGGTTGTGCAAGATACCATCGCGCGGCCTCTATCGAGGGATGGTTGCCATCTCTTGCATAACCTACCCTGCTGGTCGAGTGGCATTGGCTCCCTGGACATTGTCATTTGGCTTAATCGAAGGAACTGACCTTTGTGTTGGAGGAACATCGCCTCCCATTTTTTTATGTGGAAACCCCCACAGGTCATCACTTCTCCAAGGCTCAGCGAAGTGATGTTGTACTTTGGAATCTAACCGACTAAAACCACACGGTGATTTGTTACAAGTGGGTTTGTTTGGAAAGGATCTCGGGTTCCTAGGAAGAAGTTCCCGAGAAATCGCGTCGTGTTCCTTGCCAGTTGTAAAAATTATTTGGTTGTTTGGAATAAAACGCGTTATTAACTAACTATGTTTATTGCTTAATAGTAAATTATTTAGTACGTCCCAGATTACGAGAGATAACGTTGTATGAGGTGCTATTCTCAGGTATAATGGTCCGATCCCTTTGTACAGTCCGTATAAGCCCTCAGTTCTGTATATTTTGGTTAGGCAGTCCAATACTCCAGTGTATAGAACTTTACCTTGTAGTGCTGTGCCTGAAAGCGAAGAAGCCTGATTTAAAAAGACGTTTACACTTTTGTTATGTGTTAGTAAAAGCCTGTAGAATTAATATAAATAAAAGGAAAGCATTATGTATGCAGCCCATTACGAATTGCCGATATCCAATCACATGAAAGAAGGTGAAGAAACTAGCGGTTTAGTAGCACCAATTGAATAATCATTCATCTATGCCAGTATGTGTCAGTGAAATGTCAAGATGCCCCGTCTATCCTGGGATGGAGATTTACCAGTTAATTACTCATAAAATTAAAGAAGATGATCTAGCCAACAATGAACAAGAGCACCAGTTTTACCAAAACTATTGATTATTGGGGCATTTATCATGTTACAAGGATACCCAGGTTAAACGGAAGAAATAACTATTGGCCATTTAATAAGTTTTGCATACGCCTTGTATTGTTATCGGTAATATATTCCTTAGATAACCATCACATGTTTTATGCATCTGTATATATTGTAGCCCTCTGGGCAGCAGCCGCTAACGTCATGAAAAATAAGGGCAATTTCTTGTAGTCCATACTAATCTCAAGATAGAGAGAAGAAAGCCAGGACAGAGAAATAGTCACAATCTATAAAGCACAAGTAAAGAGTTCGTTTGTGGGCTATCACTAAGGCTTAACTGGACAAAGACAGGATGTATTTCTTTTTTATTGTTTGGGGGCCAAACGAGCAGACGGGTCACCTGATGGTAAATGACTACCGCCACCCATGGGCACCTGTAACTCAAGAGTCACAAGTCCGTTGCCACCCTTTAAGGTGGCAGTAGAGGAAGAGAAGGGGGAGGGGGACAGAGAGGAAGGGCGGGAATAGGGGAGAGGGGGTAAGAGGAAAGGGTTAGGGCCTTCGGTAACCTCACTCACGGGGCGATAAGCAATGCAAGCATTACTTCACTGCTGGTTTTCAGTGAGGCCGTGGTATCACTCCGGTCGAGCTGGCTCATACGTGCCGAAGCATGGCTCTGCCAAGTATCTGGACACTGGTCTCGTATTGATTGTTTGGGTAAAATGTTTATGCTATGTATTTTTTATGGCAATAATTAATTTATGTTTTTCATTACCATATGTTTTTGAAATGTAGAAAAGACACTGGTTTTATTTAATAATATGCCAACAATTATATTATTTGTCCAGCACCCATGGTCATGATTTATCAACATGCTTAATATATCTACAGTATGAGCTATTTGTTTCTCAGAGTTGGCCATTTGCTCTCTTAACCACTGCAGATTCAGTACCTAATCGTTTGTAGTATCAAGACATTGTTTTAAGGCTTTTTAAAATGAGTAGTATAAAACATGCACACAATTTTAGACCGATTTTCCAGGAAATATGGCATAAAGTACTTCAAATTTATTTAGTCAGTCCAGACCACCAAGTAACTTCAAATCAACGTTACCCTGGTTATACAGCCGTGTGTTTATCACATCTAAGGGTGTCTCGACAACTACCACAATCACACCACACAAGACGCTCCCGAGGAACGACAGTAACACCGGCGAATTCTCAAAGTACCCTCGAACTCGAAGACTTTCTTTAAATCTGGAAACAAACTTAATCTTTAAAAATATAGAAATATATAATAGGTACCAACCCTGGTTGTATAATCGTACGGTGGTGACATCAAACGGGCAAATGATCAGGCATACGGCAATGCCGCTCACTGCGCTTGCGCAGAAAGCCAGCCCAAGTGGAGAAGACTGGCAAATATCGTGCGAGAGTAGCATTTCCTTCGCTCTAAAGATAAAAAACATTATAAGATCCGAATTTAAACGCAACTTTGGATTTTTAAAGATATCGTGAGCTGCATTGTTGACTTATTTTATTTCAAATCAACACTTATATATGAGAATTCGACCATAATGATATTAAATATGTAAATTGGGACTTAATCGTGATAACAATTAATTACAAAACCTTTTTATGCCTTGTAATTGTTATCACATGCATAGTGATGTTTTCTTACAGATTTGTTATTTTTATGTTTTCGAATAACTTTTTCACGTTGTGCCTTTTTCCCAGCCCGTTCCATTACTTTGAGATTATCTTTGTTAAATGTACTCCATGGTTATATATACAAATAAGCAATGTAACAAGTAAATTTGTCAAAAAAAACCATGTTGAAAAAGAGTGTCGTTGGAGTTTCTTGCCTGTTCTTCTCCATAGGATCTACGTTTTGGAACAGGCAACTAGCTTCACGACCGACTTAAACTGACTGACTCCTCCTGACAATTCAACAATACCTACAATGGGTTTACTTGAAATAAATAATTTTGATTTTGAATAGTTTAATATAAAGGAACAGCTGTGACATTTCATTGGGTTGCGCTTTTCTTTCAGGATCTATCTACTGCTTTGCACAAACCAGGCGTTAAATGAAAATGACCTGTATAATTACCTTGTGATCTACTTGATTAAATTATTTGTTTTTGACTTCAATATTCCTGTAACATGTACATAGGACGAATTTTGCATTATACTATGTGAGAAGTTTAGTCATTAATTTACCTGCTTCAGGGCAAGATTTTTTGTTTCTAAAAATTCAGCCATATTTTTCTACAGATACGGATGTATATCTCGATTGTTATACAATTAACGAACTTAGTTTTAAGTTCTTTCGTTATTGTGACTGGCTCTAGGCAGTTAATATTTGGTCTACAGTTACGTTCAAAATCTTTGCTGGACACCTATTAAGTGGCATGAATGAAATATCATTACTTGGCGCACAAACGAAACTTTAATTTTTATCACTTTGAGAAAATAGATAATGAATTAGTAGTAGAGTGAAAATTTGTGGAAATAAATGATGAGAGTAGGGAAGTTTTCTGTACTCTCATAATTTATTTCTACCAATCCTTCGCCCTTGATTAATGATTCGTTACTTTGTGTTTATCTCGACGTAATATGTTTAATGATTTAGATTATAATTCTAATTTTGGATAAATTGGATTGCTGTATAATCTAAGACGTGGTGAATGATAACGATAACTATTTATAACTAATCATTCTTACTTGGAGAACGTGGTTAGTTGTGCAGCACTGCCAATGGCCAGCCTTGTACACGTCGCTGATACTCCCGCATAAAAGCCTTTTATTCCTTCCGACTTATATATTTTGACGACACCATCACACATTCCTGAAACGTATTGAATAAGGCCCTTAACACCTAGCACAATCTCACAAAAAGTGTGTGTGTACTTATGTACGTACGTAAGAAGTTATACTTCTTTGGCGTAACAAGATAAAAATCTTTCTAAAAATTATATCCTTTGCGGTATTCTACGTTTGTAGAAAAAACGACACTAATAATAGAAAAAAAGGTATTTAATACATTGAAAGTTTTGTTAAAACGCATTATCTAGTTAAATAAAGTTTATTTAAATGTCACAATAAATAATACATACCGTCAACTAACCTCAAAGTCTAAAAACGTACTCAAAGTAATATGTAGAAACCATTTTTACCACTTATAATCACAGTAAATTAACTTTAAATCAATAAATTGTTAATAAATATCAGTCACCACGATATATTATTTGAAAAATATATATATTTATGTATATTTGTATATATTTTATTCGGACTGATACAAAACACGTGTTGTAGGTTCAGAAACATAGAATAAATATCGTGAAGTTGGTAAGTTGTTAAAAAACTAAAATGTTGACTAGCTAACTTCAGGGTGTCGGTTTTTCATGACGGTGTGCGCGCGCACCGTAAATATTTACTCTGATCATTATTCCCTAACGCGCCAAAAGAAGTAGTCCAGCCGGGATAGACATTTAAATAGAAAAAAATAGGGACGCGATTTTTTTTTAAACGTCGGGGGGTTGGTTGGAAGTCTACATTTCGATTTTCGGGCAAGCCCGCCATTGGATTCGCCGCCATCTTGATTTAAAGTTAATTTTTTTCGTTTTTCTGAAATAACTCGTTAATTCAATCCAAAGTTGTTGGAAATTTAATTTCCCACAAGTTTGGTCATTTTCATTTTTACGCTAGTATCAATATTTGCAGAGTTATACTATATTATACTGTATATATCGTGGAGTAAAAAATGGAAAATCGAAATGTAGACTTCCACTTTACAGAAAACCGTGTAAACAGTTCTTCTTGCATAGTCTTGTTGGTTCGGTTAAACTTTGCTTAAGAGATGACCTAGTGCTTGTACATAGACATAACGGTTTAAGATTCCGTATGTCGATGTTTTTCATACATAATTTGGAGGGTGATTACTCAAAAGTTTGAGATCACACGTCCAAAATTAATATATTAGCAGAATAGCAAAATAAAAGTTATTAAATAGCCTACTGAAGTCCGTATTTCAACAGTGATTTTTAGTTAGTAAATCATTAATAAAAGACGCATGCAATCTCCATTATAAAACTGAGCCTAGGAAACTTAATTATACAACAGTTAAAATAATGCTATCTTAATTGAATATTCGAACAAGACTGATTTAAGATATTTCTTTTACGATTTGTTTTATTAAAATACTTGTAGTTTGAAATAACTTTAAGGAACTACATTTTTTCCTTCTAGAACTCTATCGTGGGAGAGCCATGCTTCGGCACGTATAGGCCGGCCCAACCGGAGTGATACAACGGCCTCAAAGAAAACCGGCAGTGAAGCAATGACAACATTTCTTTTCGCCGAGTGAGTGAGATTAACGGATCCCCTAACCCTTCCCTCCCCCCCTCTTCCACCTTTCCCCTACTCCTACCTCAAAGGCCGGCAACGCACTAGTGACTCTTGAGTTACACGTGCCCATGGGCGGCGGTAGTCATTTACCATCAGGTGACCCGTCTGCTCGTTTGCCCTGTATAAAATAAAAATAAAAAAATTCTTCAAATGAACATTGGATCGCGTGTGTTCACTGTCATCTACCCTCAACATACCATTATATTTATGTTGCCTTCCAACAGCTATACTGGGGTGAGCTGAAGCTTGTATTCTGGTCTTGACAACAGAGGCTGGGTTGCCAGTGATACCACTCAAAACCCCGCTCGCACTCGCCCAGAAAATTGTTTTCTCAATACTGATGTCACCATTTTTATTTTTTGTCCAGCCTTGCACTTCTGCTACATGGAATGTTCCTAACCTGGGGACAGTTTAAATAGTTTTGACTATCATTCGAAGATTTAATTTTACTAATGGTCACCCAGAGTTCGAAATTCAAATACTAAACAAAAAACAGCTGAAAAGGATACTGTACTCTTTTTGTCTTTTCCTATTTATATGCAAATATGATGGAAATACCTATCAGACAAGCCTCTTGTAAACATAACTACTAATTACGTATTAATTAAGTGATTAACCTTTACAATATCAGTAGTTTTGGAGTTTGCATATGTTACTAGCTACGTTTTACCTCAATATTCGGTCTTACATGTTTACAGCCTGCCTAAGTTAATAATTGTAATTTCAATTACCTTACAGAATTCATGGTAAAACCCAACACCATAGCTGGAGCCAATCCTTTCTGCAGCGCCAGTGCTCCATCGGCCCTTGCGATGACATACAGCGCGTGGAAGATCCCCCTGTACCTCGTTGTGGTTTCAGACCGCGCGCGTAACTCTCCTTGCAATTGCAGCCGTGTTTTAATTACGTCCATTGGGTTTGTGAATATTGTAGCGCCAGCGCCGGCCAGCCCTCCTACCACAAAGTCCATTGTTGTCTAGCTGTAAAATGAAATCATATTTTATATAACTTTTAGTAACTTCCATACATACTTCCATAATTGGCTCGTAAATTTCTTTATTAATAAAAACAGAATTAATTTCTGACATCATTAATCTTTTTCAACTTAAAGATTGTTTATTAAATAAATAAAAAAGAAATGAAGAACTTGTGTCGACTAAAATTTCGTATAAGATTTAGTTTACTTTACAGTTCAAATTCAAAAACAACTTAAAAGTACCATGTGTGTACTTAGGTTTTAGAGCAAAAGCAGTCCGGTTCTATATTTACACGAACCATTTCGAGACATTTTCATACTCCTAAACTAAACCTGTTGAAATGAAATTTTGTATACGCTGTAAGGACCGTCTAGGCCACCTAGAAACACAAAATTTGGTATAGGGCTAAGGTTTGTCAGTAGGTTAAACGGTATACCTTAAAATTCGGGAATTGGGTAGAGCTACTATTATTTTCTATCATCATACATGACCGCCACGGTGTATTGTATATTATATTATATTGTATTTTTGTAACATGGTTAAGCTTGACGCTAAATTGAAATAAAACTATTTTTCACGGATTCTATCGCGATTTATTTAGTGTTATTTTACTATCTATACTGATCCCGACGTTTCAGTTGCTTTTCAGCAGCCATGGTCACGGGTAGACTAAGATGGTGGTCGTCTCATGTATCGAAGTGCAAAGTTATCTCAAAGTACCCGAAGTTTGTTGATTGTTGGTGTTACTATTTATTAAAAACACATGGGGTCGTCGTTGACGCTAAATTTTGATTCGTTTCCTTTTTTAGTGTCGAAGAACTTGTCCTTAAATTTACATTTTAATTTTTGCATTGATCATAGCTACATGCCACAATTTTCGAATATTGTAGGTACGGACCTAATCAAAAAGGATGTATTTATGCAACTCAACTGAATATATTCGAAAAACAAGGACCCCATATGTTTTTAATCAATGGCATAAAACAAGAAGAATTTCTATCTTCTCATAGTTTTCTTACCTTTTTTAAGAAACATATATATGGTGGAGCAACCAGTGGGGAATTGAGGTACCTTCATTTGAGAAGACTTCCGCATGGGTACATGTTTTTGCTTAGTCAAGGGCTTAAAAGTTGATTGTACTTTTAAAACTTTTTAGACGAACAGAACAGTAACGCTTCACTACATATTATAAAACAAAGTCCCCCACCGCGTTCGTCTGTCTGTTCGCGATAAACTGAAAAACTACTGAACGGATTTTCATGCGGTTTTCAGTAGTAGACAGAGTGATTCATGAGGAAGGTTTTGGTGTATAATTTGTACCCGTGCAAAGCCGGGGCGGGTTGCTAGTTATAATACAAAGTCCCCCGCCGCGTCTGTCTGTTCGCGATAAACTCAAAAACTACTGAACGAATTTTCATGCGGTTTTCACCAATAGATAGTGCGATTCATGAGGGAGGTTTAGGTATATAATTTGTTAAGGTTTCGTGTAAATTGGTTGAAACATGATGATGATTGTTGAAGATGTGACTACTACTCGTGCGAAGCCGGGGCGGATTGCTAGTTTACTATAAATTCCTTAATACGAGGGAAAGGTGTAAACTTTTCGGCCTAATAATAAAAGACTCAGATTTTCTGTAGAAATGATGGTTCAATCTCAGAAGATCTATTGGCCATCCATAATGGATCTAGTGACAATTTTTTTTCTCATTGGATCTTGATTTCAAAATGTGGATCTACTGAGTTTTTTTTTTCAAAACATCCATTGGCCAGATCCATGATGGATCTAATGATATTCTCTCATTAGATAGACATATTTTTCATGGGGCCTTTAAAGCATACTATCACAGATTTCCTTGCTAATCCGTTAAATTGTTGTACTGTTAAATGCAATTCTTACTGATGCGCCATTCCTTGCTCAAATGCCTAAGGTGTACAATCAGTCACAAAAAATATTATTTGAACCTTTACATACATAAAGGTATTTTTTTATAATATCGTAATAATCAATAGGCTATACCTGAGTACCTATTCCCACGCTATCAATTTTATTGATAGTGTAGTAGATATTAATAATTTCAATGGACTCATGCTTCAGCGGTCAACTATCGGTTCAAGGTCAGGGTTTAAGGACCTAGGTGAATGACCTTGAGTACATTTCAAACTTTAATACTAAAGTTAACTGTTAAGTCAAATCAATTGTTGTTGCTTAAACTTCAGTACGAAAGGTTCTGTACAACAAGTTTCTACAGAACCTTTCGTTGATGAAATAACCAACGAGTATACGACTACCGTGGGGGAGCCATGCTTCGGCACGTATGGGCCGGCTCGACCGGAGTGATACCACAGCCTCACAGAAAACCGGCAGTGAAGCAATAATTGCATTGCTTTTCGCCGAGTGAGTGAGGTTTACCGGAGGCCCTAACCCTTCCCTCCCCCCTCTTCCCCTCCTCTCTTCCTCTCCCCCCCCTTCTTCTATTCCTTCCTTAAAGGCCGGCAACGCACTTATGACTCTTGAGTTGCAAGTGCTCATGGGCGGCGGTACGTCACTTACCATCAGGTGATCCGTTTGCTCGTTTGCCCCTATATTATAAAAAAAAATACGAACACGAAATGACAACCTGGGACATCACTATTTGCTGTCGACAAATCATTTGCTTTCACCAAATTAAAAAATAATAACGAATCTATTTTTTTAAGTCAAAACTTCTTTAAGCACGTTGGGCACTTTTGGTATGGGGAAAGCACTGAACTTGCATGACCGTCACGTCACTTCATATGCATATAATATATGTGTGTATGTGTTGTTATTTCTGACGTGCAGCCCTACTGACAGTTTTTAGGGTTCCGTACCCGAAGGGTAACCAACGGGATATCTCTTGAGGTCAGACACCTGTGTATTTGAATTTAACTAATTACAGCGTGGTTAGGGCTTGAATTGATAGGTGTTATAGATTATATTTAGTGATTAGATTAGATTTCTACTCAACGATTTTTAGCGTTAGATTTACCTTGTCGCATCGTATATACAAGTTAGACGGGTTATATACAAGTAAGACGGGTTAGGTTACTGATTATAGAATATTTGGAAGATAATCGAGTCCTTGAAACGTCTTAGTAGAATAGTAAAAAAAAAATATTATGCCGAATTCTTAGTGTGACGCCTGATGAGGTTTCAGTCAATTTGATTCCAACAGCAACCCCCATGAAGCGTGCAAGTTCCTGATGCTACATGAGTCATGACTAGGCCTGCCATCACCTAAATTGCCGACGCCAGACAAAAACTTAAAAAAATCCGGACACATGGGTGAAATCGAGGTTTTTTCCTGGACACCTTAAAGAAAAAAGCCGATTCCATTAAAATTTTTAGCTTATTAACGATTCATCTAACAATTATAATTGTCCTCTGGCACAGAGTGTCACTGGATACTTTTTGAAAACCCCGCCCTGACGCCCTCTAACCTAGGACAAATCCGGGGAAACACGGACGGATAGCAGCCCTAGTCATGGCACATGTTGGAAAAGGCACACATTACGCCAAAAATAATAAATTTACTGCCAGTTACATTTACATAGTGTGTTTAAATGAAAGTCTATGTTTTTTTTTATTTAAGTTTGCATTTGGTGCCATTTGTTTACCTGTACTAACTTAGTCTCACCAGCATCTTAGCACACTTAGACGCATGTCGACACATTTTGCACAGGATCAAGTAGATATAGTTCCGCGCAAAATATATAAATATGGACACGCGAGCGAAGCCGCGCTACTGCTAGTCTCTAATAATTTGACAGTAAAACGATGGTGTTTTTACTTCGTATTAACATGGTAACAAAAACTAAAGATGGCCTTGCTTTCTAGTGCGATTAATTCCTTACGTGATATTAGCATTCTGAATATTTATTAATTGAATAGGTATGCTATCAAATTGTCCCATTTAGGAGATAACAAACATGATTCTATGTTCTATGGTGAATGTGAATACCAATTTTTCAACACAATGTATATTGTTATATATGTTATACTAGCAGCGCCCCGCGGTTTTACCCGCGTAAGTCCCGATCCCGTGGGAATATCAGTATTAAAAGTAGCCTATGCGTTAATCCAGGTCTCCGGTTATCTACTATACCAAGTTTCATCGCAATCGGTTCAGTGGTTTTTGCGTGAAAGAGTAACAAACATCTATCCATCCATCCATCCAAACTTTCACATTTATAATATTAGTGGGATAGTAGGATTAGTGGGATTATAAATTACTTATGACTTAATTATAAATGGCTAGCTGTTGTCCGCGACTTCGTTCGCGTGGAAATTTTGGTGGAATTCATCGCACGGGCATCGTATTCTTTTCCAGGATACAAAGTAGCATAGGCTACTTTGTATCCTGGAAAAGAATGGTGGTGCGTGCTATTCCAGATTTTAATCTATCTCTGTAGGTAACCAAGCAATGCGCGTATCATTGGCCGCGGTTGTTAAAATTACATGCAAATAGAAATTACGCGTTAAAGCGACATTTACATTTCAATTGAAGTATAACTGGCGAGTAGTTATGCTAATTGGGTTTAAAGCAGAATACATTATAATAGTGCAGGTACAGAATTCCCACTCGCTCAAATGTATTAAAGAAGTAGCGACCTTTGTGCCGACACAATAAAACCGCAATTCAGGTTGCACGGCGCTAATTACCTACAGTCATATTCACCAAGAAGTTACCTCTGTTTCCATCCCGTAACTCTTGCCTGTTCTGACGACGCTGCGAAGTTAGGGTTGTCTTATTTTAAAGAATTAATTAATGACTTAATCTGAATATTTTATTACCAGTAAGTTACGTGCCTGTATAGTCGATAGTCTAGATACGAATGGATGACGGGAAGTAGCGCGTGAGTGAGCATCGAACTAAAGTGCGGCCCGGCCGGCGCGTGGCAGCCCACTGAATTTTGGCACGATTAGTCGACCCCGCAGTATACTTGTAGCTTTATACCTACACTGCCGAGGACCTGGCCTGCCTAAAGTAAAATAGTTTCAATCCACCGTTTTTTAAAGACGGGTTTTGAGTGTCGAGAGCTTGATTACCAGGAATGATAGGTACCTACGCTAAATCTTCGAGGTAAACATAATCGGGATTGAAAATCTTATTAATCAGATGTTCAATTGTGAGAAACTATCAAGTGCAAAAAATACAACAGAAATAATTACTTAAAGGGCGTTAAACTTGCTAATAATTTGTTTTAAATTTTCGTGAATGAAGTTTGATAACATTGCAGCATAAAAAATAGATTATTGTCATCTCTTTGGACAAACATCACTACATATTATAAAACAACTAGCAACCTGCCCCGGCTTCGCACAGGTACAAATTATACACCTAAACCTTCCTCATGAATCACTCTGTCTATTAGTGAAAACCGCATGATGATGATTGTTGAAGATGTCTCTGCTACCCGTGCGAAGCCGAGGCGGGTTAATATATATATAATGGTGCAAATACACCATATCATAAAAAAAAGAAATTGTAAACATGAGGCGATCTAAAAATGCAAGACAAAAATATTGAGATTAGCATTCCGAAGAGGTTAAACTGAATGTGACATTCTTTTACAGAACAATTGCGAACATAAAAAATAAAGCGGCGGTATCGTAACGGCTAAGGCGTCGGACTTGCGATCCAGTGGTTGCGGGTTCGAACCCACCCAGTGCTCTACCGACGTGAACCCACTCCTAACAGAAGTAATCATCTGCAATCATCTACGATTGCAATTGCAATTGTACCGAAGCGACCCCACCACCACCATCGGTCCCGTGGCCTCGTACCCAGGGTGTTGTACCTTGTAATTATTATGGCGATTAAGTCCCGATGCACACATCTAAAGTGGTCCCTAGAAGGTGCTGTCATGCATGCATAACCCTTTAAATGTATTGATTGATGCGAATGACATGCAAATTACGTGCATGACATGTATGACATGACAACGGCACGTATGAGCCGGCTCGACCGGACCCTCTTCCCCCTTCCCGAACCCCCACATGTAACTTTTGAGTTGGGCAGCGGTAGTCACTTAACATCAGGTGACCCGTCTGCTCGTTTGCCCCCTAGTCCATAAAAAAAAAACTACGTGCATGTCATGCAAACTACGTTGCTGGCAGTCGATTGACAATTCCTGCCATTTCTATATTTATAAATTCATTTATTTATGAATCTGCATTTGACAAAGACATTTCCATACCAGTGCAGAAGACCTGTTCACTGTACTATCTATATATCGACTGAATAAAATGATTATACCAAGCGAATTATCATGCTGCATGATAGAATATGTAATAACACTGTGGGTGGAACAGTAGATACTTATGCCGCGTTCCTATAATCAAGAAACGATTCGTTTTGCTTACAGACGGTAAAATTTCGATAAATTTTCAACGAAAATTTTACCGTCCATAAGGAAAACGAATCGTTTGTTGATTATAGGAACGCGGCATTAGGAGGTTGCTAGTAAACTATTTATCAGGATCAGGATTTGGTTAAGATTTTTTTACTAATGCTTTGTAAACATTAACACCAGGCTTGCTAAAGTTAGACCGTATTCATTTATGTACCACAAAGTTTATGTAGTTACTAAACAAGTATATAATCTTGATGGTTATTGAGCAGGGAAAACCCACGGTTTGTAAAACCCCAACAATGACGTGAGGTAAGGATAAAAATCAATGAATTGCCAAAGACAAAGAGAGAATGCAAACCGAAGTCCCTCAAACGGACATAAACTTAGCAATGTGCCAGGAGTGCAAGTGCCTTCAAAGCCAAACTTAAGTATCTCGCAATTTTGGTAGATCGCAATATGTGATATTTTGTCAATTGTTTCGCCTCTAGCCGAGGCATTGAGGAAGAAATCGGCAGCAAAGAGTTTCTCGTTTGCATGGAACCCAAAAATATTAAAATTTAAAACAATTATAAGGCGGTTGGTTTGTTTAGACGCGCTAATCTCTGGAACTGTCAGTCAGATATAAATAATTCTTGTATTGGATAGAGCACTCATTAAGGAAGGTTATAGGCTATGTAACATCACGCTACGACCCTTGGGGCAGTAACAGTGACTATAAACGCAGGTGAAACTACGAGGAACAATAAATAATTAATACAACTTACCTTATAGGAATATAAATATTTAAAACTCCAACTTAATTCACTATTATAATGGCTGTACAATCAAGTCTACATAGATAGATCTTATCTACATCATTTTAAAAAGAAATAAATATCACTTTTTAAAATTGGAGAATATCAAGTACTATCTCGTGACATTGAAATATACAGGTATTACGTGTCGTCACAACACGTAAATGTTAACACACAAGCGATAATAACCCGTATATTGTTACATGATAAAGTAAACAATTTAATGAAGATAATAGTAACACGTGCGATTTGGTTTTAGAATACGACGCGTCAGAGACGATGACGTAATGAACACTTTTGGCGCGATTCAGGAATTGCGCACTGCGAATAGTGATGTAACTTGTTCCACGGTCGAACACAGACTGACTAGTGGTTTATTAAATTTTTATTTAGTACTTTGCCAATACGTTGATAGCAATGTCATATATTAGGTTGTTAATTTAACTTACATTGATATGTCTAATGAAGGCTTGAGAAGCCCGGAAACCCTGCTACGAGGAGGTGGAGACAGTGGCGAAACTATACCATCTGAGGCCTAATTCATCGGCTAAAGCCTAATTCATCGGATGTGTGTGAGTCTGACTCGCACTTGGCAATTATTTTCTTACAGACGTGTTAAAATCTTAATAATTCATCTAGATAACTCGTATATTTTATTAGGTTTATTAAATTAGATAACTTATATTGATTAAACACAAAATAAATATTTTTTTAAACATTTTGTAATTAGTGCCTCCTGTGTTGAGGGCCTAGAGGCCCCCTAGGGCCGAAGGCCCGTGGCATTTTGCCCGCTCTGCCACCCTATTGTTACGCCACTGTTAGGAGACTGTAATGCAAAGCTAGTAAAACAGATGGAACATGAAAGATGTCGCATTATTGAAATTGATACAGGAGATAAGTATGTCTTTGCAAGCCAGGTGTACCTGAGATATCAATATTTTATTAATGTAATTCTACATCTTATTTCACATATCAAATTGAATTGGTTAATAAAATTAAAACACGTCAACAACGTTAGAAGGCATAACTTGAAAACAAAAAGTATTTTTCGTTTTATCTTTATCAGTTACTGAAAAAAATCAGTAAACTCTTTTAAACTTATGAAAATAACCATGATTAAAAAACCGGTTTGTTATTGGTTGGGAGCGTGGTCATATGATGTCTGGCCCACTGACAGTCAGCTTGTGACTTGGGCCAGTTTACACTGATCGATACGAAGAAAATAAGGGCAAAGGAAAGCGCGCGCAAAATTTGTGAAAATGGACGGACTAGCCTGTGAGTTAAAAATAAAAGTTATTAGTATCATTTTATATTCAAAATATTTAACGGCTACTGAATTTTGGAAATAAAAGAAACCAATTTAAAATGTTCTAAATATAAACTTACTTTAAGTTAAAAAATAAAAATTCTAAGAAATCATTAACATTTAAAAAAATCACCCGTCGCCGTTGCTCGTGTCGTTGTCAAGAGTTAGACATTGGGATATTGTAGCTAGGTAACTGCCCTCGGAGACTCTTAAAAAGGACTAATATTAAACGCTTATATTGTGAGGAATAATATCATACACAGTTTATTCTACTGGATAAAAGTTGTGTCAAAACTAGGCCTGCCATCACTTAAATTGCCGACGCCGGACAAAAACTAAAAAAAAATCCGGACATATAGGTGAAATCCAGATTTTTTCCCGGACACCTTAAAAAAAAGGCCGATTCCATTTAAATTTTTAGCTTGTTAACGATTCATCTAAGAATTATAATTGTCCCCTGGCACAGAGTGTGTGGCTTTTAAACGGACACTTTTTGAAAACCCCGCCCGGACGCTCCCCGGACGGCCTCTAAACTAGGACAAATCCGGGGAAACCCGGACCGATGGCAGCCCTAGTCAAAACCGACCCGAACCGATCGCTGTTTCCACAGTACCTTGTTGTCCGCCAATTTTTGACAGCATGACCCCCACGATATGACCTTGTTAAGTACTATTCTAATAGTAATAAAGTTGCTTTGTTTGATACACAGATGGCGATAAACCCACTGTGTAAGAATCTAATATTTTCGCTGTTAACTGTACAAGTTATAGTAATATTAAATGTTTAAGGTAGTGTTTATAACATGACCATTGGTGAGGTAGCAGATTAATAAGACCTAGAAGAAGGGGTACAATGAATGAAGTCATAACGCCCAACGGCCTCCTTTTCTCGGAATTTCTAAAGTAGCAATAAATGGTGTTTCACCCTCTCAAGTTCAAGGTGAATTAGTGAATCAGGATTTTGCCCCCTGCGGCGTCAGAATATCTTTAAGTATATTCACATAAATCCATTACAAAACTGAATTATTTCAAGAGTTTTTAAAGGTTTAACTTCAAAGTAAGTACGTAGAGCTAACTACTTAGTAATCAGAGTAATCAGTGGTAAAGCGCTGTATAAATTTTGTCGTACAGTGCTCTTAGTACAGACATATGCAAACTAGATATCATAATATTGCAATTTGAGGTCATCATCAATACATCATCATCAATCATACATATACATACATACATACAAATAAATAAAATTGAAGTGCCTGTTTGTAATGTCAAAATAATAGTTGTTTTTTAAACTCATACAGTTATTTGCACGATCTATACCTAAAAATCACTTTTAAAATGTTTCGTGAACATACTGTTTATTTTTTTTTTGGTCGTGAAAATACCGATGTTCACGACCACTTGAAAGTACGGATACTTGGTACTTGGTGCGGATGACGCGTGATATGTTAAAAAAATTGAAGACAACCAATCTAACTCGATTGTTACATGTGATAAAATCTAGCTGTATTGTTTCAATTTTCTACTAAATCCCGGAGTAAAGTGTGGATGTTTTAATATGAACCACCGCCGACGTTTGTGAAAATATCCCGATCCGTAAAGAAAAGAATGGTTCCTGTATTTTACTCAAAGAGGAATATTGGTGTCGGTTGTGTTTGATGAAGGGAATATTGTTACTACTGCATGATATACAGAGGAATGTTCATCTCAAGTATAAGAAGCATGAAAACATGAAGAACCAAACTTAAGACTTGACTGCATAAAGATAGACCCCTGCACATCAAGCCGATGAAACTACGGACTATTTGTACCAGGACGTAATCAAATTGTTGAGACATCCTCCTTATAGACCGGATTTCACGCCATGCGACTGCACTATTCCCGTATGTAACAATAACAATTGAAGGGACGCAAGTTTTCGAGCGATGAAGAGCTTTTAGGAGCTTTTGCGGAGGTATGCGGCTGTGTTCCAGAGAGATACTGGAGCAATGTGTTTAGCACCTGGTTTACACGTATGGAGACCTGTATTACTGCCAGATTAGTTAAAAAAAAAACACAATGTAAGACAAAACTAATAGTAGGTACCAAATGGAAGTTGAAATGGAATTTGAAAAAGAAATCGACTTTGGAAACATATTGACATTTCGCATTTTAACGTGTCTAACTTGACAAAACCTCATGTCAAAATAACAATTCACATGATTTTGTGAATGAACATTGATATTTTCTTATATTAACTTACACTCGGTCACGAAAAAAATATTCGTTACTTGAAATCTCAACATATACATATAACGTCAAAACTTAAAAATGGCCACCCTGAAAAATAGCAATTTTAGATATGTCAACATATTCACGCCAGCCACGGATATTAACCTTTTGGCAGTTAACGTGCAAAAGACAAAGGGAACTTCCGATCACTGATCTCATAACAAGTTAACAATAGACTACTATGAGTGTATACAATAGGGGAGAATGGGTGATAGTGAATCACAGATTAAAGTGGATCATTCGCTATAGCTTCGAATATAATTATGTGTACACGAGGGCAACGTTTTGTATCACTGTTGCCACCGTATAAGAGCGGAAAGACGTATTGCTACGTTCTGGTCAACAGACAAAAACGAAACTATTTTCTTACGTCTTTTAATTTTTGTATTGTATTTAAATGAGTAAAATTTCTATTATTGCTGGTTGCTGTTTAGTGCTTGATACTTCTTATAATTAAAAGTAAAGTATATTCAGAAATGTCAGTTTTTTCTCTGGGCATTTTTCTTCATTAACCGTCATTGGGTCACAATCAGTCATTTTAATTTGAATTGGGGTACAATGAATTAGCGATCGATTGTAACTTTCATATGCCAAACATGTCAGAAATTGCAAGAGTTGCACTGTAACAAGTTTTCTGGATATGCAAAATGAAAATAAGGCATGTTCAACTTCGAAATTGACTTTTCTAATATTAATTAACGATAGTCTACACTAATATTATAAAGAGGAAAGATTTGTATTTTTTAGAAAACAAAGTCTCCAGCCGCGTCTGTCTATCTGTTTGCGATAAACTCGATAACTACGGAACGGATTTTCCTACGGTTTTCACCAATAGACGGAGTGATTCATTAGGTTGGAAGGAAAGGTGTATAATTCATTAGGTTTTGCGTAAAATGGCTGAAATATGACGATGATTGTTGAAGATGTCGGAAAAAGTTTATATAATTATGCTTTGCTACCCTTGCGAAGCCGGGGCCGGTTGCTAGTTTAGTAATTTTTAAATTATAATGTTATTGTGTAAATGTTATACCATAACTAGCAGTTCCCGCGCGGCTTCTCTCGCGTGTTCATATTTACATATTTTGCGCAGCACTCTATTTTTTTTCCAAAATAAAAGTAGCCTAACACCCCCGGAATAAAGTTACCCTTATACCCCTCCCCCCCCCTCGGTGACCACCCGTAGTATACAAGCCAAGACCCCCTCCCCCTCTAGTTTTCACGTGATAATTTAAAAATATGGTTTTAAATCATTTTTAGTGAGTGAGTTTAAAAAGCGCTAAACGCTCGCGCTATATTTGAATATAGATCGAAAAAGCAGAGATTTCCCTAGAGGATATTGACTACGGGACGAAAACCTAAGATAAATTGTACCTACTTTTTAATACTTTATTGGCCGTTAAACCGTGAATTCAATTAATAAGTTGAATATAATAAACATAAAGCCCCCTTCTAAGTCCGCATGCTGTAACCGGCGACTACGAAACCACAGTTAATATGTAAGCTTTTATATATTTACTGTTACACAACACTACACTACGCGTGGCCCGACACGCACTTGGCCGGTATTTTTTTTTTTAATTTTTCTAAACTATATAAAATTAATAATACACTTATTGTAGTAGATTTTACTTGCTATCTAGAAGCCGGAGAGAGCAAGTTGATCTTCGGCCTAAATGAACGCTTGCCTGGGCCCCCCAGGCAAGCGTTCATGGAGGCCGAAGATAGGGGGGGGTCGGTTGGGCAGCTAGCAGAAAGAAGCAGGTCCGAGACGGTGGCGCCGTGTTCCGCGCGTGCCTCTCTCACTAACAGGGGATCAAATCCTACACAACACAGTGGGGTGGGCCTTTTGTTTAACAGGCGGCCAAGTCTGCCAGGGTTCACAGGGATTTCCTTGCAAGGGTACAGTTGAGGCCCTGGTTATATGGACTGTGAAGGATCACCGTATGGTTTTAGTCGGTTCGAGTCCTACATAACACCCTACCGCTTAGGCTCGGTGGGGTGACGAACCGTGAGGGTTTCCGCACGTTGTAAATGTTGCTATCCAGAAAAATAAGGAAATATGTTCAGGTCAATAAGGGCTTAACCTTTTACCCTTGGCCTTGAATCTAATGTGTCTGAAACTAACTCAACTTTCGATCTAAATGAGTAACCTTTGACCTTCGCGTGCCTACTTTGAGTGCTGAGTAATTATTCCTTTATTAATAAGATTTGATAGAAGACTGGTAAAAGTGTGATAATATTATTGTACTACCTTTATATTGTCAACATACAAAGACGGTAAATCAACAATGACATGAAGGAATATGAACTTGTGGAAAGACAAAAAGATTAACGTTAATTAATTACGTATACCGTCAAATATTTATTTATTTGTCATTTTTGTGGAACATAGGTTTTACAAAGATCATAATATATTTATGCGTAGGTAGTCAATAACAAGAAAGTTTTTTATTGAATATTACATAACTATAATTACAAGAGATCGCCTGGTGGTCCAATTTCGATATATATTATTGTGTATAATAATATTCCACCACAATTCATTTTTAAACCTATTTATTTGTAACATAAATCAAGCTATAAACGTCCAGTATAAAATGAACTATTATTGTCTAGACCTGTCTGTTCCATGACAGGTCAACATTATACAGGACAGGTGTAGCTTGATTATTTAAATTATGTTAGCTTTCTACACTTCTTCTCCATAAAACCATTAAGTAGTCCAAATTTCACATTCTTCCGTGCGTGAAATTTGCTGAAAAAAGTTTACAAAAATTCTCTTCATGTATTACGCGTGCGTCTTACTCCACTGCCGCAGAATTCATTTTCCTCGAAGTTTTTGTCAGAGGAGCTAAAAATTGTTCTCGGAGTTGTCTATTATTGTCCTCCTTCGATCGATTATTTCTCCAGTCTGGAAACAATACTGGAATCTTTAGGGTCACAATACACATCACGTCATCATGGGAGATTTTAATATAAACCTTACCCACCGTACCTCACGTTCCTCCTTCAGATTATCGAGTTAGCCGGCTTGCAGGTGTTGCTCCTACAACCAACTCATCACAATAGCCAAGAGGTTGACACTTGGCTGGATTTAATTATAGCATCAGCCCCAACTCTCGTCCATAACCACAGCCAACTTGCAATCAAAACTTTTCCAATTATGACCTTGTCTTCCTTTCATACAACCTTAAACCACGGAAACCCCCACCCAGAGTATTGCACATGCGTTGTTTTGGTCGAATGGATGTCGACAAGCTGCTTAAGCCTCAAATCTCAATTGGGACATAGTAACGTCAGTTTCAAATGTGGACGAAAAAATAAACAATTTTAATCATGCACTTCTTGCTCTATATGATGTCCATGCTCCTATAAGAAAAATTAAATTGAAGAGGCAACCTGCACCATGGATGACGAAGGCGGTGCGTATGGCTATGTGGCAACGAGATAGGGCCATTTTTTTATTTAGGAGGGATTGTACTCAAGAGAAGCGGCATCTGTACAAAACTCTAAAAAATCGGTGTTAGCAGATGATACGAAAGTTTTAAGTAGTCATGTTTTCTCTTTTTCGTGTGGGAACCTCCGAGTAGCACCTCACCGAGGGCACGACAATCAGGTCGAAGCGGAACTAAGTAAAATCACCCGATAGGTATCTACGCCCTCAGATATATTTCCGGCAGAAGAGGCACACACGCAACACCCGGCAGTTATTGCATAAACCAAAGCCCTGTTCGCTGTCAGTTATGGTCAAGGCTTGGCTGGGTCTTGGCAATCCTTGACTTTCACTGGTACCGGAGCCTCAATCTGCAAAAGTATTCAAAGACTATTAACTTTTCTTCATCTTCCTCCTCCTCCATTTTCGAAGATCCACCGTTTTCGTCCAGTGCCGATCAGGGTTACAATTTGGCCCGAAAGGAGGTCTTTGCCATACTATGTACAAGTCTTCGATAGAATGAAATTTTCTGTTGCTCCTCTGCATGAAAACCTACCAAAATGGTAGAAATTTATGTCTACTTAACTCTAATATTTGATAGGTTCTGAAAATGAACAAGATAAATAAGATTCCACAAAGCCACAAACCAAAAGTTGAAGTTGATAAATAAGATAACACTGTTATGAGATTAAACAAACGCAATACAGCACACAATATCATAATATGATGACGAAAATTTGGAGCTGTTGTTACATTAAGGTGCGAAGTAAATTGCAGATATCGATGTGCCTTAAAACTTGTCACAAAGTAAGATTTTGAAGACAGATTTCTGAGATTACACTATCGTAAAGATAAAATAGCAGCATGACAACGTGTATCATACTGTAAGTATCATTTATACTACAATGTGAAATTCTAAACATACATTACAGATATAACAATGATTTATCATCATAGGCCTTTAACGAACATAACAGATGGTTTATACATTTTATTTTATTTTGGAATTTTTCATTCCGTTGGAGTCCGTGGAGTTACTGTCAGGGATAAAGTCCGTAATGAACACATTCGGGGCAGTTTTGGAGTGGCGCCTGTTGCTGAGAAGCTTTCAGAGTCCAGGCTACGGTGGTTCGGACATGTTATGCGAAGACCCGAAAATCATGTAGTGAAGAAGTGCCTTTCCATGGCTACACAAAAGAGAGGGAGAGGTAGACCACAAACCACATGGATGACGAATGTCCGGAGAGACATGAAGGTGTTGGGTCTATCTGTTGACGACGCTTACCAGCAAAAAGAATATAGCGCCTCAAGATTAGGAAAGCCGACCCCGCGTAACGGAATAAGAAGAAAATAAAATAAAAACTAACTCCAAAAATTTTCAAGGTAGTTTTTATGGATTTGCTCAATAACTAAGTGAATACTTCAAAAATAAAAAAAATTCGTACGATTTCAAATATTTACCTTCTCACGTTTCACCTGCTTTTATGACCAACAGAGGTAAAAATACGTAGAAACTCAAAAGGTCATAACTTGTAAACGGATAGATTTAAAAAAAAAAAATTAATTGTAACTGCATGCTACAGTCATGCCCTTTCAGTAATTTAAGGGATTTAAGTAAGTGTCCCATTTTCAAATACAGAGTGATATATATAGAGTAATGTCAGAGAGACATCGCTTTTCACGGCTGTAAAGACCGATGCGGGAACGACACATCGATAGACGAATAGGCGTCCATTTTTTACATTTTTGTTATTTGCTAACTTAGAAGATATAAAATATTTGACGTTGGGCAAATACCTGCGTTGATTCTATACGGGGGATAGAGTTCATAAAAATAATATCTATAAAAACATAACGGCACATCCTGCCACAGGGATGACATGATCAGTTTGTGTTTGAAAGTATGAGTGGCGCAGAATTGTTGCAGAGGGTAGAAAATCTTGCGATAAGGCCTGATTTGCTGCACTAATTGACAGGAGACGTACCAAGGTGCCGTGCCAAGGTGTCAGTGGGTGCCGACCCTTATTCTTTGAAGTTTAAAGCCGCGTTCCAATAAACAAGAAACGATTCGTTTTGCTAACGGACGGTAAAATTTTCATTGAAAATTCAATGAAATTTTACCGTCCGTAAGCAAAACGAATCGTTTCTTGTTTATTGGAACGCGGCATAAATCTTCTTATGTTTAAAAATCAAATCAAATGTTTGTTTGTTCGTATTCATCCGGTTCGTATGTCATATGTGACGGTACATGGTGAAACAATTTTTTTTTAAATTTCGAAAATGTGCGATGCGGGTGGTTAAAGACCCTTGGAGGGCGTGCACCACTAACCGGGCAGCCTGTGACCACGACCTATGCAACCAGGTCGAAACGTCAGGCAAATCAAAGATTAAATAAGCGATCCCGTTATATCCCAATCAAGTCACCTTTCAAACTAAACAAACTTTAGGTCCATCCGTTTAGGAGTTACTGTGCCACAATCAGACAAGATACACACCATAAGCTTGTAACACCTATCTTTGTTTGCGTGGGGTGATAAAAACAAAAATGGCACTTACAATGTACACTTACTGACTTCTGACTACAGTACTACTATTTTTTTTCAACATACAACATAATGTTGACTAGCTTAGGCTAGATCAATACACAACAAATATAAAACAGAAGTGCCCTAAAACAAATATAGCACGGCTGCCACGTGTAACGTGAGGTTCAATACATATTTCATCAAAAACTCATCATATCCTCGACACGACATGGGTATTTATCAATGAACTTGGCCTAAATATACCTCGGCCACTACATGATGGCTATAAATAGCATCCGTCATTAATCTTATTGGATTCCAATTAGAGTCTGTGCGGAAAGAGAACCGTCGTAGGAATTGAGGTCGCAGCAGTGCTACATTACCTTTTTTGTTATGTTGACAGCACTGTTACGTCCTTATAGTTCGACAGTAAACAGTACTGTACAATTCAGTAAGTAATAATGACGTAACAGTGTAAAAAGTTAAATTGGCACTGCTGCGACCCTAAATCCTAAGACGGTTCTTTTTCCGCACAGACTCTATAAAACGTTATATTTTAGTCTACGTTAGTAAATACAACCCAAAAAGAGGAAAGATAGGCCGAAAGGAAATTAGGAGGGATATTGTTTATACGTATGGATTGAAGAGTGTAAGCAATAGCTCGCATAGCTGCAATTCAAACTGGCCACCCCAAAATGTAATAAAAAAAATCTTTGTCGGTACACTACTCAGTTAATGAATTTATGAGTGTTAGCACTCATAAATTCTGTGTAATTAATTTATAGGTAGTTTTGTCAGGATATATTATTAAACAATAATAATAATAACCTGGCAACACTAAATGGCAGTCGTAAAATTTTCACCTAATAACCAATATTTTTATTTTTCGTGGGAGAGCCATGCTTCGGCACGTATGAGTCGGCTCGACCGGAGTGTTACCATGGCCACATAGAAAACCGGCAGTGAAGAAATGTTTGCATTGCTTTTCGCCGAGTACATGTACATATACACTCTATGCACTCTAGTCCTGGAAGATATTTTCAAAAAATGCGCATGGGAACAACCTTGTCTAAATGGATAATGATGAAAGATGGCCTACACCTACACCAAGATAGTCGTAAAAGGCCAAAGACGAAGCAGAAGATTAAACCATTTTAATGCTTATATTTAATAAAGCAATTTTTAATTTATTTTAAACTATTTAGTGCAATATAAATTCCATTAAATACGATTTTGTTTTAAATAAAATTTAAAAATTACATAAGTAACTGGAAACAAAATTTCAAAAGGAAAACCTGAGGTTTGAACCGTGGTAAAATTTAATCTCGTCGAATATCTTACAGCACCTGCTCGTAATTCATATCAGTTGTGTACTTATGCGCAATGACTGAACTCTGTGGCTGTGTGCGGAACTGCGAATTTTGAACTCTAAAGGTCATCACGCACTATAACGGCACTGCAACGTCACAGCTGCAGCACGGCGTCGCCTGAAATTGAGGCTACTGCTAGCCGCCAGCGTGCTTTACCACGCGCCGCCCGCTAGGTGCAAGCTCGCAACGCGTAAGCGTGCTGATTGCGACTCGAGTTATATGGTTGCAGCAAGCGCGCTTACTGCCCGCCGTTGGCTTTTTCATATTGACATTATGAAATATATTATACGACCATTTATAAATGCTCAGATTTAAATGATAACTTAATTGCTGGGTTGGAGCCGTGCCGTTACAGTGACGGTATAGTGTGTGACCTTTACTGTACTATACGTCCGACTCGACAATATATGTACATCACAATGCGTACATTATGTTCTTATGAAGACTATTGTTACGCCGTTTTTTACAGAGCGTTTCTTCGTTTAGACACACATAAAATATAGACGAACGAACTTATTAGAAGGTTGTTATTGTCGAAAGTTTACGCAAATGTTACACATTGAAATAAAACTATTTTTAACGGATTCTATCGCGTATATACATATTACGTTACGTATGTATACATTGGTCAAACCAAGAGAAGCATTGGCACCCGCGTCAAAGAACACATTGCTGACATAAAACACCAACGCTCGATGAAGTCTGCTGTGTGTGAACACGTGCAACAAGGGACCAACCATTACCTTCGTTTCGATAAACCACAGGTACTCGCGAAAGAACACCGATTCCTACCAAAGATGCTCCGTGAGGCTATTGAAATTAAAAAACACCCTAATTTTAATGGAGAAGATGGTTGGAACGTACCACCAGCTTGGGATCCGGTTATTCACTTACTCAAACCCAAGAAAATACAAAACACAGCAAGGCTTCAAGATACTTTGAGCTCATTCTGCGTAAATAGTAACACCAACAATCAACAAACTCCGGGTACTTTGAGATAACTTTGCACTTCGATACATGAGACGACCACCATCTTAGTCTACCAGTGACCATGGCTGCTGAAAAGCAACTGAAACGTCGGGATCAGTGTAAATAGTATAATAACACCAAATAAATCGCGATAGAATCCGTTAAAAATAGTTTTATTAGAAGGTTCTTCCGTATCCAACCGAAAAAACACCGTTAATTATAAGATCTTATTACTTAAACTAATCATAGGTGTACTTGTAACTTTTCTCGGGGACTTTCTTCCTAGGGTATACCCGAGTCCCTAGCAGTACACTCTTTTGTGACGGAACACCATGTGGTTATAGTCGGTTCGATCCGATATACCACTTCACGAGCAGCCCCGGTGGGGTGATGGCTCGACACACCCACCCGATAAAAAAAGGTACTTAAAATTTGGTATAGTATACAGTATAGTAGACAATCTTAAACAAAACTTATTGTTACTGACTCTACCCTGGCCAAAAAATAAACTGAACATTTAAAATCAAATTTGTACCCTGGCGATCCCGGCCCGGGTAAGTAGCTATTGATAAATAATAGAACAGGCTATCATTACACTGATGTAATACTGGCGACTATAATCCGGATCAATACTATTCAATTAAATTAAAACCTTCTAAGTAAATCCTTGATTGTTCGTCCGTGGAGTTATATAAGCGACAAACAATATTTTTTTCCGATTGCCCGCCGAAGGTCAGCGATGGATCGATGACGATAATGACGGTCATTACACCGTCCGTGCGGTGTGTCACAAACGTCACAATGTGAGACATATCGAGTGAACGGTAGCGTTATTAGCCATCGTTTGAACAATTTTATTACATACTAGGGGCGTAATTAAGACTAAGTTTCCGCAACTAAGGACTAACCATACATTTATAGCGGCTTTTAACAAAGACAAATAATTAGATTAATAGATAGGCATCGAGCTAGTTACTTTAACTTAGCATTAAAAGTAAATTTTAAAAACCGTCTTCAGTGCGCTGGAATCGGGTTACATTTTTTTAATATTTTTTTTTTTTGCTTCTAATCTCCAGTGATATCGCCTATCATCCACCCATTTCATAATATAAATAAAATAGCTCATGTATCTATATAATAGTCGCATAATAGTCGTATAATAGTCGTATAATAGTCGCCAGAGTCTGCACTACTAATATTATAAAGCTGAAGAGTTTGTTTATTTGTTTGGTTGAACGCGCTGATAATCTCTGGAACTACTGGTTCAAATTGAAAAATTCTTTTAGTGTTGGATAGCCCATGGAGCATCAGTGAAGAATGTTGCAAAAACGGGAAAAATTTACAAACGCTGACGAAGTTGCGTATGTCAGATAGTTTATTAATATACACACCAGTGGCGTAGCGTGCCTTGGAGGGGTCCTGTATCAAAATTAGTTGGGGGGCCCAAATTAAGGGTAAAGATTTCTGACAAAAGAAACAAAAATGCTTGAAACGGGGGAATCCCGCAATAACCGACGTAGGACGTTGCCAACTTTTGGGCGCACGCTTAACCCGAGAAAAAAGAGATTGCTTTTTTTGACTTTTGTCATTTCTGAAGTGAAAACTGTAGGCACGTATGACAGTTTTTTTATGTTTTTTTCCCGGGAAGTACGAGATTATTAAGTGACATTGCGGATGAATTTTTGCTAATTTTTGCTTACACACGTTAGGGGCCTCTGTAGCCCTTGAGCCCCGTATCATTGATATGGCTACGCCCCTGATACACACACAAAATTTTGTTAAAGAGGCGGTTAAAAAGTACAAGTTGTTATAGCTCAAATTTCTACTTCTAGAAGAAAAGTTCCGGATTTCACTTTTACTTTATTGCCCAGCAAAGGCTGTTTCTTTATACGTCCAAAGACTACAACTTTATACTCGTAAGTTCGGGCTCACATTGATTACTGCAGTCACAAGAACTACCTATTGATAAAATTCGCTGTAAACGCTAAATTGATCGTACATTGAACTTTATTTATTTATTAAATATTTAGATTACTTAATTCTTAAAAAAAGACAACATATGAGAACATATAAGAGTTACGCGACAGAAAGAGAAACATTTCTAAGTGAATATAACAGGTAATTAGCGCTGTGCTAGCTGACTTGCGACTTTATTGTGTCGCAACAAGAGTCGCTATTTATTTAAATGATTTGTCGGAGTGGGACTTCTGTACCTGTACTTTGTACCCTCGGACAAAACTCTTATGTTATACCAACCTTTATATTTCTATAACAAATTTAAAAAAAATAAACAGAAAAAGATAAAAAAAAATCGATTAGTTTTACATTAACAAAAGCATATGTGAAACGACACATTTACTAACATTTTTCTATTTTGGTCAGTAATTCAGAACATATCCACTTTAATATTCCGAGCTACCGGAAATTAAATATCATAATTAGTTCTGTTATTGATATAAACCAGGGATTCTCAAACTTAGTAAACCGCGTCCCCCTATTCAATTACCTAGAAAACTCTGTACTGTTTACAATAATTTTTGTAAAATTAGGATGTTAATAGAGCATGATAAATACTTATGCTATTAATAACATTTTACTTTTCGTTTGTTTTTGTAGCGAATTGACTCGATTTTAACATTTCAATTAATTAATACCACTTGATTCCCCATCAAGGCGATTCCTATATTTATTTATTTTTAGCATAAAAGTGTTAAAAAATCACTCTCTAATAAATAATGTTTGCATGTACAACATAAATTAAATTCAACCAGCTTGAATTAGATTGGAATATTATTCTTTATATCTTGCTGCTATTTAAACAAAAGATTTGTAGGCGAGCTACGAAAGCTTAATATCCATTCAGACGCCATAACGCACATCTCTTCGCAATAACCCCTGAACCTTTTGGGGTTCGCGTTATCACTTTGAGAAACCCTGGCATAAACCATTGTCAGTTTTACAATCGTGCAGTGTTTCTTTGAAATAAAATTCATGTTAAAGTAATAATAGTCTAGAAATGTTCAGTATATTTTGAAAGGTAGCAGCCGTAGGTATAATACATAAATAGGTATTAATGTGTTTTTATTTTGTAAAAAATATTATTTTATTGCACTTTGTTAATAGCTTTTAGTGAGCTTAGATAATAAATAACAGTGCTATTGGTAAAAAGGATTTAATCATGCAAAAAGTGTTTAAGACTGGACATTTTCATTCAAATGATAATAAGAAAAATAAATTACTATCAAACAATTGGGGCTGAGGTTTGTGAAAACAAGTCAATTTTTTTTATAAACAACTCTTATATCGTTTCTCTATAGATGTTTGTGTTGATTGTGGGATAAAGGTCACGCAGTGCGTTTGTGCACCGTTGTGTAGCTACGTGGACGACGGTCACGCCGGGGTGGTTCGATAGGCGGGGAGGTGCCGCCCAAGGTCGGACGGGGCTGTCGACGCGCGGCCGAGCGAGCCTCCGCACGCCCCATGCTGCCCGGAGCACTCGCGCCACTAGATCCTCACAAAACGCGCGCACTTACCACGATCTACGCGCCGCACAAGTTCAAAACAAGAAAAAATAAAACCGCACAATTGAGGATGCTCGACAATGACATCCAAGTTAAATCAACACTATCTCCTTTCCACCCCCTTCCCGCGATCGGACAGAAGCTGGAGAGGTCGAAAACAAAAGTTATCGTATTTGATCTCAATAAAAGCGAAGCAGCTGCCCTCGACCGCTCTGTCAAGATACACGACGTACTTAAACCGTTAACACCGCTGCGAATACATGGATTTAAAAGGAAGAATTCGGTGGATACAATAGAAGCAAAGAAACCTCAACAGCTGATCAGAGAAAACACATATGACGTTTTAGAACCAGTGTACGTGAATGCTGCTAAAGTATTTAAGCAAAACACGTTTATTGCAGAGAAAACGACGTCGTCAAATTATGCAAAAAAAGTGGACGAAGCGCCAAAACTTTCCCCAAAAACAAGGTTTAAAAAGGCTGCGTTGAAAGTGGCGAAGCTATCCTCAATGCCGGAGACAGGGAAACTGTTGTGCTTGAGGGAGAAACAGACATTCAATGTCATTCGAAGCGAAGATGGTGACAAATGTTTATGGAAGTTACAACAGCTGCCTCAAACCCCGCCGCAGAGTCTGGATCAGCTGTCGGAGATTTTCCAAACACTAGACATGAAGGGACGACATAGAGACAAAATGAAAAAGGAGAACAGTTGGTTTTAACAAATAATTAGTTATTTTAGATTAAGAAAGTGTAGTTTTATTTACTTGTACGTGGAAGTGATGTTGAAAGGTATGAATTTTAAGTGTTAAAGTCTTAATGAATAAGAGATATTTTTGTTAATGTTTAACTCTGTCGTGAAGATATTGCTATTGCTCAAAGTTCTGATGTCGATGACTTTATGCAGATATTTTATTAAAGAGTGTGTGAGATTTTATAATGATGTTCTTTTCTTTTGCCAGTAGTCAGGAGTAAGCTAACGACTTCTTTCATTAATAATTATGAGTGTGAGAGTGTTCAAGTGTTGATTATGTCGTGACCTTGGTCCGTTTGTCAACAAGTGGACCTGGTGCGTGTTGTTTCACCTATAATTACATATGTACAACTATACCTAGATCTATCAATAATATAGGTATATTGTATTGTATATAATAATATATATATTAGTTTTTACTTAGTGTGAAAGAGTGAAAAGGCTTGTGTGAACATGATTCTATACATTGCTTTTACGTATTGAATACGAACACAATATGGAGATGGGATTTACCTAACTATGAGTTCCCCGTTAGTCATCGATTTTGATATACCTATCTATATTTGGTTTCAAACTTCATTTTGTTTGGGTTCCATGATATAATATTATTTACGTATTTACGGGAATAAAATTAACGCGACCACGAAAAGATGAAGTTAGCCTGTGACCACGGCCAATGCAACCTGGTCGAAACGTCAGGCAATTCAGAGGTATGTAATACCTTTTCGTGATCGTGTTAATTCGTAAATACGTTAATAATATTTACTTATTTGTCATTCATTCTTTAAAGAATAGTACTTTGTTTTAAATACCTATGTTTCTTGTGTATGTGGGTTTGTGTTTTTTTACATTTGAGCATAGCCAAATAAAACCTGTTCCTTTGTCTATAGTGTCTTGGAAGTAAACGAACATCAATATTCAGTCTTCTTCTAGGCCAGTGGAATTAATCAAACAGGGGCTATTTTTTACTTAATTACGCACAGGTTTTAACATAGTAAAACTTGTTCATTAATATATCACATGGTCCTGAATTTCAACCCATGTTTGACTTTCGGAACATTGTCAAATTAACGTTTTAATGCAAAAAAATCGCCAAAAATTGAGTTTATTGTAATTTTCTCCTACCATATTATAATTGCGCATATCGATCTTTTTTTTTCGTACAGGTGGTAGAAATCCTAAAAATTGAAGACTAGTTTGATTAATATTGATTTTTTGATGATATGATGATATTTTTAATTTCGAAAAGAAAGCTTCAATGAACGTGAAGCTCTAGGAGAATACGTCTTTTATGGTCCTGAACACACAAAAAAAAATTATTCAAAAATATTCATTTTTTCTAGAAATTTTATTTATTTATTAAAATTTGAGCCAGTTCCCGTCGCGTCGTCCAAATCGATTCATTTTGCACACATTTTTTCGCCGAGGCCTATATTTTATGATTCTGCAGTGGGCGTGTGCATTATTATTATTTAACACCCCCAAAATGGTGTCTACAGATGTACTACAGTGTATGTAGTTTCGATGTCCTCATTCGTCCTAAAACTTTTATGTCTAACTACTAGAACATTTATTTAAATATTTTTATATTTTAATTAAAAGTATCCCTATGAAACACACGTAAGAAACATTTACGTTACGTTTAGTAAGGTGTCAAATAAACACAAGTGGCGACCACGTACTGGTCCGGCTGTGTATTTACAATTTACGCCAACATTTGTCCTTAAGCTAGCTTAGGTATATTTTCGAGGTGAGAATAATTACCTACATAAGTAACATTATTTCCAAAATAACAATTTTTAAACAGTTCCCAGCGACAGTTGACAACACACAAAAGTTATTATACGCCCGGTTTCTGAAAGGCTGATCAACGTACAAATTAACTAATTGAATGTCAAATCTCTCGTCAAGTATGTATTGACGTCAAAAGCACGATTATGCACTTTGATTTGATAATTGGATCAATTAACAGAGCTGACAAATTTGAAGTACTTACCAGTACCTATTGCAAAGTTTTATTTCAAACTAGCAACGCTCCGCGGACTCACCCACGTAAGTCCCGATCCCGTTTGAATATCGGGATAAACAGTAGCCTATATATTAGTCCAGGTCACCAGCTATCTACATAGCAAGTTTCATCGCAATCGGTTCAGTAGTTTTAGCGTGAAAGAGTAACATACATCCATACATCCTCACAAACTTTCAAGTTTATAGTATTAGTAGGATGCAATTTTGACGTAGCTGTTTACTTGACAGCTTTGTAAGTTGCAGCCCCTTTCAGAAACCGAGTCTTACAAGTCTTACAAATCATAATACTTTTCAGTCCTGTCCGTGATAATCAATACATCAAGCCAAAGTCTCTATTGAGATCTGGCAAACCTTTTTAAAACCAGATGGACGACGACATGGTGAAAACGACTGGGAGATCAGAAGAATCTATATTTTTGAAAGTCTACGTTCAACAGTGGAAGTTCAATGACTGAGACGACGACTTTATTTTGTTTGTTGCTAGTTTGGAGTATAGCGTAAGGTTAGCTTGCGCTATACTCCTTTCAAACTCTTATCCAGGCGCGGTCCGAAGGGGAGGGTCACAGGGGACATGACCCCCCCCAAAATCAAATACTGAAGGAAATTTTCACACCTTATTTGTCGAGGCACAAGAGCTAGCTGAAAAACTGGGTATAGTTATTACGAGGCGTCGTACTGCACCTCGGCAGACTCTTCGCGATAATTATCAAGGAAATGACAAGGAATATTTTCGGAGGACTGTTTATATTCCACTGATAGATAGCATAATGACGGACCTACAGGACCGACTTTCTGCGGATACGATGAATCTGTTCGGATTAGGCATATTTATGTCAAAATCTGAATATGGTCATTCTTTTACAAACCGAACACCTATCTGACCGACACATTTTTATCAATATTACTGAGATAACGATATGGCGGGCAAAGGAATACGGATACGACGTACCTTGCTAGATTCATTAATTTATCTTTAACAGTAAAAATAATTTCTCCATTAATTGAAAATACGTTTTTGATAGAAAATTTGACGTAGAATACGATGGTAATATTTAAAACTCGCTACGAGTGTGGGCAATTGTTAAAAATCTATTTTAAATATAATTATATAATAATATTTTGTTTTATTATTTATTTTTTGTTTATATTTATTAGAACCGGAGTTATGAATTTTTGAAAATAGGTCTCCAAGCCAAAAATCATCAAATTCTCCAATTTTCTATACTCTCTATTTCCCAAAATATTGGGAAAAAAAGAAATCCTCGAACATGTATATCTTTTTCGATATAGAACCCGTAAAAAAGCTCGGCCAAATCAAAAATGTGTCGGCAAATTTTTGTCCAAATCTGTCCGGTTTGTAAAAGAATGACCCATATACAGAAGACGATCTTCTTAATGTGAAGAAAGTATGCAGAATATTATTCCCATTTTCTGAGTGTTCCTGCTGCCACTGTCGTAACAGAGTATCAGCTATAGATTTCAAAGTGGAAACGGGAGCTCAAAGAAAATACCGATACAAAATTTAATAAGTGTGGGGTGTCTACAATCGAAGTTTGCGACGAAGATCTACCCAAATATAAAGAATTTGCTGAAAATAGCAACTCTTCCTATAAGCGGTGTGACATCAGAGAGAAAATTTTCCACGCTAAGGCGTGTAAAAACTTCGTTGAGAGTAAACATGTTAGAAGAGAGGTTAACAGGTTTAGCTCTTCTAAATATTCATCCAGAGATAGCCCCAGACGTCTCAAATATTATGAACCGATTTGCCACTAAAAATAGAAGACTTCCATTTCTTGTTTAATGTGTGCCATAAAATCGTGTATTGTGCAATGAAGTATAATTTACTCGACATATTGTATAATTATTGGTGACCCCCTCCAAAATTTCAGGCTGCGACTGCGCCTGCCCTTATCCGCCATTAATTGCTTGTGGTCGGGAATCTGGCCAGTTAAGGTATGTGGCGGGGTGGGAGAACAGTCGCGTGGTCTATTCCCGCTCAATGTGGTGTTCCATGTGTTTTTTCCCTACCTCTTCGAATAAAACAAATGGAACTTAGCTGGTTTTACAGATACTATTGCTAATAAAATATGCAATTAAAAATAAAATCTTGGCTAAAAGACTCCAAAGAATTAAACGAATAAGTTTAATGTTGAATGCTCTTTCCTCCTCAGCAATAGAGAGGCAAGCAAATGTTTCATTGAAAAGACAGCGAGATGAACTCATTATGGGGTCAGTTTCTTTCCAAATTCTACCTCGCCAAGGTTATGACGATGTAGTTATGAAGCAATCTAACTAATAAAAATCTAGTACCTACAAGCTATGCTCACTTTGGGTCTAGGTAACACTGTGTAAATATATACCAGGATATTATTATTCTTCCATCGATTTTAAATGGCCGCTTTAGACAACCTTGCTGGCAGCATTTTCAAGGATGTATGGCAAAACATATTGGGTACAAGCCTGTTGAAGCATGCGGGTGTTATCTGATTTGAGTTACAACATCCTAAATTGTATGCAGGTGATAACAAGAGCAATATATTTTGGACAAGACTAGTTTATGAAGGTTTTGTTTCAAAAGTTAAAGGCCGCGTTTTTGATGAGTGCCGGATAGGGTAAAGATTCGGACTCGATGCCATTACAGATCTCAAACTACAGACTGGCCTGTTGGTCTAGTGGTTAGTGACCCTGACTGCTAAGCCAGAGGTCGTGGGTTCGATTCCCACCCAGGACAAATAATTGTGTGACGAGCACGATAATTTGTTCTGTGTATGGATGTAATTTATCTATAATATGTATGTATTTAGAAATATATAAGTATGTTTATCGGCAGTCTGGTTACCATAGTACAGGCTCTGCCTAGTTTGGGATCAGACGGCAGTGTGTGAGATGTGTGGAGTTATTATTATTATTTTCTTTATTCATCTTTTACCATATAAATTACATTTTTAAATATGTACATAAAAAATATATATTTAGAAATATAAAAAATAGTAGGCCACCGACATCGGGTACAGGGACCAAGATACCGGTGGTTAGGGCTCCAAAGACAGGAACCTCCTCACTATACGGGTCGTGTCGAGAAGAACTGCCTTCTGCATTAGTCCCTTGTTCCAACCGTCATCGAGGCTTTTAGCTATATTATTATTATTACTATCATTATTATATTTAATATCAATTGTTCAAATCAAGTTTTTTTTAAGTAAGTGTATAGTTTTAGTTAAATATAATATTGAAATATGGTAAAGAATTTTGAAAATTTAATTTATTATTAATTAGCGACCTGCCCCGGCTCCGCACGGATGCAATGTAGCAGTGGCGTAACAATAGGGTGGCAGAGCGGGGAAAATGCCACGGGCCCCCGACTCGAGGGGGCCCCGGGCACCAAAGGCCCTGAACACTGGAGGCACTAATTACAAAATGTATTAAAAATATTATATTTGTATTTAATCAATATAAGTTATTTAATTTAATAAACGTAATAAAATACACGAGTCAGAAAATAACGGCCAAGTGCGAGTCAGACTCACACACCGCATGCATCAGCCACGGGCCTCATATGGTATATCTACGCCACTGCAATGGAAATACTAATGTGGTGAACAATTATCGTCATATTTCAACAAATTAACACAAAACAATAATAAATTATATATATATACCTTCCTCTTGAATCACTCTATCTATTGATGAAAACCGTATTAAAATCAGTTGCATAGTTTAAAAGATCTAAGCGTACAGACGGCAGGAAGCGACTTCGGTTAATACTATTTAGAGATAAAATGAGTATTACTATGAACCTAACTTTAGCAGATAAAATATAATAAAAAACCGGACTAGCACGAGTCTGACTCGCGCACTGAGGGTTCCGTAAGCAAACAAACTAACGAAAGTAGGTAGATAGTTCGTGCATCTCGGGAATCTTTTGCCGGTCGGTTTGTATGACAAAATCAACAATCCAACCGCAAAATATAAGTTTTTAATCACAATAACTATTATTCTATGTGATACTAGCAGTTCCTACGCGGCTTCGCTCGCGTTTACTTATTTGTATATTTTGCGTGGATCCCCAATTCTTAAAAAAAATAAAAGTAGCCTAAGTTACTCCTTATAACATCAGCTATCTGCCTCTGAAAATCCCGTGGAAATCGGTCCACCCGCTCCGGAGATTAGCCAAAACAAACAGACAGACAGACAGACAGACAAAAATTTTAAAAACTAATTTTTACTCCTAGGTATCGTGCAAATAACTGTATGAGCTTAAAAAATACCCATTATTTTGACATTATAAAAGACACTTCAATTTTATTTATTTGTACGGATAACAACAAATTAACAACTTTCGGATTTTTTCCTTTACTTATGCTATCAGACCTTGCTTATTACCAAATTTCATGTTTCTAGGTCAATGGGTAAACCCTTTTTTTTCCTTTTTTTTATCGTGTGGAAACCCCCACGGGTCATCACCTCACCGAGGGTGAAGTGGTATGTCGGACTTGAACCGACTAAAACCACACGGTGTTCCATCACAAGTGAGTCTATGGCACCCGGGATATCCTAGGAAGGAAGCTTCCGAGAATCCCTGCAGATTTTGGCCTCCTGATCACCAGGCGACCACACCGTATAGGTTTTGAAATTGTTGGCACTGGCATTTTTCCTCAGAAACCCGTGAAGGCATCAAGTTGAAATGAATATCAAATATTTACAGCTTCAAGGAACTGCTGACATAAGTATTTGATATTAATTTCAACTTGATGCCTTGACGGGTTCCTGAGGAAAAATACCTTGACAGTCACACAGACAGACAGACAGATCAACTTTAGAGTAACTTTTCACTCTGCTCCATCATCAGATCATCTCCAAGATGCCAAATTATAATATTGTCATCCAAACTACATATACCTTCATACAAAATTTAATTTCGACAATTACCAGTACGTTATAATTGACTTCGAAGATCTGTTTACATAGTTAGTAAGTTAATTAGTAAGCTGCACAAATGGGGCCAATTAAAGCCTATTAAAAAGTATTTTAACAATTACAATTGTCTACGATATGTTATTTCAAATAGGTTTAAAAAATAGCATGTTGGCGATTTTATCGATAACAGGCTATGTCAGCACGCGAACTGTCGATGCGCCATTCGCCTAACCTAATTCCAATGTTTGTCATGTTAACTTGCGAGAGCCCCATTGTTAAAAAATGCCTTGGTTGGTAAAAAGAGTTTTGTTTAAAGTTCAATGTGCTAGATGTTCGGGTTTTGCGCAGTGTCTAACTGATAATCGGCCAATCGGCCTATTACCAAAGTGCAAAATAAAAGTTTTAAAAAGCTAGTAAACTAGGTATAAATCCTTACCTCATCATTAGATTTTGCTATGGAAAATTTGATGCGTTCCCTAATGAGAACAATATAATTATAAACTTGGCAAAAGAAACACTACACTAATAAAATAAAGCTTGTTTTTTTTTTGGTTGAACTCGCCAATTCCAGGAACTACAACTTAAAAATTTGTATTCAGTAACCCAATTCTTGGGTCTACCTATAGGCTATTTAACATCACGCTACGATCCTTAGGATTGGAGCAGTGACCATCATCGCGATGAAACTGCAAAAAACGGCCACTCTCCTAGAAAACATTAAGTTTTTATTTCTGGAAAACGGAAACTTATGTAATGTTCTGTGTAACAGGTGGCGAGGTTATTGTCATTATGGCGAGTATAATTTCGCACTCCGGGACCGCAACTGAGTATTTGACTGAGAACAATGCAGAAATCCCCAATGACGATATAACGTGGAAAGAGTTTTATAATAATTCTTTAAAAAAACCGACTTCAACAATAAAAACTATTCCATAGACTTATATATAGTTTTCTCATGGATGCCATTGTCAGAACTGGACCAAATTGAAATGGGACCACACGGGAAGCACCAGCTTTCAAATAAAAAAAGAATCACCAAAATCGGTTCACCCAGTCGAAAGTTCTGAGGTAACAAACATAAAATAAAAAAAAACACAGTCGAATTGAGAACAGTTAAAAAGAGCAACAAACCAGTCAATCCTACGATCACTTTCCATATCATCAGCAGGTGGGATTCCATGCGCAAAGTTTTACAATGAGGAAATACATTGTCCCTATTCTCTTAGCTGTAATTTAACAAACAATAAAACAAACTGATATTTTGATTTTATTTATTCTGTATAGAAAAAAAGAATCTTAGATGCCCAACTTTAAATATGAGGGAGAATAACGCCATTTTAAAACTAGCGAAGAAAAACAAATTTACGCTTAAAAAATTATTTTTATTCTTAAGTAATATCAATTATAAAAAAAAAACATTTATTTTACTTATTTATTTAAATTAAAAACCGAAGAACACGGGGGAACCTTTTTACGTGACTTAAAAAACTCGTAATGTCGTAACTTAAAAAGATCCCTTTCGTTACCTACGTAATATCTGCGTCTGGTTTTAAGTCTATGTATAGGGGTCAAAGAAAGCCTGATTTGATTCGGAGCTGCTAAGTAGTTCACTATAGCAACAAATCTATAAAGAAACAAAATAGAACTTAGTGTTGTGATAGACATTACTTCGCAAAAAAAGACAACTCCCGCATTAGGAATGACTCCTGTGTCGCGGGGGACTTTTACAAACATACAAACAACGGACACAAAGAACACCCAGACTCGGGTGGGAATCGAACCCACGACGCAGTCAGGCTCACTAACCACTTGGCCAACAGGCCACTCAATTACGTTTAAAATATACTAAAATATTTAGAAATAGTACAATCGACTTTAATGTATATAACATACATGTACATGCTACTAGAAACATCTACATTTAAAACATTTTTCATTCAGCGGTCCTTTTTCAAAATTTATACATAGGACCACTCTTAAAGTTACTCTGTCTAATAACAAAGGCGGTAAAAAATTAGCAGAATGTTTGAATGATATTATGACCACCATAACCAGACGAATAGTACCTTTGTTTGCAAACGTAGTGGTGTAAATTTATGCTAGGCACACATACCATACAAACACATACACTATAGATAAATATGAGAGATAAGTATCTACCACTAACTCGAAAGTGGATCAATATGAAACAACGACCATTAGAATTGTAGCTAAAAATATTATAATAGAGTTATGACGTAAATTCAATGTCAATCGGTCACCCAGGGTCAAGTACATACTTTAAGTGCTGCAAGCAGAGTAACTCTTTGCGTTATGACTTATGACCAATGACCATATGACTTCTGACCATAGCTAAAATCATTGACTTCGTGTACTATTGCTTATGTTAATAATTGAACCGTTGAACGGCACCGGTAATGTGCCATCGAGTGGGTTGTGTAGAATTGTGATATAGTCTAAGGATCTGTCCACAGATAAGCCTCATACAGACCCTACTAATGTTATAAAGGTAAAAGTTTGTGAGGATGTATGGATGTTTGTTGCTCTTTCACGCAAAAACGACTGAATCGATTGCGATGAAACTTGGTATGTAGATAGCTGGAGAACTTTTTATCCCTATATTCCAACGGGATCGGGGCTTACGCGGGTGGAACGCGGGGCGTAGCTAGTAAGTTATAAACTTGACGTGCCTTCTAAATTTCTATGTATTTAAAGCTTTCTTTCTTTCTTTCTACCTTTTTCCAACGGTTTCGATGGCGTTAATGTAGATTTAATTAATCAATTTCTAGGGAACAGTGCTGTTTTTTAAAGGTATTCTGTGTCCTTTTTTGTTACTCTGACAACGTGTACATATACATCTAATGATGATCAGTTAAGGCGTGAAGCATAACAAACAAACTCAGATTCGCATTTATAATATTTGTACCTCGGAGGATATACCTACATACATTACTTAAACAAATCGTCAGAGCCGATTCCGAGAAACACGAAATATATTATTTCCTAGCTGCGCCCCGCGGATTCACTTGCGTAAGTCCCGATGCCGTGGGAGTATCTGGATAAAAAGCCTATATGTTAATCCTCGTCTCCAGCTATCTACATACCAAGTTTCATCGCAATCGGTTCAGTAATTTTTGCGTGAAAGAGAAACAAATATCCATACATCCTCATAAACTTTCACGTTTATAATATTAGTAGGATATATATATGTATTTAAAAGAATTGCTTATCCACTTGGACGTCCGCGGATAGTATAGTATCCAAAAAAAATCGGCGGGCATCCTTCCAGGATACTGTACTATCCAAAACGACACGTTGTAAATATTGCCATCTCGCATGAAATTGCGAAACTAGATCAACGTTATGATTGTATATAAATTTTTTTTTAACAAAAAATTAAACCGACGAAATAACTAAAAAGCAATAAATAAATAAACCTCTTAAGTCTTGAGCTTATTTACATATACTATCAAATTTTATATAAACTTATTTTGAGTCAGCGCCAAATAATAAAATGATTAATTACCATCATTTAAAAATTCATCAGGTAAAAAGGTCCTCATGGATTAGACTTGGTTTGATATAATTTGTTGATTTTATTTGCATTTTTCTTCAAATTTAAAGGGGTTTAGCTTTATTTGGTAAGATAGGTAAAAAGAAATATTTTTCAGCAATCTCGGCGCACCAAAAAGTCAAATATTTAATTTTATGGATTTACCCACATTTGGTGTTACGCGACACAGATTATCACTATTGAATTTTGAAATAGATAACTTCCATCTATGAACATCTAGCTATTTTCCAGTATTTTTATCTTCGCTGTATAGTAAGATTCCGCGCGGCTCGAGGAGGTGAATTATAGTGGACGTTAAACGGTATATTTAGTTTCTCGAGCGGAAATGCACGAAATCAAAAGTAGGCATTTGCTTTCTCACACCCTAGATAAATGGATAAATATATTGTAAGAGAGAAAAAACAACACTTACGATTAACTGGACATGGAAACGACCCACCTGCACAGCGACGGCAGAAAATTGAATGCAGGATGGGAATAGAACAGCCCAATATTTTCCAGGATTCACGGGTTTCAAATTACGGACCATCTTGTTCGAACAGAAGATATAACAAGGTCCCCTACTCATTTATTTATAGACTGTCTAAGATACGAGTACCTACGAGTATGACGGCAAAGTGCTTGCAAAATCAGGACTTATTTGTTACTTACTGCCGCCAACAAGTAACAAGAAAGCTTAACAGATATAAAAAACGTACCGATAAAGTATTCACTATTCAGAAGAACGGTAAAGAACCAATGTGTCGATAGATCGATTAAAACCGGCATTCCTAATCAGCGAGGAGATAAACGAAGACCGTATGCTCGTTTGCCCCCTATAATATAAAAAAAAGAAAACTTACTAACTACTAACTATTACTAATATCACTTTAATACACAGAGACAATAAAAACAAACTTAGAATATAAAACGAACTGCTCAGTTAGTGGTCGTCCATTAATCACGTGATGTTTTTTAGTAAGTTTTTAACCTCCCCTCCCTCCTGGTGATACGTGGTGAGGTTTTAGACTAACCCCCCCCCCCCAGCCAAAATCACGTGTATTTTTTTTATTTAAAATTTTCAAAATATTTTCTTTAAATACAGATATAATCCCGCGTTCTACGAAAAATTTAATACACGTGATATCTCACTACATCTCCCTTCCCCTTGTGATATTTCGTGATTTTTTTCCGAACCCCCTCTTTGAGCCTCGCGTGATTAATGGACAATCCCTTAGGTAAGTCCGCTATACTTGCCGTAGGATAATTTAACGGCTCGCGAGGAGGCGGCGTCCGCGTGTGCCTGGACGTCGCCTTGTTGAGAGGTTTTCACCCGAAGTTGGTGCCCGCGCTTATACGGGCAGGCGCTAGGAGGGTTTCGGATGTCTTAATAAAAGCTGTTCCCGGATCCTTCGTATTAAAGGCGCAGTACGGCACACCGTGTGGTTTTCGGTTCGATTCCGACACACCGCCCCACGGAAACACCGGTCGGGTTCTCTTTCTTTTAAAATATCGGATTTTGCCATTACTTTGAATAACAGTACGAGGCATAACCGCTTATAGCTTAGTCAGAATAGAAATCTAAATGATTCACATGAAAGGTCGTGTGAACTCAGAAACAATTTCTATAAAATGTTAATAGCAATATGCCTCGTACTTCAGAATGTCAAAGGCATAATTATGCCTTACTTCGAGCGACGTAATAAGTAGATAGGAATAAATTCAAAATGAATTTGATCGGTAGCACATTAGTTAATTACTAAATGTTTCCGAGCTTTGTGCTACACTTGAAATAATCCGTATAAAGGTGATTTTCCACCAGAGTGGCGAGACGAGACGAGGCGAGAAGAGAATTTTTTTTCAAAATTTTTTTCATTATTATAAGGCCTTCCCTCGCAGGCCACTGCAGTTTTTGCCACCACAGTTGCTGCACCCTGGCTAATGTGATAAGAATTGTGGCCATTCTTTTTTTTTAAAGGGTAAGCTTTCCACAAGGAAAAGCTGCCAGTTCTCTAGTAAGCAGTAGATAACGATGTGGAGGCAATGATCCGTCCTCCACATACTGCTATCTACGGCTATCGCTATCCCTGTCTGACGAATGATGCAGCGCGCTAACTCTCTTTCACTCTAAACATTCTTTAACAGCTTGCAACCTACTTGCGGCCACTTTCACATGGGCAGAGATAGTTTATCATGTACGGAAAAAAAATAGCTTTAATCTGATATATAAATGATGAATATACATCATGGACGTATAAATGTATAGTTATAGTGTATGTTTGTGAGTATAGTTTATTTTAATACCTAATGAATTTTTTTTTTTCAAAAAAGTCATTTAATATTAATTTAGTTTAAAATACTAGCGGCCACATTTTAATAGACAACCTGGCCAAAACATATTGACCCTTATAAAATTGTAAACAAAAAAAATATTTTGATTAAATACTCGATGAACGTAGCAATCTTGCAGCTTGATCTTAGACTATTACTATTTGATTACTACTGGTACTATTATGTAGGTATTCTGTACTGTTATATAGTAATAATGTTTCATACTTAAACGGTTATCAAACTTTTTTATAAATTAAATCGGTAGGGTATTGAAACGAAAAAATCCGGTTGCGTGCAGACTTTCTATAGGATATGTGATAAAGTACCTTTGATAATGTACAGATTCCTCAATCTAAATTAGGTATCCTAAATTATCTTCTTCACTGCTGTCGTCAAGGAAGATGTTTAAATGGTTACGTAATAGTTCAGCGTATCTCCATTAGATGGCGTTGGAATATATTTATTCGCTTGTAGTAGTAGGAAGCCAATGTTTATCCGGCCTAAACATGAATTTATTTGCGTTAGGTGTTAGATAGAGTATAGAGTAAGGGGTCACTAATTAACAAACATCAACATACTTTCGTGTTCATTATCATTTTATTAGGGCTTACATTAAAATACAAAAATTATGAGCGTTAATTGTTACACTCCTGTCAGCATGCTGTTGCTACTACTGTTCTGCAGTTTGGCTATTTCATCTTTGAACTTTGAAATGGTTTCCTTTGCCAAATGCAGTTTTTCTTTTAAATCTGATATTTCACTCCGGACTTTGGTTTGTGATGCTATAATCTTTTGTAAGGTCTTCTCTTTCTTGTCTTCAACTGGAAATGAGATAGAGATGGTTTTGAGTTGTTTGTTATGCCAAAAGGTATTAATTTTTATTATATTCTGGTTCTGCTGAGGTCATGATAAAATAGTAAAGATTCATACAGTTTTTTTAAACTATTTCTTTTTTCTCAAAACCTTCTAGGTTTATGCTGGTTGAGCAACATAGCACTGATACTGTTAATGCTTGGCTTTAAAAGCTTACCAACAACTCAGTCTGCTTATTACATAGATTTTGTTTACTTTAGTTATTACAAATTTTTGTGGGAAAAATATTAATTTTAGTTTGCCATAAATGCGTCTACCACTTTCAAGGGGTTCATCAACACTATTCAAAGAACCTTACTTACAATCGGTATCATGATTCCAAGGTCCATTTGTAATAGGCTTTACACTGTTCAAGAGATGCTGCATAAGCTGTGTAGGCTCCTGAAACACTATCTCCTCATAGGACTCGCTGACAAGTGCACGTCCGATGACTGGGGGAGCACCATCTGTTACTGGTGACTGGAATAGCTTTAGGATGTGATATAGTGTTACCTGAAAGATATTATAAGTTACATTAGTTCAGTGAGTGAAACAAAAATTGTAGGGGGAAGGAACCACTGTCATACTCAACTCAAAAGGAAGATTCTCCAACCAGGCTAGTTTATCATGCTAGATGGCTCATGGTCTAAGGGTATGGAGATATAAGTATACAATGACGAGATGTTGTATGTAGACTGGCCTGTTGGTCTAGTGGTTAGTGACCCTGACTGCTGAGCCAGAGGTCGTGGGTACGATTCCCACCCAGGAGAAATAATTGTGTGATGAACATGATCATCAATTCTGTGTCTGGGTGTAATTTATCTATAATATGCATGTATTTATAAGGATATAAGTATGTTTATCAGCAGTCTGGTTACCATAATACAGGCTCTGCCTAGTTTGGGATCAGACGGCCATGTGTAAGTGTAAAAGAAGAATGAAAGAACAATGCATGGCAATGGAATAAATTACTATAGAAAGATGTTGGTGTAACAAGTATTACAGAGAGCCTATTGATCTTGTCTTTCAAGAGTTTGCACTTATGTTTACATGTATCAAAGGTAGAGTGTGTTCCGAGCAAGTTGCGTTTCGTTTGGGCATGCTTTTTCTGTTAAGCAATTCTCAGTAACAGCCCAGACACTAGAAACCTACCTGGTATATGGCAACACAATCACTTAATTTCATGTAAGTACCCCTTTGGATGTACTATATTAAAACCTAGATATTCTCCACAGTTTCACCCATGTTTATAGTCACTGCTCCGTTCCTAAGGGCCGCGGCATGATGATACATACCCTATTACCTTCCTCAGTTAATATTCTATCCAATACCAAGAGAATTTTTCGAATCTGATTGGTACTTTCAGAGCATAGTGCGCTTATGCAAAAAAAGAAAAGTTATTCAAACTACAGACAAGACCAGCTAGACCCGGATCGCCAATCCCACTGATATTATAAATGTAAAAATTTGGATGGATGGATGTTTGTTACTTTTTCACACCAAAACGACTGAACCAATTGCGATGAAACTTGGTATGTAGATAGCTGGAGACCTGGATTAACATATAGGCTACTTTTTATTTCGATATTCCCACAGGATTGGGACTTACACGGGCGCTGCTAGTGAGTAATAATTTGTAATGTTGATGGTTATGTTGGTGGTGAGGTGACGTTTTAGAAGATTCTGTCTCACACCAGATGCATGTAACCAACCCTGATAAAAAGAATTCTGGGGCTTTATTCATAGATGAAACAACAGATAATGTATCTATTGTGGAAATACTAACTTTCAAACTTTCACGTTCCATGATATAATTATGTATTCACACGGGAATTAACACAATCACGAAAAGGTATTACATACCTCTGAATTGCCTGACGTTTCGACCTAGTTGCACTGGCCGAGGTCACAAACTCATTTGTCAAGATCGTGAGGTAGAAGGTTCTTCATCCTGCATCACATTTTAGATATTTTTTATATTTTTACATGGTGAAACAAAAATATAAAATATATCTAAAATGTGATGCAGGATGAAAAACCTTCTACCTCAGGGATGTCACTGTTTAAATTCATTTAGGTATATTTGAACTTCAAACATTAGTTTATAATGGTACTAGCTACCCGGCCACTCATTGCTGTGGCTAGAAAACAATTATCCTGTCTCTCAAGTTGGACTAAACTGCACACATTGTGCAAAATTTAATTACAATTGTTCATTTATTCATTTCAGGCGTGACACGAATTTTTATAAAAAAACTTAAAAGACTTCTTATCTGATAACTCATTGAAGTAGTACAATATACCATATTATTATGATGTGTTCAGTTCAGTGTTCAAGAATAAGACTATTCAATTTATATTATTAACAATACCTAGTTAAGGTGATTTATTCTTGCTAATTAGCAAAATTAGCAAAATTAGCAAAATTAGCAAAAAAAGCTAAAATAGTTGTGTTTTGACATTTATATCGCTGACATTTATATTATACCAGCAGCGCCCCGCGGTTTCACCCGCGTAAGTCCCGATCCGGTGGGAATATCGGGATAAAAAGTTGCCTATATGTTAATCCAGGTCTCCAGCTATCTACATATCAAGTTTCATCGCAATCGATTCAGTAGTTTTGGCGTGAAAGAGTAACAAACATCCATAAAATATCACAAACTTTCACGTTTATAATATTTTTAGGATAGTATGATTACTGACTACTGACATATGACTATACATAATTATACTATGATTAACATCTTAAGCTATAGGATTTGTTATTTTTGTTGAAATTGTAATTTATATTTTTGAATTGTAAAATGAAGATTAATGTATTTTGTAATTTGCCATAGAAAATTGTAAAAATTGCATACCTATTTGGTGAAATATGGTGAAACTATACTACTACTTACATCCTATTTTTTGTAACAAATATTTGCAATGATTATAAAATCATTGCAAATATTTTTTTTTTTTTGTAAATAAATAAATAAAAAAAAATTAAAAAAAAAGAAAGATTTATAGTAGCGCTTACAGGTCTTTCATTTGGATCATGGAAGTACAACTTGATGACAATTTCGAATTCTCCCCATCCAGTCTCGGTTAACTCATACGGCGGTTTCGTAACTATCCTGTTAGGGTTGGCATAGCTTTCGTGCAGTTTGAAATGTACTTTCTTAATGTACGCCAACATGTCTTCGTTGGCATGGGGCTTCACGTAAACTGTCCATTGATGCGTATGACCGTCTTCTTCACGTTTCTTGCCGAAGTAACGGGCTATATTGCCGTATACTATCGGCTTAACTATAACTAAGCCCTGAAATGGATATGATATGGTCTATATATACCCACATTTTCAGTAAAATAACAAGTAACTTTTTAATCTTCAGATGTTAAGGCTTACCTTGACTCTGCCACCTGAGTCGGGGCCAAAGTCTGTTTGCAGACTCATATCCGAATCTACTTTGGCCGACAGCTTGAATATTTTTTTGTGCTGTTGTGGTAAACAAATATAACCTTACATCAATTTTTGTTTGTGATCTGTCACTTTGACGTTAATTTTTATTTGAAAAACTTTCGTTTATTAATTTAACGTTTTCTACAGTTTATAAATATTGTTTGAAGTGGAATCTTAAGAGGATTTAGAATAAAATATGTAATCAGTATATAGTTCATATTTCGTGTTTAGTTTAATAGTATAACAAAACACTACTTCATATGAAATCAAGTAATATACACCCGACAATATACAGTTACTTTATTATAAAGAGATTGACCTTCCCGATACCAACAGACCGTTTGGGTAATAATTACAAAGATAGAAAACAGAAGAGAGTCATTTTCTATTGGGGCGTGTAGTTAATATCATAAAGTTTTTACCAATTATTAATTATTTATCAAACAAATATTAAATTTAAACAGACAGACAAACAGATTATTATAAGGACGAAGTTTAAACGTAGGCAGGGAAGAGCGGGGTTGGAAGTTACCGAGAATACCGAGGTCAGTTGTTCCGACAACAATAACTTTGTAAGGAAAAGAGATAGCAATACATGTGAAATGCGCCGTTAAAGTGTGAGGTGACGCGCAGCGCCGGCAGCCATTTTAGTCACTCCATCGACTGTGGTTGAGAGGCTGTGTGTACGTAGCTGTCAAAACATCACGTAAGTAATTTTTTTCGTATTTAAACAATGAAGGGACATTAGTGAGGTATCTTATTGCTTAATGTTTTAAATTAACTTTATTATTTTGCCATGGTGTCAGTCAACAAACATAATTTAGCTATAAGCTACTTTCTGGCGGGGCTGGTTGTTCCCGGGAACAACTTAGCCCAATTGACCTTCAATCGTACTTAAAACCCTTATGACCTTTTCTTTTATTTTAAGGATGCGAAACTACAAACGCAAGACGGAAAGAGGTAATACCTCCGAGACATTGTTGCGTCAAGCTGCAGATGCTGTCATCAAGGAGGGAAAATCTGTTAAAACTGTGGCAAGAGAGCTTGAAATTTGCCACATGACGTTACATCGATTTGTTACAAAATTAAAAGTTGGCAAGATTCCTGCCATAGGTTATAAACCCAGGCTAATATTTACCTTAGAACAGGAAAAACAGTTAGTGAATTACATTTTAAAGTGCTCCTCAATATACTTCAACCTTCTGCCAGGAGAGGTGCGAAAACTCGCATATGAATGTGCAGTAAAATTTTCTTTGGAAAACATTCCTCCTTCATGGCACAAAAATCGAGAAACAGGAGCTGACTGGTTAACTGGGTTTATAAAGAGGAACCCCACTTTATCGATAAGTGGCAGACCAATATCGGCAGAACATAATGACCAGCCAGGACCATCCAACATACAAAAATTTTCTGAGAACGATAGGCAGCCGAAGCTTTTGACGACTTTAATATCAGTGCAGAATGACAAACAACCTCAGCATGTGACAATAAATCGGAGTGATATCTATCAGACTGGCTCTTCGACACTGAATACTGTCCAAGAACATCAAAAACCAGCAAAGACAAATTCTACAGCTATGTTTAGCCCTGAAATTGTAAAACCGTTACCAAAGGCACCACCAAGATTGCAGACATCTACAAAACGACTTATAAGAAAGACAGCTATTTTAACTAACCCGCCAGAAAAAAATGCGTTGGCTGGAACAGAACAGGCAAAAAAGGAAACAAAAAAGAATGAAGATACAGCAAAGAAGGAAAAAAGGAAAAACAGCTATAACAGTGAAGACAAAAGTAGGGGCAAAGAGAAAGCAAAATCTCAAGAAAAAGCTAAACGAAGAGTATTACAAGGGAGCGAGAGTGACAGCGATAAAGATCTGGAATGGTACTGCAAAATTTGTTGTGATTCCTATTCAAATTCTTGTCAAAGAGAACAGTGGATAGAATGTACCGTGTGTAAAAATTGGGCTCATGTCAAATGTTTAGTTAAAGGTGATGAAGTCACTTATGTGTGCCCAAAATGTGAGCCAGATAAAGAAATAAGTGATGAATAAGATTGGAGATTGACAAAGTGAGTTACGCCTGATTAAAATAATAATAAATAATTTAACTAAAAAAAAGTTTATCTGCATGTTAACAGTTAACTATGTTTTGTTGTTTTGAAAGTTTAATTAACTTATAAATCTTATCAGTAAAAGATTTATAAGTTAATCGATCTCAATAATAATTTAAATAAGTGAATAAAAAAGTTCATCAGTAATATTTCATTTTTTTTTTAGTTTAGTTGTGCATAGAATAAACGCAACATACATTACATATAATTCGTGGGAGAGCTAGAGTGACACCACGTCCTCACAGAAAAGCGGCAGTGAAGCAATGCTTGCATTGCTTTTCGCCGCATGAGTGAGGTTACCGGAGGTCCTAACCTTTCCCTCTCCCCCCTCCCACCCAAAGCCGCCCAAAGGCCGGCAACGCTCTTGTGACTCTTGAGTTGTAGGTGCCCATAGGCGGCGGTAGTCATTTACCATCAGGTGACCCGTCTGCTCGTTTGCCCCCTATACCATAAAAAAATACATTAAAAAATTACATTAATAGAAATGGTTGTTTTATTTAAAAAAAACCTAAGTTATTCTGACAGTAAATACCTAATATAGGTATATTATCATAATCAATCGTTAGCGCTCTGCTTCGGACGTGTGTGCTGTGTTATTTAAACATTAATATTATTAATGTAAAGCGCGATATAAGCCGACGCTCGGGGAGTCATGAGTGATACACTTGTGGCAAACGAGTTGCTGGCGTTCCTACAGCAGTAGCTGGACGTGATGGACGGGGTGTCCGCCATCCAGATCTGTGTGAGTAACTTCAGTGAGGATGACATTGCTGCTGCCAAGCAGCTGGTGTTCCGGTTACTTAATAAAAGTAACCAGAAGGTGTCTCCCGGCATGACGGGACAAAGAAGAGTGTACAAGACATTATCACGCTGCTGAAGGAGACTGATCCTGACGACGTGCCCACGTTTGTGACAAGGGACTTACATAAGTTACTTCCCGTCACTTTCGACCACGTCGACGTTACTACTCTGCTGAAGGACATTGTCTATTTAAAGGCAGGTTTAGCAGATGTACAGAAGAAGCTGGAGGTGTCCCAGATCACTGTCGCAGACTTGCGCACCGAACTAGAAGAGGTCCGTAAGTCTGTGCCAATAACTCGGTCACCAGCGCGTGTAAGTAATATAAACGCAGATTGCAGAGTCTATATTGTGCACCGCGAGCGCGTCACGCAGCTCCACGCCCGCCCCCGTAGTCCCTCTCCGGAGCGCTGCGAGAACTACGCGACCTGCTGACCCAACGGTCTCTACGAGCACCCTTCTGCTCTACCTGCTAAGCCCCTGCCTATAAAGGCAAAGATTCAGGCTGATGAAGGAGGTTTTGTGACTGTGCAAAGGAGGAAGCACAGATCGCGAAGCACTAAGAACTGCTGTGGAAAGGAAGGCCCCTGTGGACCCGAACGTAAAGGTGCGTGCCGCTGCGCCGAACACCCCGGTATACATCTCTCGCCTACTCTACACCACTGAGGCTGAAGAGATCGCCAAGTACGTGCGCCAGAAGCTTAATTACGGGCCGAGAGTGCAGCTGCGTGAGTCGCGCCGCAACGTCAACTTCAAGGCGTCAAAGAATATCATCATCCTCATCCTCCGTGCCTTTCTCAACTAAGTTGGGGTCGGCTTTCAGTCTAACTACGATACGGCCGAACTTCGATATTTTACGTGAAGCGACTGCCATCAGACCTCCAAAACCCAAATACTTGGCGATATTGAAGTTCTGTAGTTAGACCAGGTTGTCGGACTTTTTAGGGCTCCCAACTATCTGTAAAGAATGCTACAGATGTTTGTATGGCAACCGGGACCGACTGCTTAACGTACTCTCCGAGGTACAGAGGGGTCTTCATGTGCCAAGAATGGTCACCCATCCTAAACTGACCTGGTTAATATTACTTACCTTGCAATGTGCCAACCTACTTGGTTACCACTTAGCCACGAGCCCGTAACTTTGTCGGTTAATGAATATTCTGATTGCTGATTGAAGCGTATTCCAGAAGTTCACAGCTTGAACAGCAAAGGAAGAATGAACTATGCTGGAATTATAAGAGGGGAAAAGGACAAGATAATTAGAAGAACGGAGAGTTTTAGAATGGTTAGGGGACAGATATTGGAATTAAGAACTTAGTAGGGTAATGAGGAGAGTGGAGAAGAGAGTGCAGCACAGTAGAGAGAGTATTCAATTATCATCGATAGGTAGTTTGCCACGCCGCGCCGTTACATCCCTAAGTCGAATGGGGGAAATTTTTAAAATGCCGAACCCGTATGACGTCACGAACAAGGCTAGTGCTGTGACTAAGTAATTTGAAATATATTAATAACATTTTGTTAGGCTTTTGTATAACTTAGTAACTAAAGTAATGCCAACGAGACGAGATAAAGAATGTAAACAACCTAACCTCTACTGAGTTACGTTACGACTGCAAGCCGTTATTAGCTCTGTCCTTATCTCTTGCATGTAATACACACGTCAGTTGTGTCATCGCAATCGATAGATGGCTGTCGTTGTAATTCGAGGTACAGGAAAGCGGTCGGTAATGCAGCTTTCAACATTGGGTCCGCTTTGTTTTGTGAACGAGTTCATTCCGTTCGGACTGCGTTCGATGTGATACGTTTTTATTTTTTTCCGTATTTGTTTAATTATTTGTTCTTAAAAATTCGTTATTGCTAGTTTTCCTTGTTAATTTTTATTATTGTGGTGAGTGGTTGTTGATTTTAATTATGGAATCACAGCCTGGAAGCTCAAGAAAACCTTTGAAAGATATTAATTCACCACAAAAAAAAAAGTCAAAAGGTAAGGTTATTTTATTTAAGATCTCATTTTACAAGTACATTTGAAAAAAAAACAAATGTATTTAACCCTTTTTTAGTTGACGTATTTTACTTTAAATGAAATACAAACGGTCGGTAAATAGGTACGTGAAGGAAACTTGGCCGACTGTTGAATATCCTTACAAAAAAAATATAAATGAGAAAACTGCGAGTATTTTGAGCATCGGTGTAGCTTCCGTATAATATAGAATTATAAAAGAATACGCAACAAATGAGGATGTAAAAAGCCCATTAACAACCATAAAAAGACGCACATTCTCGGAAAAAAAGTCGACGAGTTTGTTCAAAAAGTCATACGAAAGAAAGTTCATCGTTTTTTTTAAATGGCGAATTACCTATATTAAAGAAAGTACTCTAGTTGTTAATGACGATGAAGATTTACCTAACTTTAAGAGATCTATATTTCAAAAAATAATTAAGCATTTGAAATTTAGCTATATAAAACGACAAAGAAACAATGCTTTAATGCGAATGAATTATTTTAGAAAGATTAAAAAACAAAGAACGGAGAATCGCCCGGAGAATCGAACATGAGTAAATGTAGGTTTGTCAAATTTTCTTTTTCTGTTTCTAAATGCTAGTTCCTGCCACGTAATGTTGCCATCAACTATTAAAGTTTCCCGCGTGAAACTGTTTCAGCCAATTCGCTTGAGCCGTTGGGGCATGATTAAATAACAATGAAATAAAAACATTCAATATTTCTTAGTAGGAAGTAAACAGAATTAACTTAGTTTTCAACAGTATATCGTCGGTAAGTAATGTAAAACTGATTGACTGTTTCGCTTTCAGGGCATACTGTATCAAAAACTTATGTGGACACTACGGTTACTTCTAAACGGCAAACTTTTATGGAAGAAACTGAGCACGGATGCAAAGAACCCTACTTCTAAGGGCAGACGACTATTGTGGTGCATATATGCACCACAATAGTCGTTTGCCCTTCGAACCATTTTTATTTCCCATATGGGAAAAGAAAATGGTGTCGTAGAGGATGCTGATCACATATTTCAATCAAAAAACACAAGTAATTATCATGAATCAATGGACGCGATCCAGTTTGAGTGGTGGCTAGAGAATATCTTACCAAAACTTGGTGAAAATGCGGTAGTGGTACTGACAGTGCTCCTTACTACTCAAGACGCCAAGAAAAACTCCCACCACACCATGGATAATGAGCGAACGAACGAGAATGATGAAAAAAACGTTAAGGCAGAACTTATGAAGAAAGTGAACGAGGTAAAGGCGAACTACCAAACTTTCGCTGTGAATGTACTCGCAAAAAAAAATAAGGTGGAAATTTTAAGACTGCCACCTTATCACTGCGAGCACAATCCGATTGAACTCGTTGGGCTGACGTGAAGGGGTACGTGGCTCCCAATAATACCACATTTAAATTTGAAGTTATGAAGAAACTTTTACAAGAAAGAATCTAAAATGTATCTGCTGACAAATGGGAAAGTTGTGTGTATTGTGTATATCACATCATATAAGTAGAGACCAATTTTTATACCAAAATTGATAAATAGACCATACAATATATAGGTTTATAATAAATAGGATTCGGACTGTTCCGACGAATCATCTTCATGTAATGACGACAACGAATAGAATAGGGAATATAAAGTATGTAATATCTTCTAATAAAAATGTTATGAACCCCTGATTTTTTTTACATTCTTTATTTCGTCTCGTTGGCCTTACTTTACTGCGTAATCCACATTATTGTTAAATAAGGTGAAATTGAATGACACTTCATACTGTAGGTAATTGGTTATCGATACGATCTTGGAATCCCTATGATTTTTGTAGTACTAAAACTTGTAGTGAATTTTTGGCGTGTGGGACTCGCCGATGCATTTGCGTCAAAGGGTTAAACTGCGGTGTTGCCTTATGGGTAAACATCATAGTTGACTGGCCTGTTGGTCTAGTGGTTAGTGACCCTGACTGCTGAGCCAGAGGTCGTGGGTTCGATTCCCACCCAGGACAAATAATTGTGTGATGAGCATGATCATTTGTTCTGTGTCTGGGTGTAATTTATCTATAATATGTATGTATTTAAAAATATATAAGTATGTTTATCAGCAGTCTGGTTACCATAGTACAGGCTCTGCCTAGTCAGATATCAGATCAGACAGCCGTGTGTGAGATGTGTGAAGTTATTATTATTATTCTCTTTATTAACATTTAAATACATATAAATTACATTTTTAAATACATTATTATATAAAAAAATATATTTAAAAATATAAAAAATAGTGTCCCACCGGTATCGGGTACAGGGACCAAGCTACCGGTGGTTAGGGTTCCAGAGACAGAAACCTCCTCACTATGCGTGCCGTATCGTTATTATTATTATTATTATTATAGTGCTAAATGAATTAATATAAAAGTTTCCATGCCTACAAAGTACAGAGTCAGTAATTAGCAGAGAGCGCATAAATGAGGGCGATGCCAGCTCTATAGACATAAGCACAGAAATTGATTCAAAATTGGTAAATAAAACGCAACCGCTTGTGTTTTCATAAGTACCTCTTATTGGAAGGCAAGTGAACAATGGTCCAACAAGCTCTTTTCTTAATTGCGATATTATAATTGAATAACGTTAAACTAACTACATAATTGCATTGGCTCTACGGTATAATGAGCGCAGTATAATAGTCACAACATTAAGAATTATCATGTCGCCGTCAGAAGACCACCATCATCAGGGTTTAGCAATTTAGGCCGTTGAAAAATGTACACCGGTTACACTGTCACTATTAACTTTGGTAGGATCACATCCATGGGTCGGAGATAATACAAAAAGGTTAAGCGTTCAGTAGCCTCGTGTGACTAAAACTTGTGGTCGGTACGCGTGTGTTCTATATCATTTAGCAGCGGATCACTCTCTTCGTCAAATCGTGAAGAACTGGAGCCATGCCTTGATGCTGAAACCCTCTGTGTGAAGTTGAGTAGGTTGGGGACCAGAGAACCGCAGGGTGTTGCAGGCGCTGACCGGGACGCAACTCTAGGTGAAGGGCGCGTTCCAGGTGAAATTCTTGAACTCCTAACTGGATAGGCAGCCGACAACGGCATATATAAGCTCGATTTTCGTGGTCTTCGAATAATCTTGACAGCAGTTTCTCGTCGAGACAGCCTGTCCTCCCGTCGTAGAGTGGAGTCCCTAGACGTTTGTGTAGGGCTAGTGGGTTGGGGTGGGGATTCACAGGGTCCAGACAGCTCTGTTGGTGGTGTAAAAAGGGCGTGACGAAGAACGTAGCACTCGTGGTCGTACCCCGTGTCGTCGACGTTAGAGAGAGACCGGTGAACTGGAGGAGATGAACCGACTCTTGGTTTGCAGGCTCCATCACAGTACATCTCACAGTCAATAAGCTCAAGTTCTAGGTCAAAAGTAGGGTCCTGCAAATAAAAAACAAATGTAATCAGTAATGAGAAATGTTCAAAAGACTACTTGCATACCAAGAGAATACTCTAGAAGGAGTGAATAACTAACTGCATTTGTTTTTCATAAATCCAGACCTAAATGATCGTCGTATTGTGCTAATGAATGGGTATAAGTATTAAGACTGGTCACCCGACGAAGATATCCTATCCATTCTTTATAAGACTCGACTGACAGTACCCATTGGCTACTAACATCAAGAGTATACACAAAAATCAGTGATCCAGCGACAATAAGGGTAAAAACGTGTCATATCTTTCCTTAGAGGAAGGCAGGAGCAGGGGTTGAGAGACTTACTGCTAGGTATATATCGAGGATTATTTTTTATGCTATCCACTGATTTATACGATCTAAAACTTACCAAGGATTGCACCGGAGAAGTGATAAGATTTTCCCTGAATGCCTGTGGAGTTTCGCGTATTCTCACGGGTATGGGATCGTTATGGTGTTCGCGCTCGCGTGCGCTGTTGTTCGCCAGCAGGTCAGGGCAGCGGGGAGGGTTGGCGCTGTGGCGGTCTGTCAGAGACGAGAGCGAGCGCAAGAGCGGCGCGCAGCCCACCCCGCAATCCCCGTAGTTACTCGCGCACGAGTACGGAGGCGGAATAATTGAATTTGCCTGCAAAAAATATAAAGGTCCTTCATCACAACGTGCTTCACTGATTATAAAGGTAAGTTAACACTAAAGTTAAGCGGCGGTAATTTTTGTACCGTTTACTAGGTATACCAGTCTAATCTATACTAATATAATACAGCTGAAGAGTTTTTTGTTGCTTTGTTTGTTTAAACGCGCTAATCTCTGGAACTACCAGCCGGCTTCGAAAAATATTTTTTTGTATATGATAGCTAGATTGAGACAGATGTACAGAGCCATGAGGAATAGTATAGGCTATTTAGCATTAGATTACACTTCTTAACGTGCGCTGCCATATTATATTACAATATAATACGGCAGCGCACGTATTACAATAAGTGATTTATGAGCGTTATTATTAGGCATTACATATTAATGTTTACGAAGGAAAGGTTTAATATAAAGGGAGGAAATTTTATGAAGATAAACTTTGCCCTTTGTAGCATGTTATTTGGACGCACAGCTTAGGAGATAATGGTCCCGATTCTATTGTACACTCGACTAAACTAAAACCTGACTTAATTTCTTCAAATGAAATCAACCTTGTCTTCTTCGTAACAAGGTCTATTTGTTACTGGCATCTATTTCTCAGCGCCACTAAATTTCACTGAAACCTGTCAACATATACTCAACTTTATTTCCACGCAGCGAGAGTCTCTATTTATTCAAATGCCGTATAAAAACTTGTTCAAAACGAACTAAGATGACGTTATTTTAATCGACACCTACGAAGACGCTTACTAAAAACACAGAGCAAAAGAGATGGCATTCAACCGATAGCGGCTCTCGCTACGTGGTATTAAAGTTTATTTAAGCGTGTCAGACTTTAGTCGACAAATAAATTGCTTATTTCGATAGCGACATATGTTACCTACCTGTTTAAATTTGAAATAAGACCTTGTTTCAAAGTATACAAGGTTTACATTTTGGATGAAGAAAATTTAGTCAATTATAGTCGAGAGAGTAAATACAACAGAATTGACACCAATGTCAAATTAAAATAATTAAACACACACACTCGGTTCTATATAGTGGTAGCGGCGCGAACGAGCCATGTGACGCATAACCCTTTTTTGAGTGTGAAACCCATACGGTTCATCACCTCACCGGGGTTAGCAGTAAAGTGGTATGTCGGAAGTGAACCGACTAAAACCAAACGCTGTTCCGTCACAAGCCAGTCTTGCAAACGACTCGGGTATACCCTAGGAAAGAGGTCCCAGAGAACCCCAGCTGATCTTAGACGCCTCTTAAACTGCAATAGGCAGCCACACCATTGCGTATGGCTGCATGCTTTGGCCCCCTTCCCCTTTAGAGGCGCACGCAGAAATGTTGCCGCCTCTGGCCTGCTTCTGCTAGGATAATGGGTAGGGGACGCATAACCTGCCCCCAAAACTAGTGATTTCTTTTAAATTATACGTGAGTGAAACCGTGGAACACAGTAATACCCGGAGTGCTAGTGATTTTAATAGTTTCCCGATGACGTCGACAAACTACAACTGTAATTCGTGAAACCTGCACTGACCTAGATTATCGAATAGTAATATATATCTATAAAAATATTATAGTCTCCCTTCTGAATTCTTATGTGTATAGCGAAAATATTATATCATACTGCCAGTGTCTGCCAGTAAGTCCAAGGGTGCGCTTTGATGTCCAGGTTATTCTTTCACGCAAAAATAGCTGAACGGATCTGGATTAAATTTAGCACAGAGATAGATTATAGTCTGGAATAGCACATAGGCTATTGTTGATCCTGGAAAAAATTACGGTTCCTATGGGATAAATTTCACCAAAATTCCACGCGAACGAAGTAATATTATAAATGCCAAAGTTAAACTACTCATGAAATTTTGCATAGACTTTGTTAGGGGTAAAGAAAAGGACAAAAGTACTTTCCGCGAGGGATAGTGAATTGCTTAACAAAATCTACTTTGGACAATATTGCACCCACACTTTTTATTCACAGCAATTGTGTATTCCTCAGCGGTGATAACGTGGCGGTCTCTTAAACTAACGCTTCATAAAACCTAGATCATTTGTACGTAACAACCACTGACTCCTCAAGAAAGAATCATAGCGTGAACGACCTTACCTCATTTGCTGCGTTGCATATGAAACTGGAGTTGAGAGATTCTGCAGTACTCGTCGCTGATAAAGAACCTGCAACAAAATAATATATTAAGACTTCACAACAAGACGACGACGAAAGAATATTATAATCTAAACTGCGCATGTGTAAGTAAACAGTGAAATTCTTATAATATTGGATTCATTTAATTGGATTTCCCAATTAAATGCGCAGAGAATGAATTTCAAAACTGACTCTGCCTTCGAAATGCTTAAACGAAAAATTTAAAAAAATTATGTTCTGTAATCACTTACAGTAGTGACATTAGTTTTAGCTAGTTTCAATACACCTTCGTGTTTCTTGAAAACTTTCTTTACTGGATTTATCATTGTCACACATCGCAACCAATTCGCATTCAAGTATTGAGAGCGACTGTCTGTACAACGCAGTATATTGCTAATTGAATTTAAAAAGTCTGAGTTCTGCCTCGCTGGTATAATCTTACAAGCCGATTAGATGGACGACGGATAGATATAATATGAAATTGACTCTTTAATCAAATATTGACCTTCTTTCCATAACCCCACTTCGGTGTATAGAGATTCAGATTTTCTCCGGTCCGTGCTGGATTGGAGAAAATTATAAACAAAAGAGTTCACTTTATATGGAATAGGTAATGAGAATACTGTGTGATCCACATTCACTATTAGTATCCAATTCATACGCCATAGGACATAAGACATAGGCCTCTCTCTCTCTTGCTCTCTCTCCTACTGGATGACTTGGGTACTCACCGGGCACGGTTGCTTCGGGAAGTACCTGTGTCGCACTGCGGGGGCTGTCGCGAGAATATCACACTCCACACTTTGGTGAAGTGCACTGCGTGGGTGCAACAGTGTGCCAACCTCGCGGCGGTTATCGGTGTGGGTAGCCTCTCGCCGGAGACTATGATAATGTGTATGGTCCAGAGTGAGAGTGCGGGGGATTCCGCCGCCTCGTTCTGCGAGGTGCCAAAGAAGCGGCGGAAAGGGAGCGGGAGAGAACTAGTACTCTTCCGTCCCGCCAAAGACGTACCAGGCGCTGGAGAGTGCAAAACAATCTCTGGACACCATGAGCACCTACCTGGGGGCGACGGGCAGCGCCATTGCATCCGGTCCTCCGCCTTTTGCATCCAATCTATACAGCGTGTAAGTATCACCATTGCGAATAACTTACAGTCATTGGTTTGATTTTGCGCTAAGTACGCAATGTAAACCCAACTCGCGTAGGTATCATTTTTGTGCGGTACGGTGAATGACCTTAAACGTTCGGTACCATCGAAGCAGCTGATTGCATAAATGTTGTTTCATTGATTACATTGCAGGTTTTGGCTGTATGGGGTATTTATTGTTTTTTTTTCAGTAAAATATTCTGTTTACACATAGTCACTTTTAACCAAAATAATATAAATTAAAAACAATGCATTTTTCGGCAGAAACTTCCAATAATTTTCCACTCAATATGATGCAATCTGAATCTTCTATTTCAAGATTCGGCAGGCCCTTCCTTACACCCGTTATTACTATCTACTAGTATAAGCTAGTAATGTTACATAGATATATGGTTTAAGAGGCTTTTTCTCATAAAGAATACATAGAAAAATAGTCTTGTGGTTAAATGGTAGAATAAATAATACAACCTGGAGCGCGTATAACGTAGTTTCTGAAATAGTGGACCATGAGATAATTCCCCGCCTTCCCTTCGCCTTCACCGCATGTGATGACTAGGGGGTACAGGTCTGGTTTTGAAGCAACCTGGACAAACAGAAAAAAACAATATGTATTTTTTCATTCAACAATTACTCAAACAAAACGATTGTATTTCGAATAAACTTTTACTTTAATCTAATAAGAAGCAATCCTTACTACGCATGATTATGGCAGCGGCAGATCCAAAGTGACGTATAGGTGCGATTGTTTCATACAAATAACGCGTTATTTGTATAAAGAAATCGCGCCGCTGTCGCTCTTACCCTACCGCCGCTGCTTTGTACTCCTTGTTTTTAAAGGATTAAAAAAACACAAACATGCGACACCGACCACGAAAATCGGAAGTTGAAGAAGACGAAAAAATAATAAAAAAGATATTTTTAAAAATAAAACTGGCGAAAACAAATAAACCTCAAACTGAAGTAGTGTCACAATAAGAATATCACTTCAGAATACGGTGGTGGGGCTTGGTGGAAGGATCCGCAGCGGCTGTACCGCGGCGGCGGGTACACAGACCCCGCCGAGTCGTGCTCGGAGGTCGGCCGTCGGACGCAGCACGCGAAGGAGCACATGTAGACCCCGTGTCCTGACGGCCGCTTGAAGAATAGACACCACACGCAACAAATTAAAATACCACCCAACGTTCCCAAGAGAAACAGTACTGGCCTGTAACAGATAAAAATTATATATACATCATTTATTGCCGTTAAAAATATACATACACAAAAAAACGATTGACAATAATAAAGTGAATAAGTAGGTAGTGGCTCTTCAGCCCCGTGGTTGGCTTTGCAAAATTCAATTTACATGAGATAGTTTTGAAAGTGATATCATATGATGTAGGTCAGATGACAATTTTAATAATGAAGCGGTCACTTCTGTCCGAATCAGTGATAAGTTACTTAAGCCCAAACTCTTTTTAGAGGGGAGATATAGGGTAGGTATTGAGCACACCTTGTATTGAGTTACCAAGTAAGTAAATAGCACCTAGTTTCAAAATAAGAAATATACTGGCGCTGTTGCGATCAACTCATCTGGGAAACAAGCAGACGACCTGGACGGTAAGCGTTATAAATTTTTCCATAGAACTGATAATCCTACTCATCAACACAAAAGAACGGTACTGTGCTAATAGTACCGTCCTGTACTAGATATTGTACCCTGGCTTCTCAACCAATTGGTATCCTTCCGTGGATTGAAGAAATTACACCAATTCAAATTTCCCCAATGTAATAAAAGTAGATCTATCTAGAAAATATGAGACTTACCACTGAGCATACCAAGGGTAACCATAATTATGTTCTTTGAAAGGCTCATCGGAGGCCTCACGCCGCGGAGGAGCCGTTGCAAGGTCGCAGCACCCCTGATCGCAGCACAACCAATGCGCTGAACAGATTTGACCGTTAGGACATTGCTCCTCAGTAGCACACTAGAACACGAAGAAAATAAAAGAAAATGTTTGTGCAATTAACACACGGCAGAAGTGAGTGAGACCTTCAGAAAAGTAGGCTAAGAGAGAATGAGAAATAAAAGTAAAATCAACACAAATAATTTACTAATGTTAATAAATGTAATTTTAGATAATTTATTTAAAAGTTATTGGTCAAATTAACATTAACAATTAACAAGTATGACTGTCTGTTAGAGGGCTCGTAATTCCCAGCACCAGCCAGTTCGAGCTACAAGTATAGAACCCTGACCTGCTCGAGCTATTATTGCAATCCAATCGATCCGCATAAGTAACATCCATGGGTGTACCGAAGGGGGGAGGGGGGGGGGCAGAGGAGGGCAGCACCCCCCTCCCTGACCGACAAAATCAAATTTGCCCCTCCCCCTCGGATGACGAAAAAAACAAAGGAAACAATTATTATTTATAGACGTTATTAGTTAAAAATACCTACATAGAAACTAAAAGTTCACAGGAAAGAAAGTACCTACATAATTAAAAAAAATCTTTTTAGCGGGCTTCGTTGTAACAATTCAGGCAGTAAGACTTGCCGCATTCCAGACACTTCGTGTTTATTTGTTTGGTTTTGAGGAGGGTTCCTTTCGCTTTATTATTCTCCTAACAAGTAAGTTTTCCATCCCCTCGAGGTATCTCGGTCAGAATCATATATGATTCATGGGACGTATCAATGCAATTATGTGAGCAACACGCTCATGAATCATATACGCGTCACGTTTTATTTTCGTTTTTTTTTTAATGTAAAAATGCGTTTACGTGGTTCTTAAAATAGACATCTACGTCCAGATAACAAATAGTAGCCGAATTTGACAGGGAACCTGTTAATATCATCTCCATAAAAACGAAATTTAATTTTATGACTAAGTAGGTCTATAAAATATTTTACATCATCTTCACATATCTATTTTTTTTATTTAAGAGAAACTTTGACATCATCCATGAAAGAAATCTCTCCATTCAACAAACATTATTTGAAAAGTTGCACAACAGAATATTAAATGCTCCCAACCGCGTTTTAAAAAGTCAAACCACTAGAGGCATCGTTCACAAACACTCATCAAGGCATTCAATATGTCCGCATTCAGCATGTATTCACGAAACTCTTATGATGGAAACACACGCGTCCCCTACACTCCGAATATGATAATACAAAAGACCCTTTACAAGTGGTTCAGATTGAAACATCAACTGAAATGAGGCCCGAAGTTGAGGGAATAGAAAAAAAGGCAATATTTTCTGAAACATGTGTTGCGATCTTAAAACAGTAGGAGTGTATTTTCTAAAGAAAAATTAAATACCTTTATATAAAAGATATTAAGACCTTTTCTAGCTACTTTATTTGACGGCTTTTAGTTAATACAAGCGTTGAGTTCTACCTTCATTGCTTGTACCGTACTGATTTAATAGATTTAGATAATAAAATTTGGATTTAGGGAATGGATAGACTTTGAAATTGGTTCCATTGGCCCCAAAGAAAATGTGGAAAAAATGTACCTAATTGAATTCGACCACGCTGTTGTCGTAGGTTTGGTTGGTGGGGCTTTCGGGACTGAGATTGCGGTTCCGGATTTCACCTTTTAATAAAATTCTTATTTTTAAGTGGTAAACTAAGTTCTTATCTCCTGAAAGCACGGTCAACAAAAAAATTTGAAAGTTTAGGTTATTTTTTTCAAACTTGTATTAGAATCAAACCTAAAAAATTAAACCTAAAATTATAACAAAAATAATCTTTACGAAAATTACATCAACGTTACTCGATCTAACTCGAAACATTTTAAATTAAATTATAACAGATTTAATGGGTTCCACTAAGGAACTCTTCATTCATGAAAAATTAATTAGTATGTTGCAAGGGCTTTGTCAGGTAAACATATAGTAGAGTATGGGGACCACGTTAACTAAAGAATTGCTGCTCCTAATAAATGCGTGAATTGTAAGCAGTTGGTAAACCTTTTTCTGACACAGTTTGAATGTACATTTTTTTTATAATTTTAGGTTTAATTTTTAAGCTGCGATTTTTCAAAATCTCAAAATCAAAAAAAGAAATATTTATTATTTTCTAAAAATAATTTCATGTTTATGACCCTAATTTCTTTTTGTGAACCGTACTTTTCCGAGTTATTGTAACTTTGTTTTTTTTTTATTTGTGGTCCCAATATAGGTACACTTAAGAATAATTATTTTATTAAAAAGTGGAAGCTGGGACCGCAGTCCCAGTCCCAAACTGGGGTATATTATTACGGAAACTTTATTTTAATATTTTTGTGCAGATATTTTCTGATTGAAAACCCTATGAGTCAGACCTCTTTTCTGCTTTTTGCTGCTACTAGCTGGAAGGTAAAGGTAAAATAATGAACACATTGCAGTTGAAAGCTATCGTAAGATTGAGAAAGTACTATCTGAAAGCCAGTGAGTGCCTAATAAATATTCTTAAATTTTTATGCTGTCAAACCGTCCTAGCAAGCCTCAAGGCCCATCTAATAAAGAAAAAAAAATAAATTGGGACCACTCAAAGGGATTTCATCAAAGCAATAAATAAAATTGTCTACCATAATACATTCATGACATGGTCTTTCTACGTCGGCACGGATTTTTCGTTACGCAAGTGCGAAATAAAAACATGACATGGAATGTGAATAATTTAGGTGCTTTCAGATCGCAATTTGCAAGCGGCGGATCGGCGAACTGTTGCCATGGCAACTCTGATGTTATTTGATTTTGCGACAGACAACTCTTTTTTTCTGAATTAATATTTACTGAATGACTGAATGAACCCATAATAACCAAACAGCATAAGTATTCTTTTTTTAAATAAATATAAGTTTGTCTTGTTGGAGACAATTTTTTTTTTAAAGTGAAAACTTCTTTTGCGGCGTTGTGCGCTTTTTGGGATGGGTAAAAAATGTTAAATTCGCGTCAGGACACGTGACCTGATCGAAAATTTTTAAGACGGAGCCAAGTTTCTTATATTTAAAAAATATAACTCGAAATTCAAACATTTATGAGCGCCCAGGAGCGTAGCACTTCCAGTGTACCCTATGTAAACATTTAGATATGTTATTACCTACTTTTTATTTTTAACCTAATTAAATATATATACAGATGTGTGTTTGGTACATTCAAATACATTGTGAAGTTATGTCTGCAGTCCTACGACTGACTGTCTTTTTTTTCCAAGACAAAGGTGTGCGCAATGTAAGGTGACCGTCACTTACACGACGATAAGTCAATCAATAAGTAGTACATAAGTTGCACTCTTGTCATTTATTCAGGTGGCTGCCGATAAAAATAGCCTGGTAGCATTTTAGCGGGAAAACCGGGCGTCAGGCTGCACCGCGCATGTATTCCTAGCGATCGATCGTGCTGTCAAACCGGGCACAGGCATCAAACTACAAGTGCTCTGTACAACCTTATTACCTATTTTTTTTGCTATAAATAGTTTCTTTCCTGTTTCAGTACAATACAAAGACAATTATTTTGGTGCATGCGATAGGTATAGTAAATGTCGTTTGAATAGTCGAGCAAAAACGCTTACTCATTCTGTATGTTGACATGAACATACGGCAAAAAATTAGTTAATTTTTCTGTATTAAATTTTCACGTTGTTAGAAAACGTTGCGTAAAACCTTCAAGAAGACACCATAATACCGTTAATAAACAGAGAAAACTTACTGGAGCAGGTTTTGTAATTAAAATCCCGAGCATGGACAAAGCGAAAAAGGCGAAAATCATTGTGGCAATGAGCAGCGTCGTCTGGCACGTCATGAGGTTATGATCACATAATTTATGAGTATAAACTCAAGTGCACGAAGCACCTACGTCACTAGCGTTAATATAATCTGTGGACGTGTATTTCCCGCCATCTGCGCTCGCCGAGAGCCCGCGTGGCACTGACGGCAAGCTATTCTGCCTCTCTACGACCACCACCGTACGAGAAACATCCCCCACCTCCCACCCTTATAAATATAGAAGCCGCCGCAAATAACCACGGATCTTATTGCATTGGAGAGTTGAATTGTTCACGCTAACGTAATGTTTGCGTCTGCGGAAATACATACTTTTTAATTTGACGCAGTTTCAGGGTGAAAAAATTAATTTGTTGGACGTTACAAATAACTTTTTAGTATTAGTTTGGCCAAGATTGTTTAAGAATATATGCTGCTATGAATTAAGACAATGTTTCAGACAATTGAGACAGATACGGTGTTAGTACGCAGTAGTACGCACTCCGTCTTCTACTACGTAATTTCTACAGTAAGGTCACTGGTGGATAGTGGATGAGTAATGTTTCTGGAAAACGTGAATTAGGTCAATAATAAATAAAAATCGAATGTTCCAGTTTTTGGCTAATATACTGAGTGATCTTTGGAGGAAATGTTAAGTGCTCAGTATGATCTTAACAAAATTGTATTTTCGTGACGTATGTACCTAGACGTAAACTTTTTTAAGACTTTTAAATAAGATTATAATTTTTTCTTAGTGCCAATGGAGGTTTTATATGTTTCAGACGACAAAATTAAGGTTAGAGCTCAAGTCATAAAAATAAAAATATGAGTAATATTGTACATTAAAATTTAGGACGACTGTAAAGTTCAGCCTTGACCTCACTTCTCAGACTCGGATTCACTTTGGCGCAATGACAGTAATAATATGTATGTATATGTACATCTACACGCACACAGCCATAAAATGTATCTATCTAAACGCAGTGCTACGCTGGCTACGCCGTAACCACACTGATACTGAACTTTCGTAGCTGTATGTACTACGAAAGCTACGATCAACCAAAGTGATAAAAAACTGTTAGACCGTGTATTCACTAAACCAGAATTTAACTAATTTTATTGTGAATCTTCACTAGACCAAAGACACTCGTTGTGAACAAAGTCTAATTATTCCAATGGTATTATTTTATACACTACTTACTTCTCCACGAGCTTTATGTAAAACAACAGATACACTATAATAATAATTTTTATCCAAATTTAGATATCCAGAGAGACCTATGAAAATTAAAAAAAATCTCAGGGTGTAATAGCAAATGAATACGGTTCTTATTTTTAACCCCCGACGCAAAAACGACGGGGTGTTATAAGCTTGATGTGTCTGTCTGTGTGTGTGTGTGTGTGTGTGTGTCTGTCCTGTAGCATCGTAGCTCCCGAACGGATGAAGCGATTTTGAAATTGTTTTTTTTTTGTTTTTTGATAGGTGAATTAGTCGGGAGTGTTCTTAGATATAATTTAAGAAAATCTGTTCAGCCGTTCGAAGATCTTTAGCTCTTTCTAATCGTTGAAGGGATTTTCGAATTGGGGTTATTTTAAATTGTAAATTTATAGTTATTTAAATATTAACTGGTCTGTCAATTTTTTGAGGCCATATTCCTCCTAAAGAAGAAAGAAAATTATTACTTTCAAGATGTACTTCTTTGGGGACTCTTCTTCTTCTCCTCATTTTGGGACCTGATGGCACCGCAGGACTACATATTTTGCTCTAAAAGTATTTTTTCAAATTTATTTTCATTGGACCTACCCACTTAAGTTACTCTGAAAAAACTTTGATAATTATAACCTAAATCAGCAAAATTCAAAAAAATAGTAAAATAACGATCAAAAATGGATAAACTCTTTTAGAACTAGAAAGTAATTAATATTATTACTTTCTAGTTCTAAAAGAGAAAAATATATTATTTAAAAAACGGACCTCAAATGAAACTAATTGGTGATCCCTGTAGATAATAAGTTTCTGTTCATTCAAAATCTCCCTAGTGGACACTCAGCTTAAAGAAAAACTAACTAAATTACTAATTCAAAGAGTTCTTCGATAAGAGATAGTATATCTCAAGGACATATGTTTGCTACCAATTCCTTGGAGATGTTAAACCTTAGACCCTACTACGTCTGAAATAAAATGTTCGCTACTACCCGAAAATAAAGGGCTACAACTAAGAAAGAATATTCGTACGAACTTTACCTTTCGAAAACAGATCGGTCTTGGACTTGATGAGGTCCCGAATGTTGATATTAAACAATTGATTACAAAAATCGTGAATTTGTTAATTGTCTGCATGGACAGCGCAATTGTCAAAAAAAGAAAAAAGAAAAAAAAAGTGCCGAGTGCACATGGGACAAGTTGTGTCGAGCCTTAGTGTTCTTTTGTGTCCATTGTTTAAATATTTGTAATGTCTTCCGCGACACAAGAATCATTTCTAGTGCGGGAGTGAGTTGTCCTGTTTTATTACAAAATCAAATCAATTCACTAAACTAAATATCAAAGAAGCGGTGATAGTCGAGTTTTATAACTATTATTGGCGTCTTATACCAGTGGTTTGAGTACAATCCCGGAGCGCGGGCCTCTCCGTTTATCAAATTTCAAGAAAACATCGTGAGTAAAACTCAGTAGCGAAGAATTTTAAATAATGTTCGTGATTGTGAAGTTTGCCAAATCGCACTAGGCCCGCAGACTGTTATGTAACCCTTCTTATACGTAGAAGAGGCGAAAATCATTTCATGAATAGGGCTAACGTGATTTTTGAAGTGAAAACTTCTTTAGCTATGGCGAAAAAGCACTGAACTCTTGACCGTCACGCTAATAATATATTTATAGATTCACTAGCGGGCGCTAATCTTAACATTGAGTTCTGTCAGATCCTTATTAATTAATGGTACCAACCTGTTAATGTGACGTCTTAAGTTTGTCGTTTCGTTTACGTTTTCACTTCTGTCGGCAGTCCCATGACTGCCTTTTTTTTTGGATTTAGGACTGAACAGACTTTTGCTACAAGCGGCACCGCCTGGCGGGTAAAGTAACATACTGAATAAACAAATCTACATTTCAACTATCATATTGTTGAGTAGTGCTGGTATTTAGGGTTTCCGACTCTTCATAGGTGGGGGACACCGTAGATGTTAGGAGTACAACAGTACAGTACAGCTGACTTACGATCCAAATTCAATTATACCTACATACTCGGCACTTATTTGACAACACGTATATTAAAACCTCATCACTCTACGCAAAGTTTGGTTGGACTTCAGGTCTATTACCCTTCCTTTAAGCTCTAAACAAGCCGTCGCCAGTCAGGGCTATGAATTGGCCAGGAGAAAGCCTGTTGGTACAATACGGCCTGTCGGTAATACAATACTTCGTACTAATAGACGGAGAGGTGGCTGCCAAAATCAGAAATGATAAGGTGCAGTGACAATTTTTAGCTAAAAACACTCCTTACTGGATGACAAACCCGTAGCACTTACTGCCAGAAGTCTCTCCCGGGGCTGGAAGCGTGTCAAACACGTAAATTTTTTATTAAAATAAAATCATTGAGTGCAGCGCTGAAATTTTGTATAGTTATAGTTTTTAACTGTAGCAATCGCATGAAATTATTGCCAGAAGTCTAGGTCGGGGCTTAACCGTTGCCAGAAGTCAATAAAGTTGTAAAAAAAATTCCAAATTTTAATGACAAGGTGCAGTTCTGGCAATTTCGTTTTCATAATATTATTAATTACCTAAAAAATCTGGATAACAATTGCCAGAAGGCGGAATGGTGGCTAAGTATTTGAAAAATAAAAATATCGTCTTAAATTGGTAAACCGGAAAACATTTTTTTGGAGTGAAAACTTTTTTAGCGGCGTTGTGCACTTTTCGGGATGGGTAAAAAATGTTAAACTAGCGTCAGGACACGTGACCTGATCGAAAATTCAATTAAAAAAAAAGTGCTATGGGTTTGTCATCTAGTAAGGAGTGTTTTTAGCTAAAAATTGTCACTGCACCTTATCATTTCTGATTTTGGTAGCCAGCTCTTAGACTATAAGTAAGTTCTGGGGACTGCGAACGGTTGCGAGCTGAGTTACGTACTTTTCAAAAGAATCCATACATACACATGTTTTTGCCACATCAAAAACTTTTATTTATTTTATTAAAAATAGGGACAAACTATAATAGGTGATAAAACAGTTCACTATTTAATAAAAATGAGTTAATATACATTATTATGACTAGTACGTGTAAAGCAATGGTATTGGTCGGTTGATAAATATTGTTGAATAGTGGTGTTATAAAAGGCTAGGAATGTATTATAAGTTGATAACAATCACTTGAGGGCTGATTGAGGTACGAACAACATGGCAGTTACTGTTAGTTAGTGATTTTGATCGTTTACAGCAGTCGTGGTGAGACTGTTTTTAACACATACACTCACGCCTGTGTTACCGAAGGGGTAAGCAGAGGCGCATTGAACACCTACATTTTACATTTTGCGAACTACAATTTCCAAACCACACACGTAATGGGGGCAAGCTTATTGCCGGCAACCTACTTTGAGAATTACAAATGGGAAAAATGGGAGTATATTAAACGGGAAATTAAGGTAAGAAAGGAAGGCAGTGAAGAAAAAGGAAATTGCTTATACGAATAGATTGGGGGTTGCAAGCAATAGATAGTGAGGGTCGCACCTGTAACTTAAACTGGCTGTTGCGGGAACTCCGAGTCCTCTAGCGTACGAAAGAATCCAGAGACGTTGAAATTTCGCAAAGAAGTAGAAGGGCACAAGGTTATTCTCTACCCGGGCAGAACATTTAAATAGCAATAGCAACTAAAATTTGTTGAGTCTAAGAATTAATCGTCGGGGCTTTTTCCAAAAAATCCTTCAAACTGCAATTTGTTATAGTTTCTTCGTTTGTCATAATTTTCTTGAATCACTTTTATGTTATTTATTTAAACTTTTGGAATTTGTATACATATTAGATGTGTCATTGGGACTTAATCGAGATAATATTTAATTTTATAAGATACGATACGTTTTTGGTACACAATATTTTTTTAAGTGAAAACTTCTTTAGCGGCGTTGTGCACTTTTTGGGCTGGGTAAAAAATGTTAAACTCGCGTCCTCATCGGAAACTCGTAAGGCGGAGCCGAGTTTCTTATATTTAAAAATATATTTTTCCGCCATCTGTGGATTCTGCGCGATACTACTGTAGTTTGATATATATACTTATGTATTATATGGTATAGATCCACTAGAGGGCGCTAATCTAAACATTGAGTTTTGTCAGCTCCTTATTAATTAATCTTTAAAAAATGTGTTTTCACTTTTGACGTGCAGTCCTACGACTGACATTTTTTTTCTGACATCGTTTTTTTGACATTTGGTTCGCTATTATACCGTGTTTTTTAGTTTTTCTAAACTATAATTTCTTATAATAATATGTCGTTTCTTTACCCAATAGAGCACGTCCCCTCTATGCTGTGTGGTTCAAATCTAAAGGTTAGTTAAGAAAATAAAATGACAATCAAAAAATATATTTCATATGTATATAGTAACAACAGTAATGTATGTAGTACATATTAATAAAAGTATATTTATTACATTGATTGTGTAACATTGGAGTTCAATAATTACTTTTGCTTATTTCTCTCCCAGAATGCGTAGATCATCTCGCCTAACAGTTTTGTGGCCGGTACCATGATCTTTTTAAAGAACGTCTCTTGTTCCAAACGTGATAACCAATCAGCGGTACGGGGAAATCTGTAAACACCATTGAGATAAAATCGATTCTAAAGAAATTTAGTACATGTTACCATTATATTAGTGGAGGTCGTTGTCAGGAAGTATGTACTTAATAGTATACATATGTATTTCTCCCAACGGCAGTTACCGTTTCAGTAACTTTACGAATTGCTTTACTAAAATAACACCACCTAATGTTTCACTTCACTCATATAATGTGTAAGGTAAAACATGTAAAAATAATAATAAAAAAATATGTTTTGGCCAAAAGTTGGGTACGGCTCATGGATAAAATAAATGTTTTGTCAAAACATACGTTGTAAAGAATAAAACTGACTGCATGGTGGCGCAATGGTTTTGATTGATTTGACTACGCCGCGCTGGGTGTTGTGGGACAAGAGTTTGTGTGATCCACAAATAGTTGTCCCGAGCTGGTTGTTTGAATGTTTGTAATGTCTCCCGCGACATTTGAATAATATTTAAGAAAAAACTAAAATAATTAGTTTTGTGTCGCCTCCCGATTTTATTTTAGTCTGATCAATGCCCAAGATTTTTAAGTAGAGCGATGTTGTGACTGGCACCTGGTACCTGCCTAATTCTTTTTTTAGCTTTTAATACAGTATCTGCATCATTATTAGGTACGTTTCTTTACAATAAAGACTAGAAGAAGAACTTTAAAAAATTACCTACTTATTTTCTATTCAAGTTTTTAGTTTTTTTATGTAGTTAAGTACTTAATATTTCTCATTCTGTTTAGTTCTTTTTCAAGATATACTTACCTATTGTATTCTACTTGTCAACTCCCTAAATTTAGGGGTTTGTAAAAAATATGTAATCCGCCATTTTGTGGTGGTGGCCTGTGGATTTTTTCATAGTCATTAGACTATGTAAATAATCCAAAATATTCTACTAGTCAAGCACTTTTATTTAATATCCATATTGAGTGGGTTGTAAAAAAATATGTAAGCCGCCATTTTATAGTGGCGGCCATTTTGGATTTAAAATGATATTGAATACACATAGCTGTATTGTGATCAGAACTAAAGGTAAGTACCTCATTTCAGATCAATCGGCCAACAGGAAGGGGATAAGATTTCAATTACTGGATTTGACCCACAGAAGGCAAGGCAAGCTAAATAAAAACATTTAAAAACCGTTTAAAGAAAGGAACTAAGAATTAGTTGACCATGTATTTACTTCTTCGAATCCAGCTTGTGAAACGGTTGCAGGCTGGTGGTGGTGGCTCCGAGAGCAATGTCGGCAAGAGTCAGGTAGTCGGCTGCAATGTACTTGCGGTTCTGAAGATAAGCTTCCAGTACGCTATAGGAGTCCTCGATCTCCTTTTTCCGTTGATCTGGGACCTCGGTTAAGTCGCCGAATATTGAAGGTCGCTGAAATAATAGCAAATGTAGATTGTGATTTTTCTTATATATTATTATTAACATCAGGTAAGCCACATTCATTACAACTTTGATTGCCTTGTGCGCAGAACTTTATAGGTAAAAGTTTACGTAACTGAGTATTATGCCTTAATTATGTAAAAAGTGACCAACAACCAGACCATCTGTGTGGGCCTAATAAATGTCCATTACTTCCATCACTTCTCCATAACTTATTCAGTCCATTGCAAATGAGCAACACAATCTCTATATGCTATCTGTTTTTTAAAGCTTAAACGCCCATTTTATTATTATTAACACGCTTTTATTGGCTTTTCTAACTATGTAAACAAATCTTGGAAGTAAATTTTATTTCGAACTAAATTTTATTTACTTGGAAGTATATTTGTGTTGTCTCCACATCAAAAACTCTTATTTATTTTATTAAAAATAGGGGCAAACTATAATACATGATAAAACAGTTCTTTATTTAATAAAAATTAGTTAATAGACATTATGACTAGTTATACCGGTAAAGCAATGCTATTGGTCGGTTGATAAATATTGATGAATAGTGGAGTTATAAAAGGCTAGGAGTGTATTATCAGTTGATAACAATCACTTGAGTGCTGATTGAGATACGAACAACATAGCAGTTACTGTTAGTTCGTGATTTTCATAGTTTATAGCAGTGATGGTGAGACTGTTTATAACATTTGATTCTTACTAAAATGAAACTTTGTATGTATATGTTTGGATGACAATACTATGATTTGGTTTCTTGGTGATGGAGCCAAGAGGTGGACTGTGGAACTCTTCGTTCCACTATCCACCTGGTATGAGATTGATAGTAGAAGTCTGTTTTACTTTTTATTTCGGTTCGTCATTAAAATATGTTTTTAGTTTAACTAAACTACAATATTTATTATGTTACAACTTGTTAACTCGTAGGAACATCGCCATAAATCTTGTTTTTTTTACCAGCCAATATATTTAAATTGATATTTCATTATTCGTGGGAGAGTCATGCTTCGGCACGTAGGGGCCGGCTCGGCAGGAGTGGTACCACGGCCTCACAGAAAACCGGCAGTGAAGCAATGATTGCATTGCTTTTCGCCGCGTGAGTAAGGTTACCAGGGTACTCTTGAGTTACAGTTGCCCATGGGCGGCGGTAGTCATTTACCATCAGGTGACCCGTCTGCTCGTTTGCCCCTATACCATAAAAAAGTGCAATTTAATTAGATAAATCTAAAGTGACTCAATATCTAACCATGGATTATGAATAGAGCTACACTCTTTTCATTTAAGTTAATGTAAGTAAAACAAAAATTACTTACAGTAATATTCGTAAGCCTGATGAAAAACACGCCAGTGTTGAAAAACATCGCCTGATCGACCAACGTGCGCGTACGCAAGTCACTTGGATATAAAGACTCACTCTTATCCCCTCCATACTTCGAAACAAGGTACTTCATGATGACGTGACTGGAATAAAATAAAACATTAGAACTTCAAGGAGGTATTTTTTCTTTTACACATAGCACAGGTTTCTTGTATGGTAGAGCGGCACAATCCTTGTCATTATCATAATACGTATATAAGTATTATCTATATTATATTAATACGTGAAGCGAAAACTTTGGATCCCTTTTTACGAAAATTGGGCGGACGGAGGAGTATGAAATTTCGCACACTTATAGTTTATACAGAGAATCTATATATTAATACGTGAAGCGAAAACTTTGGATCCCTTTTTACGAAAATTGGGCGGAAGGAGGAGTATGAAATTTCGCAGATTTATAGTTTATACAGAGAAGAAGTGACGAATTTTTGAACAATATTTGCTACAAGTTAAAAAAAAATGCAAAAACGGGTACATACAGCTATGAGTGTCCAGTATATATTTTGACCTGTCATGGTACAAAAGTCTATAAAATGACAGGTCAAGTAATATTGGCCAATGAAATAAACCATGGTCGAAATTCGACCACCACGCGATCTCTATTTAAAAAATTACCTGTCTGAAACAATAAAGTCGCCATCTTTTAATGCTGGAACAGTGCCTGCAGGATTCATCTGACAACAATAAGATAAAATTAGTATTAGTGTTCTGTTCGTTGGGTATTTTTGTGCTGGAATTTTGTAGGAACCTTAAAACCTAAAAATAAATCTAGAACTGAGAAAAAATTTATTAAAATTTATGTACATTATTTTATCCTACATCATTTTGCGATGCTATTTCTAAGGAAGCCGATGTTGAAGCATGGGCGCCATCTAGTCACGAGTAGGGGGAACTAAATTGAGACGCACGGTGCCATGTTTTGACGAATAACGGAATTAATGTGTGTAATTATGTAATGTAATGTTTTATACCGAGTCCTAGAAGTTTGAGTCGAGAACAGTGGTCGAGTCTAGTAGATTGTACGAGATATTTCAGGAAAGTTCACGAACATTCTATGAGATGTTTTTCGAACTATATAAAGAAGTTGCAATGTAGTAGTGACATACAGTTATAATCGAGCGATACTGCGAGTTAACAAGTGCAAAGTGTAGCGAATAGTACAAGTGAATAGTGAGAGGTAATAGTTTGAATTACTTGTAATTGTGTTAATTGCTAATATAAATTGTTATATATAAATTGTTTATAATTGTAATAAATTCTTTCTATTTCGTCATAAATTGGTGTACTTATCTAATCTCGAACCCCACATCAAAACACTGTTAAGTATCCTCTAGTATTTATTTATATACGCAAGAAATGTTGCAAAATGTTGACTACAAAACTACAGAAAGCTGATGGCATGAATAGGAATACGTACACGTACATGCACACACACACAGACACACAAACACATGCTCACATTTACTCCTCAACTAAATATTAAGTAATCTTTTGTAAAATGTTAATATTAAAACTTTGTAAATCTTCCATTCCGGGGTGGGGACTTGATGATCTGCAATACAGGAACTAGACTTTACAAAAAAAACTTAGTTCAGATGTTTATTCTATAACTGTAAAAAGTCTGGTATGTGAGGAAAATAAAGGAAATTATTATTATTATAATAATTACTTGAGACACCTCACATACGGCCCCCTGATACCAACCTGATATCTGATTTAAGCAGAGCCTGTACTATGGTAACCTGACTTATAAAAATACTACATATTAAACAAAAACCAATTACACCCAGACACAGAATAAGTGATCGGTGATCGTGCTCATCACACAGTTATTTATCCTGGGTGGGAATCGAACCCACGACCTCTGACTCAGCAGTCAGGATCACTAACCGCTGGTCTAGTGAGTCCACAGGCCTGTCAATAATGTCTTACCTCCTATTTTCTAAAGAATACTGCCAAGCATCTCTGCCTTCCACTCCACCTTATTTTTTATTAAGTAATGGAAGGAGTATTTCCTAGGAATTAAGAATGCTCGTTTCCAGTCTGAAAAAGGTCTTAATTTCTAAACATAAATAAAAGTAGTGATGATAGTCCTGTCCACCTTCTCTAAGCTATTCGAGAGTCTTGTACATGGTCGTCTGTATCCTTAGTTTCATCACATTTTACACCCGAACAACATGGCTTCGTTAAGCATAGATAAACAACCTCTAATTTAATATTGTTCACAAACTTCTTCTTCGAGAAGATGGACATACATAATAGAGTACAAGTTGATGCTGTGTACACTGACTTTCGGAAGGCCTCTGACAAATGAACCACAATTTTTTTAGACAAAGCGCCTTTAAAGGTATTTATGATAATCTATTGCGGTGGTTCATGGGATACATTTTTAATAGAACCCAACAGGTGTTTCCCAGGGTTCTATACTTGGTCCCCTTTTTTTCACATAATTTATTAACTCACTGCGCATATTAGCATTTTTTTTATCATTGTTGTGGTATGAATTTTTACAAACATCTCTAGTCAATTCATTTACATGTACCTAATTATTCGCACTTATAAAAGTACTAATTACCTTTATGCTAATAATTATCCACTTACTTTTAGGTATTCTGGTGACTTATGTTCCAAAGTACGGAGATCGATGTCTTTCAGTTCGAGTTCCAAACCGATGATATCGGCGAGCATGCGCACCGCGTTTGCTGGTGAGCTGGCATCAATCTTGTATAGAATAGGCGCCATTTTGTTTTCTGAAAATAAATGATTAAAAATTTCAAAAAGTTGCCAAAGACTGAAGAAAATGGCTACGTTTTAGCAATTTCAAATACCTATAATCAAATCTGTCCGTTAATTTCGTCGTTATAATTAGTCAATGGTATATAAAACAGCAAAGATAGTTATGGGCTTTTGCATACTGCAATGTCTTACATAATATGGATACCAAACATGAATTTACAACAATACCACCAGAAATAAAATAAAAATATGTCAAACAATAATACCGCAGATTCTGGCAATAAACAAAATGAGTGCTTTAGTGGAAATAGACAAGCCACGTAACGTGCTCCACAGGTTCCATTCCAGGTGGACTAAAAGGTTAACCTGTCCCTGTCAGGTTTTTGGACCCGTCCATGTTGGACGGGTCCAAAAATGAAAATAAGGCAGGGCCGCCTATGATGGGCAGATGAAATTATGAAAACGGTTTTCCAAGGCTTATCAAAGCCCAAGATAGAGAAAATGGAAAGGTGGCTAGTACCCAACCAAGTACCCGGGTTCTTTTATTAACTTTATTTTTTTTAAACTTATAATGCTACGTGCTACTGCTATTTATTTTTATTATTTTTGTTAAACATCCCCCAGGTAGGCATTCAAAGAAATTACTAGATAACAGTTTCTTAACTTAACACGTTTTGATACATAGTCCACCCCTTTTTTTTGTGCGTTTGGAAACCCATAGTCCCAGAAATCCAGTCTTAATGACTACTACTAGGAACGTGGGCAACACTGGTCTGGCCATTCTGATAGTCTTGTTAACCACTCCAACTAAACTAAATACTTCTATTATAAACTATAATTGAGTTAATTGTCAGTGGAGTAAAGTGTCACAACATTGGTCCGCCTGAAAAATGATGAGCAATGGTGGGTTATAAAAGGCTAGGCGTACATTATAAGTTTAATAACTTCACTTGAGTGCTGATCGAGGTTTAAACAACACCGTGGTTACTGATATTTAGTGAATTTGATAGTTTATAGCAATAGTGATGTGGTTGTTGTTAAAAGGTTTAGGTCGGCGAACGCGCAACTACTTGATCGTAAGCACTACGACTTAGTCATTAGAATAGTAAATAACATGTCGTAGAGATGCCCGACATATTGACTGACACATGTACCAAGAGCTTTGCTTGCTAGGCGCCTTCAGCAGCGGACAGTTTATTTCTCAGATGTTTCGCACAACAGCAATAGGTATTTTCAAAAACTTTGTTACGACATAGTGTCCTTCCATCTTTAATCGGATTGATTAAGAAAACTTTAAAACTACTAACTAACCTTCATTAACTTATAAGTAAGTATTGCAAAAAAATATCTCGCTTTAAGACTGTTCAAACGGCGAGCGCTTTTTTGAACAATATTCGGGTACCCTACGTACTTGTTAACGCGCGTTATCGAGTAGCTATTAACTTACAATCGATATACACACACTGAAAGTTTTTAGAAAATAAAAAATAACTTTTTGAAGTAACTAGTCTCCGTTCCTTTCTAAGCACCGTCGATGCGATGGACCCATTGACTAAAGCAGTGAGCCCACTTTTCTTTAGGGATCTCTTCCACGCCTTTTTTAAACGCAGCCACGGCATCTTCAGGGTTCATAAAACGAATTCCTCTAACTTTACCTTTTATTTTTGGAAATAAATAAAAGTCACAAAGTGCCAGGTCGGGACTGTAAGGAGGATGACTCACTAGCTCCAGACCTTCGATAGACAAGTATTCAATAGTCCGTCTGGCAGAGTGAGTTAGAGCGTTGTCGTGGTGGAGGAGGATCCTGCTTCTTGGGCGCTGCTGTCTTACATTTTCCAAGACAACTGGTAGACAATGACTGACATACCAATCTGCAATAACAGTCCTTTTATCTTCTAGAATGGTTGTTGCGAAATAATCCGTCTGTCCAAAGATTGAGGCAATCAACTTTTTCCCTTGACAATTGCCCTTCTTTACTTTTGTCGGCAAATCTTCGAATTGAAAGAACCGATCACAAGTCCTTTGAGTTTCTTGCCTGTTCTTCTCCATAGAATCTACATCACGACTGAATTAATCTGACTGACTATACTACTCCTGACTATTCAAAAATACTTATAATTGATTCTATCAAAATAAATGATTTTGATTTTGCAGCATATAAATTATTTTTAATTCAGCCAGTTCAAATAAAATACTGCATGCTAATGATAGCCATCATAAGAAGACACAGTCGTGCTAAAATTACATCTTATACGTAATAAACCCCAGCCACCTTCCTTAAGTATTAGCTATAATTCCACTTCCTACTGTAGTAGATACCTACAAAAATAAATGTAGCTCAACTAATAAACAGACGTAGACGTATTTATATATCTCCACGTCCTGTACCTATTGCAGTAAACTCATCCCCATGCTATAAAAATGTTACCAGCTATTCTAGACCCCGGCCGAACGTCCCTTCTTTCAGTTTTAAGATGACCATGCTGAGTATGGAGTGTCTAGGATATCTGGAAAGCCCACGCTATGCTTGTTACACACAGTTGGACTGTTCGGTGTGCTGTGAAATTGTTGGTTAATATTGTTGAGTAATATTTGTTTTAGATGACTTTAAATATTGTGTTATTCGTTGAGAAGTTTCTGTATCTTTGGTAGATCAAAATTTGACTAATATCTCATATTATACCTCTCAGCCGTTCCATAAAGCAATTCTAAAATCAAAAGTGATTTCCTTATAGCGATCGCTACAATGTCGTGGGCCACATTTATGCTGAGATCCACAACGTTTACTCGTTGCGATTAGCTGTGTCCCAATATCTGGTGTATGGTAAATGATCAATCACTGTATTGTTTCACATAACCGGGAATTTCTCAGGGATCGCATGCTGGGCAATTATTTTTTATTTTATATATCAATGACATAGGTAAAGATGATGCAAAAATTTGCAAAACAGTTGCAAACATTGATGATTACTTACTTCTACAATCTGATTTACAACGAATATCTGAATATTGTTCTTTAAATTAAGTATACCTAATTCTTGACAAATGTTCTGTTATATCGTATGCTCGTAAACATAACCCTCACAACTTTGAATATAAAATAAATAATACACTCATAAGTAGAGTTACAATAAATCGGTACGCGACCAAGGTATTATTATGGATTCAAATTTATCCTTTAACTTACACATAGATTATATTGTAAATAGAGGTTTCTGTCAACTTGGCTTTATCCTAAGAATTTCTAAACCTTTTAAAATCCCCAGACTCTTAAAATATTATATTTCAGCTTTGTTCGATCACTCGTATTTCGGTTGTGTTATCTGGAGTCCATATTATGCTTGTCATATTAATCGTATTGAGAAAATCCAAAATAGGTTTGTTAAATCATTGGATTACCGTGGTAATCATGAATATATATCATATGAAAATTCGCTTGGTCGTCACTTCCTCACTACTCTTGCTAGCCGACGAATAATGTTTGAACAAGTGTTTCTTTTTAAAACTTTAAATAACTACATCGACACCCCTCATATTCTTGAAAAAATAGCATTAAGGGTATCTAGACCTGGCTCCCGTTCGCTTAAATTTTTCTCAGTGCCTTTTTATGAAACAACTAGTATTAATTTCTTCAGACGCATATAATAATGAGTTTAAAGACCTCGATATATTCAGCAATAGTTTGCCTGCTTACAAAATTTAACTACGCAAACAACTCTTAAAAGACCACTCAAATACATAAATTGTTATTATCAGTAATGTAGATAATTATGACGCTTATCATCATTGAGTTCATGACTGTACGTGCTCTTTTCTTGTACCCACTGTAAAGTACCATATTTTAAAATATTATTGAACTCTAAGTCTATAAGTACCGTATTGTCTCCTGATGCAAAAACTGTATATGACCGTCTGTTTCCTGAACAAAAAAAAACAGCTGTTTTGTTTGCTTTTTTTTATGGTATAGGGGGCAAACGAGCAGACGGGTCACCTGATGGTAAATGACTACCGCCGCCCATGGGCACCTGCAACTCGAGAGTCACAAGTACGTTGCCGCCCTTTAAGGTGGGAGTAGGAAAAGAGGGGGGGGGGGGGAGTGGTAAGAGGGGGGAGAGGGGAAGGACGGGAATAAGGGAGAGGGAAGGGTTAGGGCCTCCGGTAACCTCACTCACGCGGCGAAATGCAATACATGCCGAAGCATGGCTCTCCCACATACGAACCTACCGCCTCTGACTTATTTCCCGTCACTCGATTGTTGCGCTCTTGGTGTCAACCAATGCAATTTGCAGGAATCGGTTTAAGGAAACTACATATAAATGGCTTTAAAATGTTTTGTTTTCGTACCTAGAATATCACTTAGACATATCGATGATTGATAAAATCGCTGAATCGCTGTTTTCCATACCCGATCTGATGTCATCCGCAATATGAAATAAGGTAGCTGTAGTACAGGATGAAATCCTGATTGCAGGGGATTCAAGAGTAGATTTGCAGAAAGGAAATTATTTAGTTGGTTATATATTAGGCGATCGAGGTCCTTGGAGAGGAAGGTATGGATAGATATAGGCCGATATGCAGATAATTATGAAGGATTATTCTTTTTGGGGATAGGAATGATTTGGGATCTTTCCATGCAACTGGAAACACGCTATTGGTAATGGAGAAGTTGAAAATGTGACAGTTGATAGGAAGGATTTTATCAATGATGGGCAGGATCATATTTCGAGTCGGTTCCAACTGCATTCGAAGTGATCGAAGAAGAATAGAGTTCAGCCGGGAGTGCAAATAGATGAAATATGTTGTACTGTTTTCCTATTAATTGCTAAGTCAAAAGTTGACGGAGCACAAAAATGTTAATGCATAAATGTTATTGCGAATAGTCTTATCGAGATTTACCTACTCCTTGTGTCCTAGTGTCATTAAGAATTTTCAGACTTGGGCTGGATCCCCGTTTTCATCAGAGGTCGAAATGTCGGCGCATATGTTATGTTGAGCATTCCTACACACCTTGCTACGGTGATTTCGCTGGGCTTCCTATATACTTGGACTTTGCTGCAGCTTACAGCAGCAGAAAATTTATATAGATAAAGCGTTTTAGAGAGATTGTTTCAACGTTTAGCTATGAGCTAAAGTTCGTCCAAGAACATTTAGGACCCCAGACAATATTGAGAAAGTGTAACAGTCAGTACGAGGAAATCTAAGAGTGTCTACTCGCAAGACTGCCTTACACTTATCGCGACTTTTACAACGAATTTTAAACCTTGATCTCAAGCTGCATCCATATACTCTGCAATTGACACAAGAATTGAAAGATTTTGACTTCGAAGTAAGGTTGGCATTTGCTGATGAAATGCTTAATCAATTTTCCAATTTCGACAATATCCTTTTTTCTGGTGAGGCCTATTTCCATTTGAATGGGTTCGTAAACGTCAAAATTGTCATTACTGGAGCAGTGAAAATTCGAAACTCAAACACCAGAACCCACTGCATTATCCTAGCAGCAGTCTCGAGCAGAGGGATTATTGGTCCTTTCTTCATTGAACATGCGTGGGGGCGAAACGTCACTGTCAACACCGAGCACTATGTTGCGATGTTAGAAGGAGTTTTAACTCTAGAACTTGAAATTTCAAGAATAGTGAGTTCAAGGAAGTGGTTTCAACAAGACGGACCTACCAGTCACATATCAACTGACTCCATGGCGGTTGTGAAACAGATGTTTCTAGCCTTAATTACAAAAAGAGGTGATATCCCATGGCCCCATTTAGCCTAGACTTAACGCCTTTTTTTGTGGGGATAGGTACCTTAAACACAAAGTCTACAACTACATTTCACGAAACATTAATCAGCGCATTACTGAAGAAAGTTTTCAGTAATCTCCGCTTGGGATTAGAGGAGTGCCGTCGTAGAGACAGTCGTCATTAGCCGATGTTATTTTTAAACTACATTAATTACCTAATAATTCCTTAGTTTTATTTTAACTATCCCTTTAGTATTTATTATTTTAAGTATTTTACAAATATGCACTTCTATTGCACCACTCTGAACGCGTACATCGTGATTAAAATATCCTTTATCTAGTAATCTCTATTTGTACTTACCAATCGATGGCCGCAGTTATGATTACCGGTTCTAATTTATTATAAAAACGTATTATCGCTTGACTCAACTGTCGCTGGACTGGCCAGTTTCTGAACTATAACGCTGGCGACTTTATTTAATCGCATAATATCATACTCAATACCAGGGATGTTAGATGGAGCTTCGTAACCGTAAATTTTTTCGGATATCCGAAATAAAAATTTATCCGTAACCGTAACCGATATCATAGTTACGAATAATTTCAGATAGTGGCTTAGTCTAAATATATTTTTATTATTTCTATATGCCTGCAACGGTTCTATAGTATGGTTTTTGTTTACCTATTCGAATTTCGTTTTGGCATTTTTAAATAGATAACTCACTTTTCACTTGGTGGCTGGCAGCGGTGGATGCGGATTGCCCGAGACCGGGATAGTTGGCGCTCCTTGGGGGATAGGCTGATGATGAACTCACTTTTCAGCATTGATCGGAATAATTAGAATGATTTAGGGTGAATGAACTCAAATGTATATGTTAACATGCCTTAAAAAATTGGGTATTTTTAAATTACTAAGACATTTTTCTGCCTTTAAAATTATAAGTACAGATAAATAAAATCAATTTGATACGTTTTAATATATATTTTTTTTTATTTTTTAAAATATAGTAGTCCATCTAATAAATATTTTAATAATCAAGTCAATTCCATAAATACCGTTATTTTCCAAGAAGAAGCCATGTCTATATCAGGATATCATAATGCAAGTACATAAAATTATTGTACCTATTGCGACTTTTTGTAATTTTAATACCAAATGATAACCTAGAAATAAAGCCAAATCATTATTTATTTATTAAGTACAATTCCTTAAAAATCGAATACTGATAACTGAAACTATCGGTTAACCCGACATACTTTCATATCCGTAACCGTATCCGAAACCGGTACAATATTATCCAGATCCGAAATTTCATTTACGGAACGTCCTTGCTCAATTAATGACATCATGCTATTAATGATGATCGATGAAAAAGCGTGATTATGTTACTTACATACTAGCTTTTGCCCGTGGCTTCGCTGGCGTAATTTATTTTATATCCCTTGGGAAATATTTTTGTTCCAGATGAAAGGTACCCTATTACCCGGTTCCTATATTCAAGAAACGATTCGTTTTGTTTACGGACGGTAAAATTTTCGTTGAAAATTCAACGTAATTTTACCGTCTGTAAGCAAAACGAAGCGTTTCTTGACTATAGGCAGGTATATAATCAAAGACTATAGGAGCCGGGAATGTCGTTTTCTGTGCAGCATTTCATGATGATCGGTTGAGAATTTAAGGTGGGAAAGCGTAATATACTTACTGACTTTCGTATTTATAATATTGGTAAGGAGTTGCCTTTGAAATTTTGCATTCTACTATTAGTTATTATATGGTTCAAATAAGACCTGATAAAATACCGACTTGCCAATATATCGACGAAAATAACCAACCAATGAACGAGGTGTAAAATTGGCGAAAACATAAACGAAGGAATTTTAATACTTTTTTCTTTTTTTTTAAAAGATAACTCCCGCATTAGGAATATTCCTGTGTCGCGGGGGGCTTTACGAACATTCAAACAATGGACACAAAGACCACCCAGACTCGGGACAACTATTTATGGATCACACAAATTTGTGTCCCATGTGGGATTAGAACCCAAAACACTCGGCGCGGCGTAGTGGCGAGGTAACCACTTAAACCATTGCGCCTGTTGTAGTATACTGTTTTTGGAAGAGTCTTATGAGTCCTATCCATAATAATGATACTAAATTGGCTTCCAAAGTATTGATCCATTTTTTTAAATGTCCTTGTACTGAGGTAACACTGTGACTCTGTCTTTAGCCAATACCACTGAACCAATTAGATGCAACAAGTAGGAAAATAAAAAATGATTTTTTATAAAAATATATTTTATATGCATATAAAAATGAGTAGGTATACAAATTATTTATGTAACAATCGAGTTCATAATTTATTTTGTTTATTTTTCTCCCAGAATGAGTACAGCACCTTACCCATCAGTTCTGCGCCAGGCACCATGATCTTCTTGAAGAAAGACTCTTGTTCCAAACGTGATAGCCAATCAGCGGTGCGGGGGAATCTGTGAAAACACCACAATGTTGATAAATGTCACAAGCAATGAAGGTCCTCGCCAAGACATACTTAATTATCAAATATATTACGAGAAGAAGTAATGACGAAATGGTCAGATTCGAACCGACTAATTTCTCCAACTTCGAGACCTGTGGCCAGGAAAGAAAGTCATTAGCACCTCGGACTCTCGGAATACCCACTCATCCCTGGCAAGCTATGGTCACTATTTCAGTAGTTCTTCTGGGTTTCTAGAGGTTTGTTTCTTCTCTCAAACTCGAAGAGGCCCAATTTGTCGGCATTACAGGTTGTCCGAACACCGAGAAAGCATCGTCGAAACAAATCTATCTGTATGTGGTGACAACAGTGCTCACGACACAAACACATCAGCAACGCAAACAGATCAATTCGGAAATACATAATATGTCCGAAATGAGATTCTTAAATAATGCGAAAAGGGGAAAATCAATGGCAAGCATGCTGTTTAACATTGTTGTTTTATCTGGCAATCAATGATAGTAACTAATAGGCTAGTTAGGGAACATACCCATACTACGTGACCCATTTTTTACAATTTCTTTATACAAATCGGTGACCACCCGTAGTATATACCAAGACCCCCCTCTACTTTTCACTTAGTAATTTATAGATGGGTATGGTTTTACATAATTTTTCTGAAATTTGGAAAGTTACAAAGCGCTAAACGCTTGGTTGTTGCCACCTGTGAGTTTAAAAAGCGCTAAACGCTGCGCGCCATATTTGAATATAGCTCGAAAAAGCTAGACATTTCCCTAGAGGAAATTAACTACGTGACGTAAACCTAACCCCTCCCCCCTCCGCCCCTGTGACCAAGCGTGGTATATTGAAGACCCCCTCCACCCCCAGCACGGGTCACGTAGTATGGGTACGTTCCCTTATAATAATTATAACTAAAAACTAAATTAAATAAAAATGATTTAACTTATTTGAATCCAGCTTGTGGATCCATTGCATGCTGCTAGTGGTCGATCCGAGAGCAATGTCGGCAAGAGTCAGGTGGTCGGCTGCAGTGTATTTGCGGTTCTGAAGGTAGACCTCCAGCACCTTGTAACAGTCTTCGATCTCCCCCTTCGACTTTTCAGGGGTCTCGGTATATTCACCGAATACTGAAGGCAGCTGCAAAAATAGTAAATTTATGGTTGTTCTTTAGAAGACGCTTTTCCAATGCCCACTGTTTGTACAACTATAGTACGTCACTCTTTGGAGATTTCAATAGAAGGTTTCTTAACATAAACGTATAGGGTTTAACAGTCTACCACAGACAGATGATTTGTTTTAAGTATCTCTATGTATGTACGTACTTATTACGCTATAACATCAGTATTGACATTGTATCTAATTAGGTATACAATGCAATCTACTATACAAACAGGATACATGATACATAAGATAACCGAATTGTACGAATTTTGTATCCAATTATACAAACTGGCAGCCCTGGGAGGCAGGCAGGCTACAGTATAGTAGGTATAATTTGGGCCTATTCACGTAACAGGGCACTTGCCAATGAAAGAAAATAAAAAATAAGTAAAATTATAATATAGGTGGACCTGTCATGTACGGAAGATACAAATTCTGTTCAAGCTACACTGATCAATTTTAAACCAAAACATTCAAGATTTGAAACGCATTGTATGTATTTAAATTTAGATGGTTTGGGTGGCTGAATTAAATGTCAATTAGTTTGCGATAGAATGCACCAGTTTCGTGGTATATCGAGTTAAAAAATTAATTACCCAGCCGTGGTTATGAGACAAAACAAACATTGTTACTACTGCCGTGATCAAAAATAGGCAGACGTAGTATACGGTTCACGTTCTGTTGTTTGGCGTTAAAAAAATCGGCACAGGTCTTATCTCTACAAGCGCTGAGTTCTGGGCACAGTTGTAATTACGTTTATTTAAAGGTTTTCAAATAGTTATTTAAAAAAAAATACAGATACCTAATTACTTATGAACTAACGTTTATTCTGGTATAAATTGTTTGTCAAAATAATAAAGTAGTAAAGAGAAATTTACAGCTATTACGGTTTTAAGTACGTAGGTTTATGCTTTTGATTGTGTTTTTTTTTTCTACGTAATCCATACTACACGTATCAAATTTTGAGGCCGCTATGAACTATATTACTATTTCAGATCAGATACATTATTATACTTTTTTCATTTTATTTGGTTAGTGTTCCCAGAAGGCTGGCAGCATTGCCACGTTGAATGGCAATGCTAATTCTCTGTGCAAGAAAAAGGCCCGCCTTCTGGTCACGAGAAGTGTCGATCAGTCGCTTAGCTAATTCTTTATAAACGGAACGAGCACTGCCAGTAGGCGACGATGTGGAGGAATTTTATGACGCATGCATGTAAATAGCCCATATACATTTCTTTTTCTTTTTTTATTAGTTAGTATTATTATCTGTAAATTCAGCATAATATATCCCACACAAAACAATATTAAACAAATACTTTGGTTAGTCGCTCAAAAAAGTGTCGTCGTGCAAATTATGTAAAACTTGCTTCGGCATTTTGACTTTGTCTATAAAGTTAAGACAAAATGAAGAAAAGTGAGGCCGCTATGATCTAAGCTAATAACTGTTAGTGTGGTGGTGTCGGTGTTTTCAATAAGTTTAAGTGCACGGTATGTGTTCGGTACACGTGACGTGATTGAGTGACGTAACATCGTACATTGCACAACACTGATTTTGTGTATTATAGTACGAGATTTTGTATAAGTTTTGAGACTCGGCGGTACAAAATAAGTTGTCCTTACTGGCAGCCCGGCTTGCTCGTGATCGTCGCGTCGCAGCGTCAATGCTGCAATGGTAGGTAGGTACATTATCTACTTACTGCTAAGAGTGTTCGCAACGAAGTCAAACGAGTTATCCGCACTGATTTTATTCAAACAATATTCTAATCTAAGGTTTAAGACGAACAAATATATTAGTTTGACGAAACTATTATCATATCTGTGGTTTGACTATTATTTTTACTAATATTTTTGTACATTGATGGGAATATAGTTGTTATGAGGTTGTACTAGAGCATAATTTGGCATGGGATACAAATATTACTCAACGACACAGATAACATAATACTATACTAGTAACAACGATGATCGAAGTGAAATTGACCTTGAATGGCGAGATGTTGCACGTACTTAGTTCTGGTCGTATGTAATAATAAATATATTCGCGCAATATAAGTAATGCTTACCGGCTGTAATAAATAATAGGCCGTTTGATTATTTATAAGTTATAAGTTATTTTATCGGTTATCTAATATAACGAACACTCCTACCTGCTGATTACATGCTAATTATCGCCATCTACTGGTTGCGCGTTTATTAGTAGGTAAATAAATCCATTTCATCGCTAGGTGGCTCTAGCTATCTATCGCGCTGCTAGCGGCATCTAGCGCCTTATTAATTTACATGAATTATAGATAGATAGATAGATAAACTCTTTATTGTACGACAAAGAAAGAAATGAATACAAACTTGTATACATAATGTGTAGATTCTTACCAAACTAAAGACTGAGTACAATTGGCGACCTTATCGCGATTTGCGATTTCTTCCAGGCAACCATTGGATGGAAAAAGAAATTATGAATGAGATGGGGAGTTGCAGTGTACAATTAATTAAACACTTTAGATTAGTTTACTTATGCACTAATATATACATTTGCGAGTTTGCTATTAATATTATAAACTTAAAACTAAAATTATATATATATATATATATTTATAAATATATATACAAATATATACACACATACAAACAAATACACATACAAACATGCATATATACAATAATAAAAATATACGCACTTACAGATAAAAAGGTACAAATACACAGTATCAGACCCTCAACCACTTAGCAAGTCAAGTAGTGTTCCTTTAGTAGTTTCTTAAAGCTGGGCAGTGTTTGTGCCCGTCTAATGGGCAGTGGTAACGCGTTCCACAAACGGATAGCCTGCACTGTATATGATTTGTCCATAAAATTTGTGGAATGCTGTGGCATTTTTAAAGTCAAATTCTCCGACGACCTTAGGAGCCTTGAATGTGTATCGTTTAAGAATTTGAAGCGTTCTTTAAGATAGGAGGGCGTATTAGGGTTGAAGAGTGTACTGTATAATAGTGAAAGGATATGAATATTCCGGCGAAGGCGTATAGGTAACCAGTTGAGCTTATTACGATATTCAGAAACGTGGTCAAATTTGCGCAATCCAAAAATGAACCTTATACAGAGATTCTGAAGTCGCTCTAGTTTATTAAATTGGTCCTCGGTGAGATCAGGATAGCTGGCATCTGCGTAAACGAGAATTGGAAGAAGAAGGGATTCTGCAAGCGCAATTTTGGTCTCCACCAGTAGCAAGTTACGCAACCTTCTCAAAGATCCCGCAGAAGCAAACATTTTCCTGCTTACTTCTTGAAGCTGCGGACCCCAGGACAAATTCTTATCAATATATATTCCCAGATTTTTAACTTCATTTTGCAATAGGAATGAAGGCACCATCGCATAATATCTGGGGCTGTCGTGACCAATCGATCTTAGCTCTAGTTCTGGAGCTACCGACAACAGTTATTTGGGTTTTCCCCGGATTTACATATAAACCATGCTGCCTACTCCATACACAAATCTGCTCTATGTCTTTGTTAATGATAAATATTGCCACTGCTAGCCGCTCTACAGGAGCTTGGGTATAAATCTGTAAATCATCTGCATAAAGGTGATAGGTAGAAGTTAGTTGGTTGGAAATAGAGTTTATAAAAACTGCGAAGAGCAAAGGAGATAGAACGCCACCCTGTGGTACGCCTGCAGACGTAGTGCACCAATTTGAGAACCTCTCCTCGATACGAATACGCTGCCGGCGCCCACACAGGTAATTACGAAACCAGTCAGCTGCCGTTGGAGATATGTTAAGAGAACACTTATAGCAAGCAAGACATCAAAGTCAACGGTACTAAAGGCATTGCTGAAATCAAGCAAAGCCAGCACAGTTAACATGCCGTCTTCCATGCCTGATCGTATATCATCCGTAATATGAACCAGTGCAGTTGTGGTGCTATGGCCTGGGCGAAAACCAGATTGGAGAGGATTTAAAAGGAGGTTTTTGGAGAGAAAAGGACTAATTTGGTTGTAAACAAGACGTTCGAGAACTTTAGAGAGAAAGGGTAAGATTGATATAGGACGATAATCGGAGAAACAGGTAGGATTACATTTTTTGGGTAACGGAGTCACTTGTGCCTCTTTCCACGCATTAGGAAAATTTCCACTTATAAGTGAGAAGTTAAATACGTGAGCAAGAACGGGAATGATTTCATCCAGGATTGGCAGGATCATATTACGGCTGACATTGTCACTTCCAGATGCGTTAGAGCCTATAGAAAGTATGCTCTTCTTAACATCACAATCGGAGACTTGACTTAAGACGAATTTCGGAGAGTTGGGAGTTGGAAGAGAGGAAAGATATTGTAACGTATTTTCTTTTAATGTCCTGTCAAATTTGGACGACGCAGAGAAGTGTTGATTCATCAATTCGATATCTAAGTCTTTGGGATCAATGTTTTGTCGTGTTTTTCCAACTCCTAGAGATCGTAGAAATTGCCAGACTTTGGCCGGGTCCCCGTTTTCAACAGAGGAATGGATGTGTTGGCGTTGTGCTTTCCTACATGCCTTATTGCAGCAATTTCTGATGGCTACGTATTTATTCCAATTAGTACTCGTTGGACTTCGCTTGAATCTCGACTTGGCTATGGCTTTTTTAGACAGGATTAATTTAATATCAGCTGTAAGCCAAGGAGACGGTTATTATTATTTTTATTCTTATTATTTTTTATCCTATTAATCTGTAGAAAAAAAAACGAATTCTTGTAACACATTTCAATCTATTTATCATTTCACGGATTCATCTTCAACAATCATCAACATATTTTAATCAATTCACACAAAATCTTAACAAATTATACACCATGAATCACTCATGTCTATTAGTGAAAACCACATGAAATTCCGTTCAGTAGCTTTTCAGTTTACTACGAACAGACAGACAGACGCGGCGGGGAACTTTGTTTTATAATATGTAGCGATTACATATAAATTAAAAAATATATTTTTAAGTAAAAAGTCCCTAAATTTTGGGGTGACCTCTATGCGCTGGTATAAAACCACCATGCACACAAGCACAAAGGTTGCACGTAATACATTCGCGTCGGGCTTACTGACACAGTTTAAAATTGTTTCTTCGAAGTGAACGATGCGTTTTGTATCGGTCATGGTATCTGGACCTATACTACGTGTAAGTTTGAGCTACGCGAATAACTTACAAAAACCTCTTTCTGTTTATACTTAACACAAAACAAAAGTCAGTGCATAATAAAAATGCGAGATAGAGGATTCATAGTCATTAGTTTCAATTGCCGCTACCCAATGTACGCGTTATTCTTTTTGTGCGAAGCAGCTAATTGCATGAATGTTGTTTAATTCCAAGAGCTATAATTACTACAGAGGGAACATTTTAAGTAAGAGCACAAAACATATCTACGGCTTCGTTCTCACTAAGGCGTCAAGTCCATAACACAAAGTGAGATAGCAATAGATGTCTTGCGTCAGTTTCAAATGCAACGCGCCGTTTGTTGAATTTCTGTCTACCAGCTGTACGTGTTGCCGTGTCGAATGTTTTTCGTAAAAAAACACTACAGAAACTTATTGTGTGGTTATTGTTTTGTGTTTTTTTTTATTTGGTTTGATTTATCAACAAAATAAAAGTAGCAAGTATAGATTACCGATTATAACTCATTAATTATTTATCGATATTAATTTATGACATCCATTATTATTGAGACCTATTTGTATACATGAGTTTCCATATTAAATATGGGATCATGGTTACGCTAAGAGGTAACCGATGCAATACATCATCTTTGTCACTCATATGACGTTTGTACACGTAAAGAGAGATAACTGTAGGTTTTTTGTTTTTGCTCAAAACATTCCCTCTATAGTAATTATTGCTCTTAGGTTTAATTGATTACATTGCAGTTTTTGGCCGTATGGGGGGGGGGGGGTGGGGCTATTTAGTATTTTTTTTGTCGGTAAAACGTTCTGTTTACTTATTGTGATATCACTTTTAACAAAAAAAAATTATGAATATTCCGGCAGAAAATTCCAACGATTTTGGACTCAGAATGATGGTCTGAATACACTATTTCAATATTCGGTACGGTGTTCTTACACCCTGTATATAATCTGAAGAGCGGAGGCTCCTGGCACATGCATTCTACATGCTTAAAAGGAGTCTCCAAAATAAATGTTGTAATGTATACCTGTGTTTATGAAAATAAAGTTATTATTATTTAAAAAAAAAATATATTATCCTACCACTTCAAACGAACACTAATTACCTACAGTATTATATTGTATTAACAATCGATGTTTATTGTTGTTACAATGTATGTTGTACATGTTTATTGTTGATACATTGAACTGGATGCTAAAAGATAAGACATAATATAAAATCAAAATAGGTAAAGGCCTAAACTGTTCAATGCCTTTTTCGTCTCTGTTTGCCAAAGAATTTTGGAGAATTATTAAATTTAGAATTAGGAGCAGTTCAGAGTCGCGTATCTGTTGCCAGACAGTGTGAGCCCTCTAACTGATACCACAGATAACATAATACTATACTAGTACAGATACCAAGCCTTTGTTATTTAAAAAAAAAACAGCTTTCTTATTTTATGTGGACAGCCAGTTACAGTACCAACTCATGCTAGCCATTAATCTCTTTTTTATTTTTAAATTATCATTTGTGTAATGAATGTACAAGTAGCATGGCTCTATCGTCTATTAATTCTCTAAATATATTAAACAACCAAACTTACAGTAACAAGCGTCAGCTTAATGAAATACACGCCAGTGTTAAAATACATGGCTTGGTCAACCAACGCGCGCGTTTGTAAGTCACTTGGATATAAAGACTCGCTTTTATCTTCTCCATACTTCAATAGAAGGTACGTCATAATGGCGTGACTGTAAAGAAAAAAGTATTATACTTATCAGAAACACACCTTTGGAACTTCCTTTTTTTTTGTTTAGTAGCTATTGATGAGTTTAATGATTAAAAACCTAAACACGAGAGCGAAGCAGCGGTAAACAGCTAGTACATAATGTAGGTATTATCTATATACTGTTGGAACGGACCCCACGCGCCCGCTTGCAAACTCTGTGGTCAGATTAAGAACTCTTTGGCGCGTTGTGTCTGGCTGGCTTGCTCCTATCTGAATTTAAGAAGTTTAAGGATAGAACAAAGCAAGAGAAGAATCGTCTGTGAAACGTCTAAAGACAGACGTCTGTGCTGTAAGCACGGAACCGCAAGATTTATTGATTAATTAATGCAGTTGTTGTTATAGTTACAATTTGGAGTTCAAGTAAAATCACTGTTCTGTCCGCGTAATCTTTTACTTACTCTTCATAATAATAGATCCAAACAATCCCGCTACCAGTTCGCCCCTAAGCATACGACAATACATATAAATTTGTAAAGACAATACAGCTATGTACCTTTTTCTCCTCAGTTTGTTAACCGACTTTTTTTGTTTAATGCCTAGAATAAGTTACTCTAGTTATAATTATAAATAATTACCTGTCTGAAATAATGAAGTCGCCATCTTTTAATGCTGGAACGGCGCCAATAGGATTTACCTGACAAATGAAAAAGTTAGCTAAGTACGTTGAATAATTCGAACTTTCATATTTGTTTATGGCGCGCCTGAGTTATAACTTATAACTCTTATAAGTGATAAAGAAGCTACCCTCTGTTATTGTTACGACTGTGAAGTAACAGATAATATTCGAAACCCTTTGTCTCTTCTTATCTCTCGTAAATATGATGTTATCAAGTGACGGATGGGGATAAATTACCAGTTTTGTTTTCCTTGCGAATGCTTGCAAAGAACCCCAGTCTATCGGCAATATATTGCCTCACTTACGCCCTGTTTACACATAAGTAGTTAGGTACCGATATTGGTTGCTATCATAGGTAGGTGAACTTAAGAAGTTATTAATTTTTGCATCACGTAAATTACTCACTTTGAGGTATTCTGATGATTTATGTTCCATAATAACGAAATCAAGATTTTTTAATTCGAGTTCCAGTCCTATGATATCAGCGAGCATGCGCACCGCGTTTGCTGGTGGGCTAGCATCCATATTGTACAGAATAGGCGCCATTTTGTTTTGCTGAAAATGAATAAAAACTTTATATTACTTCAGCGTTGCCAAATAAGCCCATTTTCCAATCTTTTTTAACTGGCTAGCTATCTTAACCGCCTTAGATGCTTTCAATTAGATTTCTAAGATCTAAGATCCATTGTTAAACCGGCTGTGTCGCGCTTTGATGATTCAGTCACTTTCCAGAAGTAGCTCAAATATATATAAAAAGACCTGCAATATAAGTGGAATACAACTCTATGCAAATGGAATTGATTCCCTACTGTTTAAACGTACAGTCGTCAACTAGGCATAGTCGAAAAGTGCTTTTGACCGGGAAATGTTATGCCATACGTGATATCTACTCAGGCAGAGAGTTTGCTCGTGTTACGGTACTATTTTGTGGAGTATTTTGTAAAATAATGGCGCTTTTGGACGTATTGGTTTGCCACATATTATTATTGAAGGCTGACAAAATGAAACTTTTAAGGCCGATTCACACATATCAGTGCAGTCACAGTTCCGGCACAGTACCGGCACAGTACCGGCACAGTACCGCCACCGTAATAATTATTCTTTCATACATTCTCTATGAACGCATTCACACCTCTCACTGTCAGTGACGGCACTGTCACAGAGCGCGATTTTTAAGCTTATAACCTCAAAATTAATTAATAATATTTCTTGCATAAAATTATCTAGATACAGTTACAGAGGTTATTAATAAACCTAATAGTTTATGGATGGCGGTAACAGGAATAATTAGAAACAATAAATCAAAATTATTTATTTAAAGTAAACCAAGTAGATATTTTGAATTGTCGGCCGTGACTCTAGTTGCCTGTTCCAATACGTAGATCCTTTGGAGAAGAACAGGTAAGAAACTATAAGGACACTTTTTAACATGTTTTCTTTATAATGTACTAGTTACATTGCTTATAATAATTGTGTATATCATATATTCGTATAAGCATATACCCAATCACATAAGCATATTAATCATATATAAGGCATATTATATAATACTAATTAGAACACAATGTGAATAATAAATCATCACAACATAATTCTCCTATTTTATAATATAGGACATTAGTTTCATTATAGATTACCAACAGTAAAATATATTAGAAAAGTATAACAGCTTACGTAACTTAGTAGTCGCTATCGCTAGGTCCTTCCAGTTCCAGTTCCAAGGCTAGCAATACAATACCCGATTTTGGACCCAGACGGAGTATTTATAACATTTCAGCACATAGTTCTTTAACAAAATAAAACCAACATTGTACAATCGTATCTCATTATTTTAAATGTAGACATAATAAATTAAAATACAAGTACCGGCCACTTTGGCTTTGTGTAATAACGTCATATTGGCACCTAAACTTATATATATTTTTATAGAATCTATTACGTTCATAGAGAATGTATGAAAGAATAATTAGTACGGTGGCGGTACTGTGCCGGTACTGTCCCGGAACTGTGCCGGTACTGTGCCGGAACTGTGACTTCACTGATATGTGTGAATGGGCCTTTAGGCTTGACTCCCTGATTGAACTTGTTGTTGTTGATTTGTGATAATATGTGGTTTTTATAAATAATATTATGAAGTGTACCATTTATCGTATTTATGTAGGCTTGCTGCGACTAGTGTAAAACAAAGATCCGTAATGTGCCGATCATCCAAAGAAATTATTTAGCGTTTATTGTTGCTTTTTGATAGTTTTTGTTTGGCGTAATGTTAAATAACTACGAAAGAAGAATTTTGCAACCTAATTGTAACTAATGTAGCTTTAAACCGCATACAAAATACTTCTTCTATGAGAGCGTTTTTTTTTGTATGTATTGATATACTCATACTTAGTAACAATTATATGAAACCAGTTGGAAGCAGTGCCATAACTAAGGCGGTGCCAATAGCCTGGGCACTATTTTCCCAACTGCCTGCACTTCCCAAATTTTATTATTTGTCACATTTACTAACCTATCAATCAAAATCTTGGCACATGGTTTCCCAACTACACTTAGAAGACCGATCCCACGATAGTTCTGGCCCTCCTGCTGCTTTTATATATTGGGACAGTCACCGCCACTGTCCAATCATTTGGAACTTGGTTTTATCTTCGACGCAGGTTAAATAGACTATGCAACAGTCCTGCCACCAATCCTTCACCAGCCCTCAACAACTTAGTCGTGACTCTGTCATTCCCAGTAGTTAAACCTACTCTCAAATGTTTAATCGCTTTCATAATTTCACCCGCTCCAATTTCATCATCACAAAATTACAAGTTTAACATTTCTTCGCCATAATCTCCTTCATCCATATCACTTCCACCACTCTAAAACATATCGTTACTCATTAATAATCTCACCTCGAAGCTAAAGTTTATTTACCCAGAGCTTCTTTTACGAGTTTTCAGAACTTCTTTACATTGCCAAGGACAATTTCCTTATCGTGGAAGAGCCATGCTTCGGCACGTATGGACCGGCTCGACCGGCTTGCATTGCTTTTCGCCGAGTGAGTGAGGTTACCGGAAACCCTAACCCTTTCCTCCCCCCCCCCCTCCCCTCTCCCCTACTCCTACCTTAAAGGCCGGCAACGCACTTGTGACTCTTGAGTTGCAGGTGCCCATGGGCGGCGGTAGTCATTTACTATCAGGTGACCCATCTGCTCGTTTGCCCCAAATATCATGAAAAAAAAAATTTCTTTTTAAATATAAAAACAGAGCGTTGCGCTACAGACTGAGGTAGGTGCAGATTTACTAGAAAGCAATCACGATAAATTATGATCTAGACAAAATACATCACGTACCTACCTAAATATTTAGAAGCAGTCATCCCACTAATATTATAAATGTGAAAGTTTGAATGGATGGATGGATGGATGGATGTTTGTTACTCTTTCACGCAAAAACTACTGAACCGATTGCGATGAAACTTTGTATGTAGATAGCTGGAGACCTGGATTAAGGCATAGGCTACTTTTTATCCCGATATTCCTACGGCACCGGGACTTACGCGGGTGAAACCGCGGGGCGCTGCTAGTTTATACATATTAGACTGGCCTGTTGGTCTAGTGATTAGTGATCCTGACTACTAAGACAGAGGTCGTGGGTTCCATTCCCACCCAGAACAAATAATTGTGTGATGAGCATGATCATTTGTTCTGTGTCTGGGTGTAATTTATCTATCATATCATTTGTATGTATTTAGAAATATATAAGTATGTGTACCAGCAGTCTGGTTGCCATAGTACAGGCTCTGCCTAGTTTGGGATCAGACGGCCGTGTGTGAGATGTGTGAAGTTATTATTATTATATATCTGTTTATACTTACCCAACAAGCCGGTGATAATCAAAATGTATTATCGCTGTACGACTGTCGCCGGATTGACGTGATTATCAACTAACCAACCACCAACCAAGACCGAATGTCGCGAGACCAGTGTTGCAGATGCCATTTTTATAAATTGCCCAGAAGTCATGTTCAATAACCTTATTTTTGGGGGAAAAAAACTTGAAACCCACAACTACCACAACAAAAAATCAACAATTCTTACATTTGTTAACTTTCTGATTAAACCTGATTATGTTCAGCTTGACTTATTTTCTTTGACACAATTGTTTTTAAAGGATCATACCTCAAAGTATCCTCTCGTTTTTCTTCTCTGGTAGCCATTAAAGCTGCTATAGTATCAGTGCTTAGATGGTTTCTGTTTATAATTTTTTTAGAACAATGAATTTCCCTTTAACAGACGCGCTTGAAAATAGTAACACTTATCTTTAAATAAATATAATTTATAGTAACACACTTTGTACAAGTCTGAAGTGGTCCAGCACAGCGTGAGCCCGCCACTAAGCATCCAGTTTTTGTTGTTTAACGTATAACGTCCTTTCAAGTGACTGGGATCGTTGAAGTTCAGGATTCAGGGATTTGATTTGCAATTGCTAGTCTTCAGATGGATTCACTATCCAGCGATATAATGGAAAATCGCTAAAATCAAAACGATGAGTAATATCCATGGCCAATTCAATATAAAAAGCTTGAAATGTTCTATAAAATTCTACAATTGCTGAACGTTTAACTAATATATATATTTCATCTAAATAAATAAAATGGGTTGGTTTAGTGACTTTTGTTTATGATATTTGCCATCTCTACCGTTGGCTGGATAGAACCATCTTTTTTAATCAGAGCTATGTAATAGAGCTTCCCCGTAATACAAATGAATAATGTCATGCTATATAAACTGCCACCTACCAACCACACGTGCGTGTATATAAAATATGAGTAAAAAGTAGTTCTTACTGTTATTAATAAGAATACAAAAAAAAATCCCCATTTCCCCCCACTGATGCTCTCCCCATAAATTACCCAATTGATTTAATATTCCCCGCATTTTGGAGAATTCCCCACAAGTTGGCAACACTGCGCGAGAAGCTGCCAGCGCTGCTTCAAGCAACTTTCAACGTTTAATCTTTAAACAAAACAAATAACACATATCGGAATAATGACCTTGATTTTTTTATTTACATAATACCTAGTCGTTCAGATATAGCATAACTACTATCGATTCATTATAATTGTACTCTCTGGAAAAGCCGAAAAAGGGAAACACAATTTATGACCGGAGGGGTCCTGTTTCCAGCTTACGCAATGAATGGATATCCCCTAACCTTTTTCGGATTCTCTTGTGCAATATTTTGTTATTTTGAGGTGATGTTAACATCGATGTTTATTGAATATAAAAATAGCGTTATCTAGGTCAAATACGTGGCCCTCTTATCACTCCATCGTACTTATCTTTAACGCAATTAGGTAATTAATCTAGGAAGGGTCCGAGAACCTCAACGGACACAATCCTACTTGTACAATATATGGTATATGAATAGCTACATTATGATTTTACTACAAATTAAATTGTTTACCCTATTACCGGCTATATATAGGTATATATGTATATGTTTATATTGTCATAATTATTGAACAACACATGTACGGCTAAATTCTTAAACTGACGCTGTCTCTGTACGGACGTAAATAAAGGGTTTTTAAATAGGGCCGTTCGAATTTTGACAGCATATAGCGGCCATCTTGGTAAATCCGCAAATCAATATCGCTGAGCCAGAAATGTAACAAATAGGAAATAATAAAGGCTTCTTTATAAAAATATACTTTATATGTATATAAAAATCAGTAATGTACACATATTATTTATGTAACAATCGAGTTTATAATTTCTTTTGTTTATTTTTCTCCCAGAATGAGTACAGCACTTTACCCAACAGTTCTGCGCCAGGCACCATGATCTTCTTAAAGAAAGACTCTTGTTCCAAACGTGCTATCCAATCAGCGGTGCGGGGGAATCTGTGAAAGCAACACAATGTTAGTAAGTAAATGTCAAACGAAAAAAAACCGGACAAGTGCGGGACTTTTCCGAAAGACAAACTTAACTTTGCGGTTGCGATGTACGACAAAGTCAACTTTCCAACCGCAAAATATAAGTTTGTAATCACAAAAAACAATTTTTTTATGTGGTATAACAACGTTAAAAATTAACGTTTTTCAGATTTTTCCTTTTTTTGTGCTGTCAGACCTTGCTTCTTACCAAATTTCATAATTCTCGGTCAATGGGAAGTACCCTATAGGTTTTGATTTACCTGCGAAATGTTCAAATTTGTTAAAATCTGAGGCTTAATGGCTGTATCTTTTGATTGCGTTGACTTAGAAGCTTGATTTTTTTACAGCTTCAAGGGACCGCTGACATAAGTAGTTAATGTTAATTTCAATTTGATGCCTCTACAGGTTTCTGAGGAAAAAGGTCTTGACAGACACAGACAGACATATATTATATAACAACAAATTAAGAACTTTCGGATTTTTTCCTTTACTTGTACTGTGAGACCTTGCTTCTTACCAAATTTCATGACTGTAGGTCAGTGGGAAGTACCCTATAGATTTTGATTTACCTGCGAAATGTTCAAATTTGGTCAAATCTAAGGCTTAAGTGGCCATATCTTTTGATCGCGTTGACTTAGAAGCTTGATTTTTTACAGCTTCAATGAACCGCAGACTTATGTATTTGGTATTAATTTTAACTTGATGCGTCCACGGATTCCTAAAAAGGGTTTTGACTGACAGACTGACAGACGGACAACAAAGTGATCCTATAAGGGTTCCCTTTTTTATTTTTGAGGAACGAAACCCTAAAAAGCAGAAAAAATAACGACAATGTGGCCAGATTCGAATCCACTAATTTCTCGAAATTAACGAAGAACGAAACGGCCAGGAGAACGAATTACCAGCGCCTCGGAATACCCACCCATCCCCAGCAGCTTTCGGCCACTATTTTTAGCGAACTATCAGTAGTTCATTTGGGTTTCTAAAGGTTTTTTTTTTCTCACAAACTGGATGTATTGTGGCCATTTCTTCAGAGTTCCGGGATATCTGAATGATCAATGGCAGATTTATTCCTGAGATAGTGAAACCACCGTCAAAAACTAGCCACTCCGTATTTGTGTGAAAACAGTGCACATGCCATAAACACAAGCAGCAACGCATACAGTTCATTCGGCCAATTCGTAAACTCTGAGACAGAAATTAGATTCTTCGGTAATAGATAAAAAAGTAGATGGTTTGATAAAACAATGTCGTAGTCTGGCAATCAATGATAGCAACAAACAGGCAGAATATAACTAAAAACTAACAACATTCTAACTAAAAACTTAGCTATAAAACTATGATCTTACTTCTTTGAATCCAGCTTGTGAATCGGTTGCATACTGCTAGTGGTTGATCCGAGAGCCAAGTCGGCAAGAGTCAGGTGGTCAGCTGCAGTGTATTTGCGGTTCTGAAGGTAGACCTCCAACACATTGTAACAGTCTTCAATTTCCTTCTTCAACTTTTCTGGCGTCTCAGTATAGTCACCGAATACTGAAGGCAGCTGCAAAAAAATTGTACAATTATGGTTGTTCTTTGGGAGACGCTTCCCTTTTATCATAACATCGGTAGGCGATTTCGATTCATCACAATTTCGACTTCCCTATGCCTACTTTTTTGGAGGACGTTAAAGTTCTTGCTTTTTTACAACAAACTATGGCCCCAAAAGCATATGAAAATTTACTCCGGCCTACATCCCCGAAGGGGTAGACGGAAGGCACATTCTGCCTACCATAATTTTGCCCCACTCACGTAATCGTGGCTTAACCTATTGCCGTCAAATGGGCATTTTGGGAATTAAATAAGGGAAAATCTGGGAATATTGAAAAACATAGGCAGGTAAGAAGGGAAGACCATGGACGGATGGGTCCTGGAGTGTGCGATAGCCAGAGCCGAGCCGCCCATATGTGCGAAGTTTGCGGCGCACATAGGCGCCAGGGCAATAGGGGCGCCGCATGAAATGCGAACGCCAATTACTTATTGAAATTATTTTTTTTTACCCAATAACATTCATCATGGTTGAGTATCGATAAGTAAGTAGGTACAAATCTCCAAAACAATATTTACGTCTGTGGTTTAAGTTTACATTAATTGAACTGACCCGATGTTTACCTTTCGGTTTTTAGTTTACATTAATTATGAGCTCGGCGTTAAAATCAAAAGAACCGCAGTTGTCGCTATATTGCTCATTATCGTCGAGTGGAAAGAGAGTTCAGGAATTCAATTATATCCATGTTAGTATTTTATTTAAACTGAATCAAAGTATGTATGTATGTAAATAATTTAACTCGCGTTTTATCTTTTAATCTATTAACTAAAATAATGTAAAACGAGAGAAAACATTTCGGACGGAACTTGAAAAAAAAAAATTTCATGGCGAAACACGATGACAGAAAAAAGAGGCGTTTCATAGGTTTCGCACAAAGGTGCTGCCAAGAGTCGGCTCGGCCCTGGCGATAGCCATGATACTTTGTGTAATTAGAGTACAAATAGTATGCCTCTATTATGACTTAAGTTATGAGGCTTTTTTTGTGGTATTAGGGGGCAAACGAGCAGACTAGTCACCTGAAGGTAAGTGACTACCGCCGCCCATGGGCACCTGCAACTCAAGAGTCACAATTGCGTTGCCGGCCTTTAAGGTAGAAGTAGGGGAAAGGTGAAAGAGAAGGGAGGAGAGGGGGGAAGGGTTAGGGCCTCCGGTAACCTCACTCATTCGGCGAAAAGCAATGCAAACATTGCTTCACTGCCGGTTTTCTGTGAGGCCTTGGTATCACTCCGGTCGAGCCGGCCCATACGTGCCGAAGCATGGCTCTCCCACGAACATTCAACGAACATAAAAAAGTAAACGCGTAAGTTGCGAATTCTTTTTTTTTATTGCGACATTAGATATGAGTTACGCAGCGTAACTCATAATGTTAACTTTAAACATACCGTTGTAATCCCACCTATATTATAAATATGAAAGTTTGGATGGATGGATGTTTGTTACTCTTTCATGCAAAAACCACTGAACCGATTGCGATGAAACTTGGTATGTGGTGTGGAGCTAGAGACCTGGATTAACGCATAGGCTACTTTTTATCCCGATATTCTCACGGGATCGGGACTTACGCGGGTGAAACCGAGGGGCGCTGCTTTTTTTATGTATCTAAATAAAACTGAGTTGAAAAGGTCAATTCTCGATTACTATAAATTCAAACGACCTTATTGCTTTATTTATTTTGCTAAGGTAAACTATAGGTAATTATTTTAAACTATACAGTAGTTTAAAATAAACTACAATATCATAAAAAACTTACAGCAACAAGTTTAATCTTAATGAAATACACGCCAGTGTTGAAGAACATGGCCTGGTCAACCAACGCACGCGTTTGCAAGTCACTTGGATATAAAGACTCGCTTTTATCTCCTCCATACTTCAATAGAAGATACTTCATAATGGCGTGACTGTAAAGAAAAAAGTATGATACTTATAAGAAACACACCTTTGGAATTTCCTTTTTTTTTGTTTAGTAGCTATTGATGAGCTTAATCTTCAACTAAAAAAAAAACTGTCAGTCGTAGGACTGCACGTCAGAAGTGAAAACACATTTTTTAAAGATTATTAATAAGGAGCTAACAAAACTCAATGTTTAGATTAGCGCCCTCTAGTGGATCTATACCATATAATACATATATATGTATTAAAGTGCACAAACGTGCCTAAATAAGTTTTCACTTCAAAAAGCGTGAGGTATCCTTCGGATGCCCGGTTAGAACGAAGTTCATATATCTACATACATTTAATGGATTGAATAAATTGTACCAAAATAAATACTTATGGTAAATATTGCAAAAAGTCGGAATTAAAATTGCGCCATCTGTGAAATTTCCCTTAACTAATATATGGATAATTAGTATATATCAAATTACAGTAGTATCGCGCAGAATCCACGGATGGCGTAAAAATATTTTTTTAAATATAAGAAACTCGGCTCCGTCTTACCAATTTTCGATCTGGTCACGTGTCCTGACGCGAGTTTAACATTTTTTACCCATCCCAAAAAGTGCACAACGCCGCTAAAGAAGTTTTCACTTCAAAAATATTAATAAATAAGTAATTTTTTCTCTACTTTCTACGGAGCTTTATTATGTTTATAATAGGAATTTAATGAATTACGAGTAAGGTCGAATTTGGTCTTCAGAGCGACCAATGATTAAACTAATTACCTTTCTGAAAGAATGAAGTCGCCATCTTTTAATGCAGGAATGGCGCCAATTGGATTTATCTGACAAATGAAAAAAGACATTAGTTAGATATATTGAAATAATTAAAGGTTAGATACAATTTGTTTAATGCATGCCTTAGTTATCGATACTACCTACTGTCTGTTATTATTACAATTACTGTGATGTAGGTACCTAACAGATAATATTCGAATTATTTATTATCTTCTTATCACTCGTAAATATATCGTATAGGTACTCGTAATGTATCAAGTGACGGATGTGGTCATGTGGATGAATTACTAGTTCTGTTTTCCTTGTGAATTCTTACAAAGAACCCCAGTTTATCGACTAGGTAGATATATACTTATCTAACTTACGCCCTGTTTAGTTCACGTATTGTAGTGACGTGTTGTAGTAAGTACCAATGTTGGTTGGTTCCGGATGTCTTAATAAAAGCTGTTACCGGATCCCTCCTATTAAAGGCGCTTAAGGCGCAGTACGGCACACCGTGTGGTTTCGAGTCGGTTCGATTCCGACACACCGCCCCACCAAAAAACCCCAGTTGTGTGTTCCACACGCACAAAAGAAAAGGCACCAACATTGGTTACCATGGTAGGTACGCTTAAGAAGTTATTTATTTTTTCCATCACGTAAATTACTCACTTTGAGGTATTCTGGTGATTTATGTTCCATAGTAACGAAATCAAGATTTTCGAATTCGAGTTCCAGTCCAATGATGTCGGCGAGCATGCGCACCGCGTTTGCAGGCGGGCTAGCATCAACCTTGTACAGAACAGGCGCCATTTTGTTTTGCTGAAATTGAATAAAAACTTTATGTTAATTCAGCGTTGCTAAATAAACCCAATTTTCGTTCTTTTTTATCTATTGTAAATTGCTTAGATACTTTCAAATAAGTCGAGCCGGCCCATACGTGCTGAAGCACGGCTCTCCCACAATAGTCTCAAAAACAATATGGCTTCCAGCCCCCCAAAAGCACTGCACAACTTCTCTCAGCTTTCACAGACAGTATCTACCACCATCTGGATAAAAAAAAACATCCCATTCTGGCCGTGTTTATAGACTACAGCAAGGCATTTGATACGCTCGAACATGACAGACTTATCCACTTGAGCGTTCACCTGTCACACCTGTCAACGCTTTGTATATACTCGAACTGAATCGCGTCGAGCGCCCCATGCCATTGCTGATTTTAAATGTATTTTCTAGCAAACTACTGCAGCTATAGCAAAGTAAAAGACATTTTGTATAAAGAGACTATCTTAAGGATAGAAAGTTTATGGTCAAAATTGGTGACGCGTTTAGTGAACAACGTTACAGTGCAGTGACGGAAAGCATGGCTCAAGGCTACTAGGACCCTTACATTACCGTGAGGTACGTACGTACGTGAATAGCCTTGAAAGTTTAATAAAAAACTCTAAAATGTACCACTTTGCAGACGATATCTGTCTAGTCTCCACCGGAACTAATGTAGCCAAAGCTCAAAATCGTCTATAAAGTGACTTCGATCTTATCCCAAAAATGTCGCATATGATGCTAGTCTTGTATTGAATGCAAAAAAGACCAAAGTGATGTATAGTTCCAGCCAAAATAGAAACATTTATACACCTAAACTTATAGCACAGTCATGAATGTTTACAAAATATAACAAAGTTAATTTGATTGCTCCCTGTGCTTGTGATACCATAGAAAATGTTGACAAACAAACTTATATGTCGAATTAATTATCGACAACCGGCTTAATTAAAATAACATATAAACCAAGTTTGCAACAAACTAAGAATAATTCTGGCAAAATTTTCTATAATTAAAACATATAAAATACCCTACCAAACATTCCTACTACTCCCATAAATCGCTGGCAGAGTCAATCATTTCATACGGACTGTCGAGTTACCCAAGGACTTACAAGACCCGCTGTAAAATATAAGCCAGCCTTGAATTTAGAAGTGAACTGTATTTAACATATTCAGCCAATTAAATAGGCAGCCGCCAAGCACAATAGATAGAAGTGAAGAGGAAGCTGGCGGGGCTGCTGATTTATAAAAGTCTTTACGTGACGCATAAAAAGTATACCTCAAAATATCGTTATAAAATCGGTTTAAATCGATATTTCGTAAAAATTTCAACGGGCTCATAAACTTAAATGGTTTTTTGAATTTCTTAAGCTGGTCCGACCACTTTTAGCAGTTTAGATAAAAAATGGCACATTTTACAATTAAGGCTAAAAAATATAAATGATCGTTAATAAATTAAAAAGGTCAAAACCGAACTCGGTGAAATTTATAGCACTTTTTAATATCATCACAAGCTGCAATTTCAGATAGTTTCAGACTTCTACATACGTTCATTCCAAAGTTATGAAATGTTGAGAAAAACCGCCCTTTTTTAACTTTGACCTTCATTTGCTGTTAAACAAAAGCACTAAGCTACTTTTAACAGGTCTCATTTTGCAGGTAATGTAATGGAGAACAAAAAGCTTTGGGCACATATGACGAAAAACGTATCACAAGATATCACATGAAATGTAAAAAAAATAGTTTTTCTTTTGAAAAATGACGCCCCACTTGTCCGGACTGCTAAGATCGAAATTCTTAATGAGCGCATTTTTTTACTGTTTATCCAAAAATAAAAATGTGTGGTAATCGAAATGTCCATTTTTGATCATAAAACAGCTGGGTTGACTGGGCTATTAGCTGATTTCGCCAGCAAGCTGTAGAAAGAAACAAATATCTTTTGACCACCTTAAGCCGTCCCTGAGAAGAAAAGTCTCACAATCCTGTTTATTAATTTCACATTCTAAATCAGAACCTTAAACTTATATCTCTCTTTGTGAAAGCCAAGAAATTTATACTAATATTATAAAGCTGAATAGTTTGTTTGTTTGTTTGGTTGAACGCGCTAATCTCAGGAACTACTGGCAGGCCTATGCCACTCGATGTACTTACGTGCGCTAAACACCTCCCGGCCGCTCGACCGCTGGCGGACCTTATACGCAGTATCGCGTAGTGGGTTGCCGACAGCTGCATCGAGCGCTCACGTTTTTATTTTTAAATTTACAACGTACAATAACGTAATTCAAAATCGTATTGATATACTTATACTCGTATATACATTAAATACAGTCAAATTCACGGTGAAAATTGACATGGTTTCTGATAGTTTATGTGCTGTATATGGATGTAGATCCAGTAAAGTATGATGATATAATATAGTAGTATAATGATGTAGTTTTTTCTTGTCTATTTTCTTTGCTTAACTGTTCTAACAATTTATTGATGTGTCTCGTTAGAGGTTTGGTTAAGCGAGGTCACGTGGCTTTGGTGATATTTTTTTCGTAGAAGCGCGCATTTGTTGTTAAGTAATTCGAATTGATGAATTAGAGATTTGGTTATTCGAGATCGCATGGCTACGGTGCGGCGTTAAGTTTTTCGTGGTAGCGTGCATTCGTTGTTAAGTGTTTCGTATTAGTAAACTTACGGGGAGGTGGCATTCAGTGTTACATTTTTCTAAGTCAGGTAACACACCCGATTTTTTGTGTAATAAAACTTCACTTAATCAACATAGGCTTTTTTATAAAAATATAGATATTGAATATTACATAAAAAGAGGTAACCCTAAACTCACTTACGGCAACGTAACCGTGCGCTATTACGAGGCAATAATAATCGTGTTTTAACAACATTTAAGATCTTTTTCGCATGCAGCGATCGGCGCTCGGAAAAAGTACGTAATTAAAACGATGGGTAAGGACGTTTTTGTAGGGAGTGATTTATCTGTTACGTAGTAACTACTTAGTAATCTGTGCTACTGGTTCGAATTGAAAATTTTTTTTAGTGTTGGATAGCCCATTTATTAAGGAAGGCTATAGACATAAGATCACGCTACAACCAATAGGAGCGGAGCATCAATGAAAAATTTTGCTAAAACAGGGAAAATATACAAACGCAGACGAAGTTTTGCTAAAGGCCTCAGGGACTGTCGTTTGCACAGCAGTCACCCAGTCGTCTCTACAAGCTTTTAAACAAACACTACTGCTGCTACACACTGTTTTAGATAGGACGACTATCTAAAGTTACGCCACAGTGGTAACGCGTCCTTAATCCTGTTTTTCACAAAATCCGTTCTAAACTCATGTGTCCTACCTACAAACTACCCGCCCTGCCAAATTTCAGGTCGCTAGCGGATAAAATTAAGGACTTTCATGCAAAATTGCGAGGGCCCTCAGACTCCCATAATCCGGCCCTGTCGTAAAATCTGTTCTAAGCTCCAATGTCCGAACGTACGTGTCTTAGCTGACGTGCTCTTAAAGAAAGAAAGAAAAGAAGAAAGAATAATATAATATAATTTATTGCAAAAACCTCAGAGTACATTTTTTTATGTTACATAAGTCAATATTTAAAAACACATTGATATTATTCACGTACTTCACAAACATCATATTTTTAAACTACCTCTCTGCTAAATTTCATGTCCCTAGCACAAAATATCAAGGACTTTTATACAAAATTGCGTCGGCCCTTAGACCCCCAAAAACCGGCCCTCTTGCAACATTTGTGCTAAGCTCACGTGTCCTACCTATAAACTGCCTCCCTGCCAGATTTCATCTTCATAGGTCAAGTAGTTTTCCAGATTTCGTGATTTATCAGTAGATGAGTGAGTAAATAAAAATATTCTTTTGTTTTTATATAATGATAAATTTAAAGAACTTAATAAAAAAATATCTGCCACTTGTACCTATAATACGCGCTAATATGGAATATGGAACGGAATATTTATCGGGAGCGCACTTTTGGAAGCTTGCAACGGACGCATACAATGTTAGTTACGGCACTGGTTGGAAGTTCTTCTTCGTTTTAGTCTTAACCATTGGATTAAACTGTCATTGCCCTTTTAAACCTAATGGTATTAAATTGTTTATACTAAAAACTTATTTTTATTATTTTTTAAATTATAGCGGTAAAAGAAATTTCAACTGTCTACCTATTACGGTTTATGAGATACAGTCCACTTAACAGACAGAGAGCATTGGCAACCTACGGAACCCTAATAAAAACATCCAAAGTTTATTCGTAGTTAGGTATTCGGTACGTTTTCCGCAATTCACCTTTGACCTTTGAATTTACCTACGATTTTTCGAGTTTTCTATAGTTATTCCCCTGCAATAGACCCACTTGTGACGGAACACCGTGTGGTTTTAGTCGGTTCGATTCCGACATACCACTTTACCGTTAGCTCCGGTGAGGTGATGACCCGTGGGGCTTTCCACACGATAAAAAAAAAAAAAAAAAAATTGTTATTTGAGCAAAACATTATTTTCCTTATCTTTTTAAATATAGAAAGAGAGCGTTGCGCTACGGACTGAGATAAGTATAATATTTATTAAAAAGCAAACATGATAAATTAGTTTTTTAAAATTTAAATTAGTTTAATATTTAAAAGCAGTCGTTTAATATATGTATATTTATATCTTTGTATACTTACCCAACAAGCCAGTAGTAATCAAAATGTATTATCGCTGTATGATGTCGCTAGACTGGCGAGATTATCAACTAACCAACCAAGACTGAATGACGCGAGACAAGCATTGCCAATGCCATTTTCTTTAATTACCCAAAACATTGTTATATTCCTAATTTTTTTTCGAGAAAAAAAATCCTGGATTCAGACAGATTTTCTTAAAAAATAAAGCATTTTTCAAAAATTCTTAGATTAAATAGATTAAGTGCTGAACTTAATCTATTTAATCTAAGAATTTTTAGCTGATTTTTTCATTCTTTCTTAATTAACATTTTATTTGATGGATCAGACACCTCGACGAATTCAGTATACACGCACACCAGTTATAGCACACCAGAATAAATTTATCAATGACAAAAACTTATTATGTACATGCGCACAATTAAAAAGAAATCAAAATATAATATATTTGTTTCTTTTCATTTCATATTTTTACTTTTTCGACTAAGTTAAAATCTATTAGTCAATGTTTAATACTAAGTTAATGAGAAATTCACTTAATTTCCAAACAAAAATTACATAGTGCTAACTTGAGGGTAAGTTCTTATTAATTAACAAAGAAATTAAGGACGAACAAAAATTAAATTTTGATAAACAATACAGAACGGTTAACGAAAAATTTAAATAGCAAAATAAGTCCTAAGATCTATAGAACTGGTGCTAACTTGAGGATAATGTTTTTATTTTATTTAAATAAATAATAACGACCAAAACAAAATTGTGATGGCACAATAAACAATTGAAATGGCCAATTATTTTTTAATTAAAAAAATCTATAAACATAAAAAAAATAGAACGAACAAAAAATAATTTGATAAAACAATGAAGAATAGTTAACGAACAATTGAAAAAGCAAAAAAAAATATTCAAAATTTATAGAACTGGTGCAAAGTTGAGGGCAAAAAAAAATTTTCAAAATTTATATAACTGGTGCTAACTTGAGGATAATTTTTTATTTAATTTAAAAAAACTAAGAACGAACAGAAAGAAATTTTGATAGAACAATAAAGAACAGTTAACGAACAATTGAAATAGGAAAAAAAGTCCAAAAATCTGGTGCTAACTTGGGGGTAGCTTTAATTTATTTAAAAAAATAAATCAGAACTACCAAAAAAATATTATTATGGTACAATGAAGAACAGTTAAAGAACATTTAAATTGCAAAAAATTTATATGAAAAAATTATTCCCCCGCCGACTTAAGAGAGCTGTCCGCCACTTACGCCACGTATAACGACCTTTTCAAGCGACTAAAATCGTTGTTGAAGTAGGTTTGGTAGGTTGAAGGTTTCAGTGATTTGATTTTCCATTGCTGGGCTTCAGTTGGATTCACTATCCAGATATATAATGAAAAAAAAGAGAGTCGCGAAAATCAAAACGATGAGAAATATCCGTCGTCAATGTAATATTTGAAAAAGCTTGACATGTTCTATAAAAATCTAAAATTGCTAAATGTTTAACATTTATATTTTCTTTAAGTTTTCCATATTGTGTAGTTTTCATTCCAATATAATATATTATATTTCATCTAAAACAATTTAATGTGCTGGGTTCGTGACTTTTGTTTATGATATTTGCCGTCTCGTTTTATCTCTAAAGTTAGCTGAATAGAACCATCGTTGTTACGCAGAGCTATGTAATAGAAGGGCTACCCCGTAATACAAATGAATGTTGTCATACTATATAAACTACTACCTACCTACCAACGGCAATGATAAAACGTAGAGTAGTTCTTACTGTTATACTAAAACAGTAAGAACGTTTACGTAGGCTACAATAAAAAAATCCCCGATTTCCCGCATTGATGCTCTCCTCATAAATAATAATCTTATAATAATAATCTTTATTTGTTCAAACATTAGTACAATACATATACATTTATTACACTTATTACATCAGTTACCCAAAATTACCCAATCGCTTTAAAATTCCCCACTTTTTGGCATTTCCCCACAAGTTGGCAACGCTGCTGACCTTGATTTTTTTATTTACATACATATTACCTTGTCGTTCAGATGTAGCATTACTACTTTAAATTGGTTAATTATTATTTGGTTCAGATAAACAACACACTAACGTCGACTAATTTTTTTTAAACCTCAATAAAGGGAGTAAATAGGTAATTTTTTGAGTTTATGAATTTTTTACCCGACTGCCGACGAAGAAGGATAATGTTTTTCGACGAATGACTGAACTATATAATATGTTTGTACCTATGTAAGTATGCTAGCTTAAACCATTTGACGGATTTTCAATTTTTCACATAGATGAAGGTAAGGTGTCATTAAGTTCCTTTTGTGACCTTGTTTGTGTATGGCACGGTGGCAGAGCGGGCCAAATGCCACGGGCCCACGGCCCGAGGGGGCCTGAGGTCCAAAGGCCCTGTACACAGAATGCACTTATTCCAAAATTGATTATTTTATTTCCATTGCGTTAACTATTTTTTTTTTTTGCCGCGGCACTAGCGCAATTTTAGATCATTGACGGTATTGGTTTCCATTGCCAAATTCTGTAGAATATACTTACCTAGTCGCAGCCTCCAAGTACGTCAGTTGATAAAATGATGATCAAAAAATAATGATGATGATGAGTGTTTGCATGTTTATCTTGCAGAACTAGAAATGTACTGAAATGAATTGGCTGATTTAAAAAGGGGAACAAATATTGCAGAAATAAATAACTTTAAAAAAAGTATCACCGACTTCAATGCGCCTAAATTTTTCTACCTATCTTTTTTTTTACAAAGAATACTAGTAACGTGGGTCACACATTACTAGTATTCTTGTTAACCCCTCCAGCTAAGCTAAATGCTTGTGTTAGAAGTGGGTTCACGACGGTAGTGCACTGGGTGGGGTTCTAACCCGCAACCACTTGATCGCAAGTCCAACGCCTTAGCCATTACGCTACCGGTAAGTTGGCGGTCTGCGTTCAAACGCCGATTTTGCCATGAATCTGTATGAAACCCACATTAATGGGTATATATTTGGAATCTTCATAAAATTTACTATGAAATAACGAAAAAAAAAAATTTTAATGAAATTTTTGTTTACCATTAAAAATATTGCAGTCCGTCTACACAGAGGAATGTGAAAATTTGCAAATGTGTTTGAAAAAAACCCGATAAAAATAAACATAAACCACTAGTAGTATGGTAAAAGGTTTAATAATATTATTTATTAACTATTTCATTGATATAAATTGAAATAAACAGCCCTTGCACTTTAAACCAGCGAAAAAAATAATTTTAAAATGCGGTCATAAAATCAAAATGTCGTTGAAACAGAAATGAGTTCGAAGTCCTCTCTGGCCAAATGTTTCCTCTTTTATGATATTTTTTTGTTTTATTTTTCAATTTCAACTTTTCAAAAAAAGTTATACAAAGCTTTCCATGCCATTAGACTCATAAGATTTTAAGAATCTGACAAAAGAAAAAATATATACACCAAAACTACGACTGCTAAAGATAAGGCCCTAATAGAAAAACTGTTAGCAAATTATGCAAATGAATTTATTTTTTAATAACTACAGAAAGTATATAACCGAAACACATAAATACACATACCTAATGCTATTGTAGGATTAATATATTTGATTAGAAAATATAGAAAATTTCTAAACAAAATGAGGACAAAAAAATTACGGAGTCGTCTTTCGTTAGATATGTTTCATTTATTTTAAAGTCCATGTATGATAAATTTAATGCAGTAGGGTTTAATTCAGGCGTAAATAAGTGTTTGTATTTGTTTTTTTTTTTATGTTGTAATTATATATATTTATTTTATGTATTTTATGTTTTGTGCGAGTCGTCTCGAACTCGTAGAAAATAAAACAATAGTTCGAATAATATAAAGTACATAAAACTGTTTACATGAAATTTTGAATTAAGTAAAAAAGTTGAAAAATTAAAAAGTTTACGTATTCACGTCAGAAAATCAAAATGTCCCAATGGATATTGAACTTATGTGTGTAACATTAAGTTGACAATTTTATGAGAAAATTTCACAAATAATGGTAGGTTTGTTGTGTGTGATAAACTAATCATTAATTCAGCAAGTTTGTTTACATAAAACTCTATACATGTTCCTTTCAAGGGTTTCATACCCGTAGGGTACTCACGGGACGGGACAACGGGACTCCGTTGTCCATCCGTCCGTCTGTCTGTCAGCGGGATCTATCTTATAAATCTTAAAATTTTTACAGAGTGTTTAATTTTATTGCCGCAATTAGCCGTGATTTTTTATTACCAGCACGTGAATGGCTTGTCGAGAAGAAGTGCATCATTGCACTCATCAAAACAAACCATTCGGGTTCCATTCCCGCACTGACACAAATGCCTGTTTTATTTATTATTTAAGTATTAGTTTAAAATAAAGTGGTATACAGTAGGTACTTGCACAAAATAAATCTTAGTTAAAAATTAGTTATTTGTTATGACAATACATATTCAGTTAGAATAATAACAATTTCCGAAATCTGAACACCAAAACATACCTATGGTTTAAAATATTCACCGGCGACTCCACGGTCTCTATGTTCAGTAGTAAAATAATAGTTTGCCGCCATTTTTTTATTTGTATTCGAGGCGTCCCGCCACCGTACAATGGTTTAAGTCAGCACCGTCGTCATATTTTACCTCTCAGTTCTATTAATAGCACTGATTAATGTTATTTTTAATCATATAACAATAGTTTATGATATATCCTGCTAGTAAAAGTCAAATTCAAGTAGAAATACTATTTATAATACGAAATTTATAATAAACAATATAACGGTTTCTAATGGGTAGCCATACGGACCAGCATAAATGTCGTAAAATAAGTTCATAATAGCTAAACTATCATGATAAGTTTATTACCCAAAGCAGATAATAAGATAATCTGCTCACCAAAAACTTTTCACACAATACACAGAAAAACACGACCACTTCACTCCACAAAGTGGACCGAGTTATAATCATTAAGCACTTGACAGTATAATGCTTTTTATTTCAAAGTAGATTGTACTGATAATGAAACAAATATCCATGCATGTATATTAGATCTGCGTCTCGTTTCATTACCTTCAATGTTTTATACATTCTATAGAGATGAATATAGTTATGACGATTTATTTTAGAATTATTTGGAACTAATAAGCAATTACCGTACAACGGCAGCTGGGCGCTTAACGGGGGTGATATTTTTTTTTTGTGAAACGGCAGTGGGGCACGCCAGAGGCTAATTGATAACCTCCTCCTTTTAAAGTCGTTTAAAAATGGTCCATCAGCCTTGCATTTCCTTAAACTCTTCAGAGAAAGGTAATTTTGATGGAATTTGCGAAGATTAATGTTTCTAAGATCCCGAAAGCTTCTATAAAATAAACATATTCTATCGGATATTGGACATAATTATTAATCAACCGAGATCGTGTGTCTTTGCAATGAAAGAAATTGTTTACAATTTCATGTCTTGCAAACCTGTCACTTTAATTAGTGACTTATAAACCTACAAGCTTTATAACATTAAGAGAAATCGATTAATGCCATCATCGATTGACTGGTGTGGCAGCTTTTCCAGACTTGGTGGGGTAACAATCGATGATGAACATTCTATCATCGATCGATGTTTGTCGTGGCCCCCTGAGGGAGGCCCCATCCGATGAATTAGCCACGGGGCTCAGGTGGTGTAGTTACGCCGCTCTACCAAGGCGTAACTGTAGTTACGGTGTACCGGTGTACCGTAGGTATATACAGGAGTATATAACAATGGAACACTTACTGAAATTACTGAAAGGGCATGACTCTAGCACGCAGTTACCAGAGCGGCCCTACCTACTTTTTTACGTGGTGCGAGACCTCAAAGTGGCGCCCCTATAATTTTTTATGCAGCAGTGATTAGGTATATCCATTTCATCGTCGCGGCGCTAAATCACCGTCGCGGCGCCGAGCAACAATCGCGGCGGCATATAACAGTCGCGGTGCCAATTCACCGTCGCCGCGTCAGGAAATCGTCTTTGCGCCAAGTAAACGTCGCGGCGCTAAATCAACGTCGCGGAGGCACTTCGGCGTCGCGTTACTAAGCCCCCACCGCGGCCCCATTTTACCGTCGCGGCGCTAAATCACCGTAGCCGTGCCAATACAACAAATACAAAAAAAAAAATATTTGTACGTTTAAAATCTTTGACTTTACACATTCCACCTACATTTATAAAAAACGGAGGCAAAAGTATCTGGAAATTCAAGAGGACATAACTTGTAAACGCAGTTTTATTTTCAAAAATTCTTATTGTAACAGCATGCTAGAGTGTCCCTTTCAGTAATTTAAATAATTGTTCCTTTTTAAATACACCTGTAGAAATATTATTATAAACTTGAGGTCCGATTCCTTGAGGTCGGATCTACACTAATAATCCATATTCGTATCCTTATCCGCGGATATACATTTTAAACATCCGGCACATCATTACTACTTACCTACTTCGTATTCATCTTACCTCATAAAGTTGTAGGTATATAAACTTTCTAAAAATACGAGTCATTTATGTACTATTTATCTATTATTTTCAGCATTTTATTGTCTTTTATAGCAACATCTGAAAAATCCGAAAATAAAACCGATTTAGCCGGTTTTGGAAAAGAAAACCAAAATACCCGGTTTTCGAAAACTACGGTTTTTGCATGCCAAAAAAAAATTGTCAAAGTGTACAAAGTGAAGTTTTAAATTGTGCCCCTCTGTTAAAATAAAATTTGACGGAGATTTTATTGAACCTTCCCCTCCTATTTTGAGAGCTTACGTAATGAACGGATACCCCTAAGTTTGGATTCTGTTGCGTAATTTTTTGTAATTTTGAGGTAATGTTAATATCGATGTTTACTGAATAAAATAACGTTATCTAGTGTCAATGTAGTGACACTCCTATCACTCCATAGTACTTATCTTTAACGCGATTAAGTGCGTTTAGTCCAAAAATAAATATGTAAATAACATACATACCTACATACCATAAATAATGTATATAAATACATAAACTCATTCCTTTTTCCCTCTTCTCTTCGGAGTAGACATAGACAAAAGCCCCCACTTACTTTCACGCGTTCGTGATCATCATCAATAACCGAATTTTAGGTCGAAACCGCAATGGCTTTTTAATCACCTGGGCTATCGGTGTGGTATGTCGAAGAAAGCACATGCTGTACCTACCTACGCTCTTGGGACCCGATTGCTAGGGCCCCAGGAATAATCTAGAAAGGTGGTCTCCGAGAACCACCTTTCTAGATTCTAGACTGTCCTTTACTGCCTACACCATCACAATCCTGCTTGCCAGGCCAGCATTAGTACCCGCTTACCAGTCAGTTAGTATGTATGTCTTGCAAATATAAATAATAGACCCTTCTTATATCCATCTATTTAATACATTTCGACAATAATATAGTATAAGTACTTATAGCTACTTAATGATTTTACTACAGATTATAATGTTTACCATATGACCGGATACATTTAGGTATTTATATTTACCGATTATCATGAAATATTACATACACATTGTCAGTGGTACAGAAAGACCATGGGTACCTTTCATTCAGAAAGAAAAGCTCCTTATTCCGATAAATAGATGAATTATTGAATAACAAAATACATATTAACGCGAGAGAAGCCGCGGGCTAGGTATAATAATATATAAGATGTATAAGATATTAGTTCCTTCGCCTAACTTATCAATAGAACAATTAGATACCTAGGTACGTATTAAAACGATATTCTTGACATTTAACTACTAGATTGCCTTATCTAAGGACGCCTCTCAAGCTAAAATCTATCAAGCCGCAGCCGGCTACAGAGCATGCATAGATGGTTTTTCGAGTGTTTGTATACTCGCAAAACCTGCTCCTTCTGGTGCAGTCGGGTAAAAAATAATTACTACAATTTAAAATTATAGATCAACACAGTCACCGCAAAAATAGGTTTCTTTGTCAAATGTAAAATTATTTAATAAAAATGGATAACATAACATCATATCAGCCTGCGTCGATCTAAAACCGCCCGTTTCCAAATGGTTGAGCCTTGTGAGAAATCGCATTGTTATTTTTATAATTAAAACATATCCGTAACTTAATTATCTCTGCGAGTTCTGTTTTTAATGAACATCATAAGTGAGTATGATATTTACTTATTATCTGAGTTTTAATTTTAATATTTGATGTTTAGAATAGCACCAAGACAAATCCTGGGGCCAAAAATCCCCCAGCTCCATTTATATGCGCCTGCGAATTCAATCAAATTTATATTAAAAACGAATAATCATTAAATTGGTCTAAAACAAGACAGATAAAAGATTAAATCGAACGAAAGAAAAAAAATGATATTACCTAAAGCAGTCACTTATTTTTCGGTCTTGGTATATTATTATTTACAACTACGGTTAATAAATAAAAACAATTACTCTGTATTACTGGTATATTATTAATAATGTTGATTAGATGCATCGAGATATTATGTAATAGAGAAGCCACTCAGAACAAAATACATATTCCGTTTTTATTTGAATTAAAACGAAAGCGCTGCAGCTCTAAACAATAATTTGTAGTCAAATCCTACAGTATTAACAAGCAGCGCTCAATCGTTTTTGAGTTGTAGTTTTCTCACGAGCGTAAGGTCCTAAGCGCCGTGATTTTCAAGGCATTTACGCGTGATGCCCAACGAACTGCTACAAAGATTTGTTTTCACTGCGGTGCAGGGACCGCAGTTCGCGTTACAAACTTTTTCTTCGCGGTGTCTACTCTATACGCTACTAATAACTCAGTGATTAGATGTAATAATATTTGTGGACTATGTGCACTACTGACTAGATTTCTAATACAGGTGATAAAGAATAATTCACACAGGCACAGTCAAACGTCTATAGGTATCCTCTTGTGAGAACACGTGAAGGAATGATGGTGTTATGTCCTTCCAACACCATGGGTCCCGCCTGTGTTGGAAGGACGGACCTCCGAACAGGCCCGACCAGGCTTGACTAGTTGTATAGGATGTCTGAGCAAGAACTTGAATTTAATATTTTTTTTACTTTTTTTTCTAAATATGTAGGAGGTAGTAACGACATTTATAAATGAAACATAAGACTGTTAAATGGCCACTGTTGTTCGGCGGCAGGCTTTTGACGAAATTTTTCAGCACATTCTGCAGTGAGGGCTGCTGGACTTGGCGTATTTGACGTTATGTTTCGCTTCCGTTCTATAAAAAGGTGACAGTTTGATGTGCCAAGTGGGCCAAGTGGATAGTTGTAATTAACGTATCCGACGGCAACGGGTAGCGTAATGGCTAAGGCGTCGGACTTGCGATCAAATGGTTACGGGTTCGAACCCCACCCAGTGCGCTACCGACGTAAACCCACAACAAGCGTTAAGCTTAGCAGGAGGGATTAACAAGAATACTAGTAATGTGTGACCCACGTTGCTAGTACTCTTTAAAAAAAATTGAAATCTTGAAGCTGATCTGATGATGGAGTCAAGAGGTGGATAATGGAACTCTTCAGTGGCTACTAGTAAACCTCCTCGCGTTTGGGCTCATAATGTATGATTCGTTTTGACGAGTCCAAAATATAAGCTTGGTAACGATGGTCTGATGCTGAAGCCAGGAGGTGGATGGTGGAACTTCCTTTAACTTTTTAAGTCGGTTTGAAATTCAAGTGTTTTTTTTTTTAGTTTTACTAAACTATAATTATTGAAGATGGTGAAGGAGCCGCTGTCAACGGAAATCGTTACCGGGTCGCAGATGGATGGAATATTTAAATAAGATGTGGTTTCACCAAGATGGCGCCACCTGTCACACCGGACGTGAAACAATGACGTTGTTGCAAATAAGTTTCCAGATGGTATCATTTCTCGTTCTGGAAACCATAATTGGCCACCAAGAAGAGCCATCCACCACCACCAGCCACCTTTCAAAATGCACGTAAAGTTTTTGACATCTATCAAAATAGTGAGTGAATGATGTGTGTCTGTGAATGAGAGCTCCAGTGTTCTATATTACGTCAGAATAAATATAGTTCACTCTACGCGTGATATTAACGGACGCGCCGTCAAATATAAATTATATTATTTTTTACTTTTTAAAATTCAAGTTCTAGCTAAGACATCCTATGTACTATATAGATACTAATCAGCTACGAGAACTTTCAACATACATACATACATAAATATTATTATTATCTATGGACAAACTATGCTTTTTCTACCTACTATATAGTATACATATACACTCATTATAATATGAAGGTATATATGATTGAGTTTATTACAATAAACAGCATTTTAATTTCTATACGTCATTTAAACTGAAGATTGGAGACACATGTCCTCTTTCACATTGTAGAGGCAGAACCACAACTCCTCTTTAAGAAATTGTTGTTCCTCTTCTTAAATCTTCTTCCAATAGCTTCAACCATCCTATTGGTGAGCAATGTATCATGAAGAATTGAATTTAAGTCTCAAATCGAATGAGTATATGGTTCTGTTTCTCTCTTGTGCTCATGGCGTCTTTATGAGAGCCTCATCTGCTATTCTCTTTCTCTTTTTAGCTTTGTTGAGGGGTTTATTCCTCTATGCATTCATGCTGCCACATATCTTTAATGGCCTGAATTCTGTCCTGTACATCTTGAATGTGACTCTCTAGATGTTGTGACACAGAGTGTAGTCTGTCTAACTGCATCTGCATAATCTTCTTTTCTGGGCTATCATCTCGATCTAGAAATGAAAAAAAAAACATTTTTTATGGCCACCAACCAATTAGCTTGCTCTTGGTGAGTATAGATTTACTTATGATTTAGTTATTAGTCATAGTCGACGTAGGGCTAATATACACCAAGGGGCCATATGCCCCATTCTGGCTTATGGCCCTATAGATATGGATAACTATATAGGTAAAGTCAAAGATGAAGTCATCTGCCGTTATGTTTTATTTTTATATTATAGGGGCCAAACGAGCAGACGGGTCACCTGATGGTAAGTGACAACCATCGCCCATGGAGGCCGCCATGGACTCTTTTCTTGAAGGTTTGAAGCTCTTATCGGTCCGGAAATACCGCAGGCGACAATGGTATGATACTTAACCATGCTGGACCTAGTAAGATTAGCGGATTGCTCTCATCCTTAATTTCATTATGAAGATCTCAGATTTCTGTAAATTGCCACCTACCAAAATATATTCATAGGTCTATACCTACATGTAAATTTTAGGGTTGTCTGTATGTACCGCAATCGCAAAGGGCCTCAATTCAATTGAAAACGTGCACTTACCCACGTTATTATCATAGATTGTGTTAAGACTCTTCATTTTTCTTTGGGAGTTCATATCTAGAATAGAAAAGATAATAAATACAGAATTACACAATTTTTAAACTGTAAATTACTGTTTAATTGCTAGGACATGATGGAACAACAAACATCCCAACATTTTCACAAATGTTAATATTTATAAAATAATAGTAGGTTTCATATTAGAAAGTAATTATCAAGAAAATTCAATAAAAGGCAAATGCTAAAAGGGAATAGAGACACTCTTATCATGGATCATATCAAATCAAAATAAGTAATTTCAATTAAACCCATTAGGACGTAGGTAAATGCAGGCTGCTTCCAACCGGTCTTCTTGGAAGTCATTAAGGGAGGCCTATGTCCAACAGTGGACGTCCTATGGCTGAAATGATGATGATGAAACCCATTTTTGGGAATTTTTGAATTGTCACGAGCAGGAGTATTCAGCTAGTTGCATGATCTAATATGTAGGTCCTATGTTCTCCAGAACAGGCAAGAAACTCTAAGGGCACCCTTTTTAACATGTTTTTTTTTATTTTTTATAAGTGAAAATTATAATATATTATGTATGTGATTACTATGGAACATAATCTTCAAACATATAAAAAACAGTCCCAGAAATTATTACTATAGACAGTTTAAGCAAAATAGAGTCCAGAGATGACTAGCCCTAACTAACGGCACCCGTTCACGAGCATGACGCACGTGTCAGTCATCATCCAAGTTAACCATATTGAAGGGAGATGGACGATCCAACTCGAACGCCACCACTAGCAAGACCTCTAGACTAGATGAAATACTCAGGGCTGCCAGGCTTCATAAAAATAAAATTATTAAATGACAGTTCTCACATGTACAACTAGAGGGGGCTACACATCAAAACGATACGATTTCGTGTCCTGCCGCAATCCGAAATTGTATCACGAAACGAATTTGGATCGTGAGAAACTACGAATTTAATCGCCGAGATTGACGAAACGAATTGGTGTCGTGTTGTGATGAAAGGGACGCGATTCGGTTCGTGGCATGATATGATTTCGAATTGTTCTGAATTCTGATGTGTAGTCGGCCTACGATGGGTACAAATATTAATTATGTATATTTCCAATGCCAAGTTGCAATTTTTCAATTGTTTAATATTTAATATGCATGTTAATAATATCTAAGAAATATAATAAAGGCCTACACACATGGTCCTTGTCCAAGGGCAATTCTCGCCAGTCTCGACCTCCTATTGGACATCCTTAGTTGTGGGCATCGTAAAATTACTTGATTCTCGCTTTCCGATGTAGGAATATTGAAGTCTGAAAACTGTAAAGTAAAAAAACACGCTTTAGCTCGACCATCAGACCCACCGAATCGTTTAAGCCCAAACTTGAGGAGTTTACAAGTAGCGACTGAAGAGTTCCACTATCCAGCTCCTGGCTCTATCATCAGATCAGCTCTAAGATACCAAATTATAGTACTGTCATCCAAACTACATATACATATAAAGTTTCATTTCGAAACGGCAGTTAGAAGTAGGTTAAAATTGACTTCCATGATTTATTTACGCAATTACAAATGATGCGAAAAAAGGTGATCAGGTGACAAGACAGATGGCAATCACCCATCGCCTTAGGATTAAAGCCAACAGCTCTTCCTTAGCTAAGCTTAAAGAATGAAAGAAATATGGCAGGTAGTCATCACCAAGTGCTTGTCAAATTGGTCTTAGCATGAACAAGTGCTTGTCAAATTGGTCTTAGCATGAACAAGTGCTTGTCAAATTGGTCTTAAAATGAAGGTTTATTTAAAAAAAAATTGAGAATTTTTTTGCGCACATCTCGGAATCAATCATTATACACTAAGTATTAGTAATAATCAGTCAATTATCAGATTTCTATAAGAAAAATCAAGAATTAAATAAAAAGAGCATTACGACATTCACAGGGTCTATTAAACCTTGTACTATAGGTTTGTCAAAAACAGTTTTTTTTTTAATAAGAGCTATTTTGTTTACCAGATCAACTTCAATATCCCGAACAAGTTCCTCTTCTTCAATAAGTATAAGCAGCCTCTTCCCCATCTCATCAACTACCTCTGGGTTATCTACATTCTCATTAGAGTTTGCCTGCTTCTTTAATGTCAACTTCCAATTACCCAATACCTGTGACAAACAACAATTATTTCAGCCTCAGCTATAACCTGTCAAGAGTTTGATATCAGTTTACTTTCAATATAGAAAGGGTTAGGACCCTAGCCAGGGTACGAGACTGCACTAGAATCACTTTTTGTTGAAGGAGACATTGTTTCTTTCAGTTAATATTTTGTTAAGGAGTAATGGCCCACATTTTGGGCTATTTTTCCACATTAGGCAATTCTCATGGCTCATCAGCAGAGGGCACAGAGGAAAAACAGAATAGAGAGATGGCTTTGCTGTCTATGGATTGCACATTGGTCTTACAATCGAACCATTTCTCTAGATGTGTCTGTAGCCTAGCTAAGACATGACCAGTAATGGATTGCATCATGCAGTCATGCTAATTTAAGATTTTTAATAACCAGCAACCAAATAGTCAGAGTTGAGTCAAAGAGTATGTGGTGCGATTATGTTGCCTTGCTTATTATAAATATAAATCAATTCAAAAAATCTTATTATAATGTCAAATATCAAGTGTGTGATCAATGATTAAGCCATTTCTGTGACTAATAATCTATGTATGTAAAAATGAATCTCTTTTACGTCATCACTTAAAAACGACTTAACCATATCATAAAATTAAGAAAATTAAGAGAAATTTAGTTCCCGTCAGAGAAATATGAATTTCTACGCAAACAATGTCACGGGCAACAGCTAGTATATTATAATTTGAGTTATAAATATTTCCTAAATAATATAAATAATACAATTATAAGATTAAATAATATTCAGACGTTCATTTAAGTCTAAAACTTTTAGCAGTTAAACACGTGGACTTACTGTTTTCCATCGGGCCGTAGATCTTTTTGCCCCATTGGGGATGGCATTTAGTTTTTCAACAAGCTTATCCCATTTTGCATCATGGATTCTTTTGGTGGCATTCAAGATTCTTTCATGACTCAATGTTGGATCCCTTTCTATTTCGTCCAGAAGTAAACTGAGTTGTTTATTTGTAACACTCTTCTTGTTTTCTAGCTGTGAATAAACCATGTAAGGGCTTCAGAATTATGATATAAGTATGTTTATATTATTATGCAGTGTGTAAGTTTGGGCTATGTAAAAAAACATACAAAAACCTCTTTCTATTTATACTTAACACAATACAAAAATCAGTTCATCATAAAAATACGAGATTAAGGGTTTATGGTCAATAGTTTCATTTTGTGCGGTACGGTGAATGACCTTAAACGTACGGCGCCGTCGAAGCAGCTGATGCGTAAATGTTGTTTAATTGATTGCATTGCAGTTTTTGGCCGTATGGTGTTTATTTATTTTTTTCGGTAAAATGTTCTGTTTACTCATTGTGATATCACTTTTAACCAAAAGAAATTAAAATTATAAAAAAGAAACTATAAATTTGCTGAATACACTACTTCAATATTCGGTACGGTGTTTCTTACACCCTGTATATATTATGTATATCTAAGCGGAGAAAATCCACGGCAAAATCGCATTTTTCACGATACTAATAAACATGATTTGTTATTATTATCATCATGATCTTGTAATATCATGGGAGGTATCTTGTCGAACATAGGCCTGCCCTAAACCACTAACTTGCTAGCTCATCTAAAATATTGTATATATTTGTGTAAATATAGATATATTAGTACGTAGAATACAACCTAAATGAACATATAATGAACAAAACTTATTATTACCATTTTAGTGAAGTAATTGAAATTATTATTGATTAGTAAAACACTGTTTTTTGAAAATACACAAACATACAATTCTGGTAAAATAATCGGTAAATGACAATTCACACAAATCAATAATAAATGTGTAGGGTTGCACACTATAATATAATATCAGTCGATTGGAGTATCAAATACTGTAACGTATTTTAAACAAGAGCTCAATTTATTAATACCTGTGAATGTAAGTATAAACGGTTCCACACATATAATTTATCATACCGATTAGATCAGTGCATCATTATCTAGCTACTGAAATATAACTTCACTTCTTGATTTTGCCCTTCGCGCAATATGTCGTTTCTGAGGTCAAGTCGTTCTGTGTGAGAAAAGATCTACTTAGATAGAACTGCTTACCTACCAGCAGTGTTGGAAAAAATTTAATTGTAAAGACAATTAAAGATTAATAATTGATTAATTGTTAATTGTCACCATAACAACTAACAATTGATCAATTGTAATTGTAGAAAATTACAATTAAGAATTGATTAATTGTTAATTGTAGTGGCAGCAATTAACAATTAATCAATTGTTAATAGTGATTTGGTACAGTTAACAAATAATTAATTTTCAATTGTTTTATGAATTTAATAAAAAACAATTAAAAAGGACTACTGTACGGAATTGTTGGATGAACTCTGGTACAAATTATGTAAGATACTGAAATACGCATGTTAGTTACAAATAAAACACTATCAGTGTTTTATTTGTTACTAAGAATCAATAATCATTAATCATTTTAATTAAACCTAATTAGACAGATTATATTCTTTTATTTAATAGTTTAGATTGCATTTTAAAATATATATAAACAATATTTTTTCAAGTATTCTATTTTATGTAAGTTAAATAAAAGGTTGTTATAGAAAAGCGCAGATTTTATAAGCGGTTAAAAGTTTCATTTGTCCTGTTGATGATCGTTTAAAGTTTAAATATAACATGCCGACGCGGTTTGTTTTCGTCCATAAACATTGTCGGAAAGGGTATAAAAACCTTAAGGTACTTATCAAACATGCTGACGCCCTTTATTGTCCTGCCCTGTAGTGGTGAGGAGTGCATTGCGGCAGCCGGAAAGCAGGCATTGCCTGGTCCAATGTCTGTGGCCTATGATCCGGCTCATGCACGAATGGAGACCCTTTGAAGACACTGTCGACGGTTGATGTTAAATTTAGTAGATAATTAGGAATTTAATTTTTAGGAATATACATGCCATTCTTAAAGAAGTGTCTATTTTTTTGCTGTTCATTTTCATCCCACCATATCTTCTTAAGTTTTGATCCTAGCAAAAAAATGCATAAAATCTTTCTGGTAGAGAACTTTATGAAGATTACTTTAGTTTAAGAACATTTTTTACTATATATGTAGGCCGTCATTTTCGAGTCATTTACGAAAAACTAAAAAAAGGGACCTTTAAACCCCTCACACCCCCCACACGTTATCTCCACACCCACCTAATAGTACTTTAAGTATGTTGTTTAATACACCTTTTCATAGAACTGTACCTAAATTGGCTTTTACACGAGTTATTTCCCCTATTTTTCTTTTTTTGATTGGGCTTTGTGTAGAATAATTTTATTAGGTGCGAAAAATATACATGCATGCGTCATAAATTTCCTTTAGCATTGCGAAGGTGGCAATGCTAATTCTCTGTGCAAGAAAACGGCCCGCCTTCTGGTTACGAGAAGAGTCGTGTCGCTTAGCTAATTCCTTATAAACGGTATGAGCACTCGGACCCTAGCCTTTCGACCCCAAACGGCTCAAAAACATAGTTACCGATTAAATTTCCCAGGCCAGGCTCGGTCGTTCAAAGCCACATTTAAAATTTTGCTTAAAAATAAAAAAAATAAAAAATGTGTGTTTTGAATAATTTAAGAATTTTTTTCTAAAACTGTTAAATGTTTCCAAAATTGCGATTATCAAAGCGCATGAGTAAATTTGGGTACGAAAAGACTAAAACAGAGTATAGTACAAGTCGAATGGACATTAATTTAAAGTAAACGATCCGAAAAATCACCAATATTTTATATTTTGTCTTCTTTGAAAGTTTGAAAAACATCTTCCAAGACGGGGGTATAAATAAAATAATAAAAAAAATAGTAATATAAATGATTAATATTCTAAATAAATCATTGGAATATCCTAATGGACGTCACTAGCGGAACTACCAGACATCCCAGTCCAGCTGCTGAGTTGTCAAATTCATGTGGCTATGGTTATAGTGAGAATCAGAGAAGCTGTCAAATAAGGAAAGACCGAATTTACTCATAATTGCTTGAAAAGTAACATGGATTATAAATTAAAAATAGTTTAAGCTTACTTTTACAAGATGCGGTGGTGCCTGTTGCTCATTTTTACGTTAATAATAAGTGCAAAAGCGTGGGACGACGATGATTTGGAAGTGTTTGACGTGGTCGAAGAAGTAAACCAAAACTTCTATGAGTTGATGGGTATTAAACAGGTAAGTGGTAGTTTAAGGTCGTCTAAATATTAAAAGCTTATAATTTATATTTGGAATCATCAATCAATTCATACCGTCCCATCACTACATATTATAAAACAAAGTCCCCCGCCGCGTCTGTCTGTCTGTCTGTTCGCGATAAACTGAAAAACCACTTAACGGATTTTCATGCGGTTTTCACTAATAGACAGAGTGATTCATGACGAAGGTTTTGGTATATAATTTGTACCCGTGCGAAGCCAGGGCGGGTTGCTAGTTTTAAATAATTGGGATGTGTATTTTTGCTTAAATCATAAATATGCTTTTAAACAGGGTTTTCTCATTATCTTGTAAGTGATAATATTTTGAATTATCTGTTTAATCTTAATCCCTTTAATATTGCGTAAACTTCTGGCAAAGATTTTTATTAATTGGAAATGCTAATCATTGTGCTGTAAATGCTGACTACAGTGGCCTAACTATACCATCTGAGGCCCGTTTCTAATTCATTAAAACATTTTGTAATTAGTGAGTCCTGTGTTCGGGGCTTTTGGTGCCTGGGGCCCCCTCGAGCGGGGACCCGTGGCATTTTGCCCCTTCTGCTACCCTATTGTTACGCCACTGGCTGACTATATCCAGTTCAAAGATTGGGTTTAAATTGTGTAAATAATTTTGGAAAGATTCTTTTCGCTATAAACAGACATTACCATTAGTGTGAAATTTGTTTGAATTTTTGTGGTATATACATTTTAAAAAGTAAAAGACTTTTGACCAGCTGCAGCATTAGCAATAGCATGAGATTGCAAATTTTCTTTCAAAAGAATTAGTGATCTATATCAATGTTATGGGTTTATAATTCTTATTATTCTAATCCCCAGGATGCAACACCAGCAGAGGTAAAGTCTGCTTTTAAAAAGCTTACACTGAAATTACACCCAGACAAGAATGATGCTCCAGATGCAGACGTACAGTTCAGAAACTTGGTCTCAGTGCACAATATACTCAAGGACCCAGGGAAACGAGAGAAGTATGCTATTTTTAAATATATAATGTACAAGTTATGTCTAGAGATCGGATAATCGGATGCATATTTACCTAAAGTAATTTTTTGGCTAACAGATTATGGAAACGGCTTCTTAGAATATTGTTATGAAAATAAAATCCCGGGATTCCGGGATCGCATTACTAATCAGATGTATATTTACTTAAAGTTAAATTTTAATCTCCCATTCGAGTATGTGTGTATGTATGTAGGGTGTAAGAGAAATGGTGGTGTGGTAAATAAGAAATCATAAATGAATATAAATTTATTTATTCATTAAGGACATCTTATCTTACACAATATTTTTATGTTGTACACACAGAAAATACATAGAGGAGAAATGAAAGATAGAAAAGTTGTACATGGGCACTTTGGGCACACATGGGCAGGACATGCACTTCTTACATGGCTAATATGAAGAAAATAAAAACTTAAATCATTTTGTATTTTACCATTAAAGTGGCATCGTGATAAATATGGAGAGATTTGGAAAAGACCTTTACTCAACATTGGGTGGCTAAAGATTAAAGAAGAAAGATTACCCCAGTGACAATATCTTTAATCTCTATTTATAACTATGGTTCGGTCAATGAAATCTGTTATTTCTGTATCTGTTTGTGTTGAACATGATGGTGTTACATCTGGTTCTACTAACTGTTCAAAACTTCTTAATTCAGGATTATTCAGAGAATATAGTATAGAATAATAATTTTCTCGAGGTTATCATTTGTTAGTATATTTCTTTTCAAATTCAGAATCCACTTGTAGGTTGAAAAGAATATTTCCTAGATAGATAGATATGGCTTCGTTTCTATCCAATAAAGCACAACACTCGATATTTTGTCAAAATGTTTGGCATAGTAAAATGCCGCCTCTAGCCATGTTCCCACTTAGTGATAATTGGCTCTGTAGGCCAAAGTAAATTTGGATGCAGTTCCTTTAAAATTCGTACTCTGTTGGGAGCTTTTAAAAATATTTTTTTGACATTATTAATTAGAGTGTCTACATCACCGCACCTTAAACATATTGTCTCTGTTAATCTATCTAAGGCGTGAGCTAAGCACGTATACGCTACGCTGTCGCTTCATAACATTAAAACGTCCTGCACTTTATTGTTGAATTAGGTCCCCCATAAGCTTTTAGACATTCAATCACAAACTCGGACACAGTACGACCGTTAACAACATCTAAAGTTAGACAATTAACAGGTAAATTTGTCCCGATGAGTTTTTATTTAATGGTTTTACAACATGTCATCCATTTCTTATTGTTTTGTACTTCACTGTGGATAAGTTTCATTTTATCTTAATAAACATAGCCCAAGTATTTCGTCCTTAACAAAGACTTACTTGGAATGATTCTATTTTGATTTTTACAGTCACAAATGTATTTTTTTAAAACCACGAAAATTGGGATTTTCAACGTTTGACCACGATGTGCAACATATCGTGGTCAAACGTTGAAAATCCCAATTTGTTATTTATAATGAGAAAATTAATCAAGTCAATATAAAAGTCATTTGGTACTGCTGCTTGAATTCCTCGATGTTTTTGTGATTTCAGATGCTGATTCGAAATGGTTTTCTTCGCTTTTAATGTCGTATCATATTTCGTACCGCTCATAGTTCCAGTTGATGGGTCGTAAAACATCTCTGGGTGATTTCGTAGCCATGACTGAACTGTCTTCTCTTTGAGTTAAATCCGCCATCATAATAGCGAATAATACCTACGAACTAAAAAAGATCATTCTTTGATGGTTTGAAAAGATGGATCAAAATGCAGTATCACATCACAACACTACATAGCGCAATGTTTTAAAACTTCCTGAAATATTGCAAATGTTTAAACATTAGTCTATTAATGCAACAGCCGACCAATTAGAGAGCAGAACATGTTACTACCTGCCGAAAGTACCATTACTCAGGTACATTTGACTTTACTAGAGAGTTTTTTATTATATTATACAAATTTTCTCACTTTAATCCAAATCAGATTTGTAGCTATATACAAGTAGGTACAATGTTTTTAAATTGTAAAAAGAAATAATGCTTACCTTGTTAATAAAAGAAATAAGAGGTCCAAGCCGCAGAGCAGGTAAATCCAGGATTCGTGACACAAAGTCGTTGTTTCAAGCAAAACAAAAATCCAAATCACAATGCAAATCAGAAACCGTTGTTCAATAGCCAAGTAGGTAATTGAAGAAATTAAAAAACCTTGAGAAACACCCAAACGCATAGCAAGCACAACGACAAATGTAGTTGTATTGCTTGCGCACAAGCAAGTATTACCGTCTCACTCACACTTTTACAAAGTGCTTACATTCCCTGAGGTTTAATAGGCCCGATTTGAGTAACGTAATAAGGTTGTTTTTGCTTAGTCAAAAATCACTGACAATAAAAGTAGGGAAAAGCAACCATATTCTGTTGTAACAGGGCAACAGTCGTTTGTGTCAAACTGGGTTTATTACATCTCACGGAGTATACACTTAAATTTGAATTTCCCGGAATCGCGGGATTTTGTCGATAAAAAAGTGCTTTCCATAATAGCCAACATCTCAACTTTAGGTAAATATGCATCCGAATATCCGATCTCTAGACTTATGTCTTATTATTACGTTTACAAAATGATTGGCAAGGGCTGTTCTCCTCAACTATGTCTGCTGTGCGCATGTTTAGCATGGTGGATGGCTACTATTGTTGTGCCATCTCCTCAAAATAATTTATCAAACCTCAGATGTCACCAATGACCTTGGGGAGAGTGGTGTTTGGCCCAGTATGTGGACACAAATGTGTACGCAGAGTACTTACTAAAACCTGCCAGCTATATAAAAATAAACATTTGCAGATACAATGAAGTACTCAAGAATGGCCTACCTAACTGGAGATCAGCAATTTACTACTACCGGCATGTGAGAAAAATGGGTCTGGCTGAAGGTTCCATCATCCTGTTCATCATCATCACGTTTGGACAGTATGCTGTAGGATGGGCTGCATATGCTGAAAAAAGATTTACTGCAGTAAGTTAGCTAACATTATTTTAATATTAATAGTAGATTTATCAATAGTGTGTATCTTTAACCAAATCATTTGTTTGAAGTGGTCTCATATCTTGTATATCTAGAAGGTTGATATCCTGGACTGGTTATTGCACTAACTTTACCAACTTAGAATAATGAGATAAAAATCTTGGTGTTATAAGGGCGATAAGCCCAATTGTTTAGATACTACAGTTAGCAAAGAGAGTTATGATATGGGTAAACAAATAAATGTGCTATTAATATTTTAATCAAATCAAAAAAAAAAAGAATGTTCCAACTGAGTAGCATAGGGATTAAGAGTAAAATGACCTAGTCATTGCAGTATAAAAACAGTCAGTCGAGTTACGTAAGTGATCATTACCAATGTGATGGTTGATTGAGTTTGGTTTATGAATTGCATAATAGACAATCTGTTTTATACTTCCAGTAAGTTGCACTCGAAATAGTAAATCATTTTACCAACTTTTTAAGAATTTATTATAAGGTTCATAATAGGATTTCTTTTTTAAACAATTTGTGTTTGAAAGTGATACCTGATTTCAGCATTTATTCATCTAAAATTAAAGGGTATAATTTGTTGTTTTATACAATGCCTGACAGCTTTTTCGCAAAGGCAAAGTTGCTTATAACATTGGCCTGTTGAAGTGGCTTTTGCAATAAAAATACAATGACACAGAAAAGTTCTAGTGCTTCTTAGTTGTTGGTAATAAACTATCTAACCTAATATCTGAATATTTCCGCACTTACTGTGCGTCTGCTTACTCTAGAGGTAGAAAGGCGTTAGTTTGTATATACATAAACTCACTTTTCAAAGGACTTTTATTTCAAGTATTGGTGAGCAGGATATATTGAGCTAATTTTGCACTTAATGAGATGAAGCTTTCAGAGTCGCTATTTATTTGTATTTAATGAAGGGAGCCTTCTGTACTTAATTACCATTATCTGCTCTGTAACTCAAATAACAATGCGTATTAGTGGCTGACACAGTAACGGTACTGTGGTCCTGATCCTCGTCCCTCCCTAGCCGGGGTCCAACATTAATTTCTCAAGATCCACTTCTTTTACCTGTATAAAACTTATTTTCAGGAACAAATACTAAATAGCAGAGGTAAAAAACATTCAAAGAAGTCGGGCTTTGACCAAGGTTTATCAGAGATACTAGATCAACTGCCGAAACCAAGTATAAAGGACACACTACCGTTTCAAATACCACGGTGTGCTTGGTGGATGGTAACCGCCTTCCCTAGGGGTATCATGGAGATCAGAAGGATAATGAAAGAGAAAGAGGAAGAAGCTAAGAGACAGAAAAAGAGGTAAGCGAATGTATTTATTAAGTTAATTGTTCATTAGGTAAAAATAATAACTCAACTTCTAGGCGGTGTATCAAGATCAAACTTGCACCAGATTTTCAGTTATATCTCAAGCAATATAACTGTGAAAACCGCATCAATTTCTTGCGTTAGTTTTTGCTGATGTGCATACAAAGATACAGATAGACAAACAAAATAAAATAAAAATTGTTTTAGCTTCTATTGTTCTTATAAAAACCCCTCATATTATTTGAACGAAGTTCCTTATCGCACATCCTTATACACCAGACCCTCGCGCGATGGTGGCGAGACGGCAAAAAGTGTTAGCGCAACGAAAAATGCTGACTGCGAGTTGATTTATTTTATTAACGCCATCTGTGAATTCTGCGCGATGTTACTGTAATTTGATGTCGGTTGTATACTAATAATTAGAGATGCGCCGAATATTCGTTTGGTATTCGGTATTCGGCGTATTCGGCATCTTTTCCACTATTTGTATTCGGCCGAATTATTCGGTTTTATTGCCGAATATATTCGGTTCAAGCTTTTCTATTTTCTTGGCTCATATAGCCAAGGTGTAGGACTAAAAGACAAGACTTCTTATGTAAGATTTATTTTATATTATAAGTCAAAGAAAATATATTTATTTCTAAACCTATAGTTAGTTTAGTCAACATTTATTTTAAACCTTAAATCAACATTTATACGCGGCAAAACAATGTAATGGTAAACCGAATAATTCGGCCGAATATCCGGTTCGGTAAAGGTTAAACCGAATAATATTCGGTATTCGGTTATTCGGTGAAACCACTATTCGGCGCATCTCTACTAATTATCCATATATTAGTACAATTTATTTAATCCATTAAATAAAGGAACTTTGTTTCAACCGGGTGTCCCAAAACACCTCAAGCGTTTTATTTTTTCTTAATTAACTACAATGTAATCGGCAAGTTACAATTTGTCTCATAGGTAGGGGTTATTATTTCTATTTATTTAGAACAATAAAACAACATGTTGTTTTCTAAAAGGTCCTAATGAAGTATTTATCAGTGAACTTGGGTCACAAGTATTTTCAGTTGCTGGTATAAACCGCTTCCATGATATATCATTGTGGCTGTAAACCTAAGTCTACTGTTTAAAATAATGCTCTTTTTTTAAAATGCATAAATTAATAATGCATATCGCCCCGGCTTCGCACGCGTAGCAGAGACATCTTCAACAATCATCAACATATTTCAAACAATTTACACAAAATCTTAACAAATTATACATCTAAACCTTCCTCATGAATCAGAAATTATCCAAGATATGGCTTGTCAAAGTTAGCATTAGAATGAAATCAGTACCGTCCTTGAGCCCTTATATCGGTGACTTTTATAAAATGAAGACTTTGAGAAATATGAAACTTACATGAGCTTATAGGCTATAAAATTCTCTATAAAATGCTTTTTTATGATCTCTCTAGTCCAAAATGCAACCCAGAAAATATCAAAAAACCAAACGCTTTTTTTTAAATTTTGGAGCAGAGAAATGCTATACACATTTACGCACGCACGCACGCACGCACGCACGCACCCACGCACGCACGCACGCACGCACGCACGCACGCACGCACGCACGCACGCACGCACGCACGCACGCACGCACGCACGCACACACACAAGACCCCTTCACCAGGTGCCAATGATGAGAACACTATGTATAGATGTGTATAGCATTTCTCTGCTCCAAAATAAAAAAAAGCGTTTGGTTTTTTAATGACGCACGTACATTGTATAAGGATTTAACATTGTAATTTTTTTACTTTTACCCTTTTTTCTTATGAGGGGTAGTTTTTAAGAGATGAAAATTTGCAAATAAATGTTTTGAAATAATGAACTCAAAAAAAAAAAAATTGGTTTAATGAAACATTATATATTGTAAATGTTTATTGGATATTTGTTTTTGTTTAACTATAATAGAAGTGGTTTTTAGGGGATGAAAACTAATTATAACAATTTTCTTAAGTTGTATACGATTTAAGGATACTAATTTATCTAAACAAAAAAATAAACATTTAAAAAAATAGTTTTTTTTAATTTCATTGCAAAGAGGTGTTTTAAAATGGCATAAAGAATAAAATAAGGGTGGCAAACTCACAAATAGTGTTTAAAACTATTTTTAATCAAAAGCTATATAAATTTTTCATTCGTTCAATGACTAAATTTATGCATTTATTAATTTTTGTCAATTAGGGGTAGTTTTCACCCCTAATAGTCATTAACAACATCGGCAGGGTAAATTTTGAAGTGTAAGGTATGCAGAGCTTAATTCCAATTTTTCAAGAAAATCGCTGTTTCTTGTAAAAATTGGGATGTTGTACCTTATTTGTACCGTTATTCGCTGGACCAATATACTTACCTAGAAAGTTTCACGTCGAGTTACCATTAAGTGATGTAACACTGTGACTAATTGTTGTCAGTAAAATGTTAAGTAATTTATTGTAATAAAAAATCGATACAAAGTGACAATAGTGTGTATTAAAACTTTTAGAGCGTAACTATATTACGTAACTAGTTGTATTTGCACAGCTGCTATCATGCTAGTTGTTTAGCTGCATTTATACCTTGAATAATATTTTTTTACCTTTAAATTATCGGAAATTTACGCGATGATTTGAATCTTCACGGTTAAAATATTTATGTACCTACTTAACCAGACTATCGCGTTGATTTCTGTGGATGTCGTATATCATGCAACACAACAGTTAAAAAGTTATTACATACAGCTTTTTGTCAAGAAACTTTCACCTGTTTTTAAATAAATGATAAGGTGGTATCTGCAATTTATAATTAATTATACTTTATTATTATTCTCTTTATTTACTTAAATACACATATAAATTACATTTTTAAATACATTCAGATTATATAAAAAAATATATTTAAAAAAAAAATAGTGTCCAATGGTATCGGGTACATGGACCAAGCTACCAGTGGTTAGGGTTCCAGGGATAGAAACCTCTTCACTATGAGTGCCGTATCGAGGAGGACTGCCTTCTGCATGAGGATCTTAATCCAACTGTCTAACGTGAGCCTCTGAAGGTGTTATTATTATATCAATAAATATTCTATCATATCTATTCATAGTTAAAAATTCAGAAGAAAATGAAAGTTCAAGATCATTTGTTTCAATTAAACCAATTTAGGGAATTTTTTAATTTGGTAAGAGTCAGTAGAATCAATCAGTCGCGAAGCTAGTTGCATGTTCCAATATTTTTTCAACTCTTCTGGTTACTTTGCTCTACACTACCTGCAGCTTACAATATCTCTACTAGCAGCTATCTGATCTCACGAAACAGGGTGTAAGTGACTCCGTACCGAATCCTGAAATAGTCTATTCAGACCATCATTCTGAGTGGAAAATCATATGAAATTTCTAACGGAAAATTCATAATTTTTTTTTTAATTTTTTTTGTTTAAAAGTTATATCACAATGAGTAAACAGAACATTTTACCGAAAAAAAACAGTAAATACCCCATACCACCAAAAACTACAATGTAATCAAATCAACAACATTTATGCAATCAGCTGCTTCGACGGCGCCGGGCACTGAAGGTCATTCACCGTACTGCACAGTACGGGTGTTGCGTTACATTGCGTAGCGGAAAATCAAACTATTGACTGTAAATCCTTAATCTCGCATTTTTATGATGAACTGACTTTTGCATTGTGATAAGTATCCAAAGGAAGAAGTTTTTGTAAGTTATTCGCGACGGTGATACTTACCAGCTGTATACTTTGTTTTGGCATGTTATACCCTCAAAATATATTTCTTACTATCCTCAGGGAGGAAGATGAGAAGGCGCGTGCGGAGCGAGAAGCAGCGGCGGCTGCCGAGGCGAAGGCGGCGGGTGGCGGCGCGCGCAAGCGGCGCGGGTTCGTGCCCCCGGTCAGGGACGACGGGGACTGCCTGCTGGACCCCGGCGAAGAGCCTGAGAATGGACCTGTCGTGGTGCCTGTCAGACAGGTATGTGACTTATAGCCGATTAAACCTTCAAAAGGATTGTATTACGATTCCTTGCATTGGTTTGTTTCATATTTTTAAATAAAATAAAATAATGCAACAATAGATTTAAAAAAAAATGTTTTAAATACATAATACTTAATAACGTTAACAGTGGTTTTAGTAGATTTCTTGGCTCTGCCATCAACGAGCGAACTTCAGAACTTATCTAGTTTGTACCTACTATCTTTTCATCAAGTTTTTCTTTATTAAACATTCCTTGATTTAAGTGAAAAAAAATCGATTACTTTCATGACTCGTTCCACATTCAAACATAAAATATTTAAATCGTTCTCATAACCGCCACTTCTATTCTTCATTAGCAGCGCCCGGTTTCACCCGCGTAAGTCCCGATCCCGTGGGAATATCGGGATAAAAAGTAGCCTATGCGTTAGGTCGTGCGTCCAGGTCTCCAGCTATCTACATACCATCATACCTTATTTCATCGCAATCAGTTCAGTAGTTCTTGCGTGAAAGAGTAACAAACATCCATCCATCCATCCATCCATCCAAACTTTCATATTTATAATATTAGTGGGATTTATTTTATTTCATTATATTGTCCATTTCATTTTTTCTTAACATTCTAACATAATTTATTTCTGTTCTACATCCTTATTTTATTTAAAATTATTGTAATTTAAGTTTCATAATTTCTAGTCAAACCTTCGTCAATCTATTGGTGTATATATTTTTTTATTGTCGTAAATGTATACTGTTCACGAGTTTATATTAAATAAATAAATAAAATGTCTTTAAGCTAGGTACCTACTGCTTACTACCAGAGAAGCCGCGTATGCTTGTTTGTTACTTTCATTGTATAAAAAAATATTTATTTGTTCTATTTCCAGCCCGTGGCCCCAGTGATCACAGGTGGCCTATGGACAGACGATGACCTGGCGGAGTTGGTTCGTCTGGTGAAGAAGTACCCCGGCGGCTCAGCGGAGCGGTGGGAGAGGATCGCCGAGGCCATGTATCGCAGCGTGCCCGAGGTCACGCACATGGCCGCCAAGTTGAAGGAGAACTGTTACAAGATACCTGGGCAGGAGCCAGAACAGCCTCAAGTGGTAGAACCACCTAAAAAGGTAATATGCTATGTCTATGCTTGAATTTGATTGGTAGGTTGAAGTGTTCGTAGTAGTAGTGTTTTTTTGAAGTTATACTTCTTTTGGCGCTTTATGGAAAAATGATGAGAGTAAATTTTCCGTCACCGCCACGAAAAACCGACACCCTGAAATTTGCTAGTCAACATTTTAGTTTTTCAAAAAAAGTCACACACACTTCACGATAGTGATAAAAATGGTTTTTACATATTACTTTGAGTACGTTTGTAGAATATGAGGTTAGTTGACGGTGTGTATTATTTATGATAACTTACGGTGATTATAAGTGATAAAAATGGTTTTTACATATTACTTTGAGTACGTTTGTAGAATTTGAGGTTAGTTGATTGTGTGTATTATTTATTACGATATTTAAATAAACTTTAATTTAACTAGATAAAAGTATAACGTCTTACGTACGTACATAAGTACACACACACACACACTTTTTATATTTAAACTGTCCCACTGCTGGGAATGGGCTTCCTCTCAGTGCGGGAAGGTTAAACGCAGGCCTAACAGTATGTAGTTCGTAAAGTTAGTTTTAACAAAGCAAGAAGATATTGTAATTGTCTCATTTAAAACAGATTTAAAAAGTCTAGTCCACACTTGGGTAGTTGCCTGTTAAATAGGTTTCTCTTCATTAAATGTTAAAATGAATTTTTGAAATAACTAAGTGTGTTGTTATTTTATCTCAATTTAATTTAACGGTACAAGTTATATATTTGTTAGTTGTGGTTGCCTATAATGAGTTAGCACAAGGCATGTATTTGTAATTTCGTTTGTCATATTAGTTACTAGTAGCGCCCCGCGGTTTCACCGACGTAAGTCCCGATTCCGTGAGAATATCGGGATAAAAAGTAGCCTATGCGTTAATCCAGGTCTCCAGCTATCGACATACCAAGTTACCAAGTTCCATCGCAATCGGTTCAGTGGTTTATGCGTGAAAGAGTAACAAACATCCATCCATCCATCCATCCAAACTTTCACATTTATAATAAATATTACTTAGTGGGATAAGTATGTTTTGTTGGCAATCTTAATAAATAAAACTGTCAAGTTTTGTAGAAACTTGTAGGAAATAACTGCTAGTGACGCAATACTTTTCTATTGTCAAATCGTTAAAAACAAATTGGAAATTTGACTTGAAATTGTACTGAAATACATGTGTCTAGGCCTTCCGGCTCGAAGGACCACTGTCTAGTTATTAGCGGGTTAATATAAATCAAACTGTGGACTGTATATCATAGGCTTTAATGCCGTTAATAATCTTCGAATTAAATCTCGTGAAAATACAATGAAGTGTCCCTGTCTATCGCGCGATGCGTCGAAAAGCCGAGTGACGCGTTGGGTGAGACGGGCGGTGCGCGCGCGGCTGTTGCTCCGCACCACACCGCCCCGCACTCCACCCCCCGGGTCGCCTGCGGGTCGATGACTTCGGCGTTGCGCCGACACATGACAAATTTGAAATTAACTTTTTGACAGTAGACATTTTTTGACGCTCGGGTCAAAGGACGTGCGGGTGCAGAAGACCGTGCGAGTTTGGCGCCCGCGCGTCCGTTGACCCGAGCGTCAGCTGTTTATGATTTATTTTTGAAATTATCGTTTCATTTAGCTGTACTAACATGATGGAGCGTGAAAAATGCTTATAAAAAACAGTAAAAAGGTAGTTTTGTTTCATCGGGATTGATTTTTTTCTTACCCATCATCAAAGGTTCATCATGATCATTACCGCTATCGTCTGTCTTCGTTTTCGGGAACGTTTCACTAACACCCAGTATACATTAGCTTATGCCTGCCGCTTTTAAAAATTACTTTGGTAGCGTATAAATGTCATATAAACGGAGTTTGCGTTAATAATATTAGCTACGCGGATGACATGGTGTTGCTTAGCCCTTCAATTGGGGCGTTGTGCACGCTGATAGGTATTTGTGAAAGATATGCGAGGGCTCATGGGCTCAGATATAACGTGAAGAAAAGTGAGGTTATGGTTTTTAGAGCACTCAAAAAAGTTTGTTTAGAGATACCACCCGTCTCACTCTATGGTACAACTTTAAATAGAGTCACTCACTTCAAGTATCTGGGCCACTGGGTCACCGAAGATCTTAAAGATAACAGGGATGTGGAAAGGGAACGTAGGGCGTTGTCTGTTCGCTGTAATATGTTGGCTCGCAGATTTGCACGGTGCAAAGTGAAGGTGACACTATTTAGGGTCTTCTGCCAAAGTTTCTACACATGCAGTTTGTGGGTCAATTACACGCAGAGGTCTTACGACGCCCTGCGTATACAGTACAATAATGCGTTCAAGGTGTTGATGGGGCTGCCGCGGTACTGTAGCGCGAGCGGTATGTTTTGCGGAGGCGCACGTAGACGGCTTCCATGCAATCATGCGTAATCGCTGTGCATCAATGATGGCGCGGGTGCGCGGCAGCCCCAACGCCATCCTGGCCGCTTGCGTCGGTCGAATGGATTCTGTACTGATAGCGCATTGGATAGGCCTGCACGTGAGACCAAGTGCTTGACTGATGTTACTAATACTAGGCTAAGAACATTGTTACTAACAAATTTTATGGACTCAGTCTGAAATAAACAATTATTATTGTTATTATTATAAGGGGTCATCCATAAATTACCTCATATGAATTTCATGATTTTTGGACCCCCCGTCCTCGTCACAGGGGGTCACACCCAGAACTGAAAATCGCAGTTCTAAATTTTTTTCAGTATAAGTGGTATCGTATGTGGTCTTTCATTTACAGGTAATGTTTTGTGTTTAATACTTTAGATTTTGACATGTGACGTCACGACATCTATGACTCCCACCCCTTGTCACACTTCGTTGACGCCCCCTTAACGTGTGACGTAATTTATGGATGGCCCCTAAGTAATATTTCCATTCCTCGGGAACAGAACGTTTTCCTAACTGAAAGATACTCCATGTCCTCTGTATTCCTGGCAAAGTGTACTAATCCAGTCAACAAGTTAAAAAACGTGTTAATTCTTGTTCCCGGTCCTAAAAATGTGCGATAGCGGATCATTCGATTCGGAATGACGCATAGAAAAAGGTATCTCGGACATTTATTAGCACTTAAAAAATTGCAATTGGAAAAATATTCGTTAAGTAACAATTTTATAAGGTTACCGGAGGCCCTAACTCACATCCCCCCCTTCCCCTACTCCCGCCCTTCCCCTAATCCCACCTTCCTCAAAGGCTGGCGACGCACTTGTGACTCGTGAGTTGCAGGTGTCCATGGGCGGCGGTAGTCATTTACCATCAGGTGACGTGTCTGCTTGTTTGCCCGCTATACCATAAAAAAAATACAATTTGGTGTTCTCGTATACCAGGTGAAAACTCGCAAAGCGGAGGAGGTATCGAGCGGCAACTGGTCGCAGACGCAGCAGAAGGCGCTGGAGGCGGCGCTGGCCAAGCATCCCAAGGGCGGCGCCGGCGAGCGCTGGCAGAAGATCGCCGCCGCCGTGCCCGGGAAGACCAAAGTACGTCACCACCGGCCAGTAGTACACATATTAATATGTTACCTTACCTTATTTTCGTGTTTTTAATTGTTCAATTACTCAGGAACGAGAATAATAAATTATTGTTTACAAAAACTAATAAAACTCGCTTTAATAGCAAACCAAAATTAAAAAGGACAGGAGTTTCACAATCCATCTCCTGGCTCCATCATCAGACCTTCGTTACTAAGTCTAATCTATCGAACTCGTCAAAACGAATCATATGAGCACAAACTCAAGGGGTTCACTAGTAGCCTCTGAAGAGTTCCACTATCTACCTCTTGGCTCCATCATCAGACCAGCTCCAAGATGCCAGATTATAGTATTATCATCAGAACTACATACACAATATTCTAAATTGTTGACTAGGGAAGTACCCCCCCCCCCCCACTCTACCACAATGTTACATCATTATTCATAAGTTAAGTTTCTGCTGTTATGTACCTGCCAGAAGTGCGTGAGGAGAGAGTGATAATAACTCTAAAATAATATATTTAACAATTTGCAATTTAATTTCCAGGAGGAATGTATGCAGAGGTGTAAATATTTATCAGAAATGGTTAAGAAACAAAAGCAGAAAGAGGAAGAAGAAGCTCAACAGAAAGAGGCAGAAGGAGACAACACATCACAAGACAACGAGGAGACGTAAAAGCACTGAGAGAACTACTTCATGACAATTATGACATGGCTTTAAGGTTCCGTTTGCATATTATTGGCCTGTATTCAATACATTGAAATGTTATCCAGTTTTGTACCGATACCAAGGAATAAATAAATTGTTCAAATTAACTTTGTTTTATGATTATCGTCTATTCGTGAACAACAGCAGTAAGTGCTTCCCTCGCGTAAAAATCTGGATGAAAGGTACAACTCGTCCTTTTCTAACCCCTGACAATGTGTAGGTATGCAAAATTTCATGACGATCAGTTGAGAATTTAAGGGAAACTACCCATACTATGTGACCCATCAACGGTAACCCCCGTAGTATATGCCAACACCCCCCCCCCCCCATTTCCCTCTAGTTTTCACGTAGTAATTCATAAATATGGTTTTTAATCATGTTTTGCCGACAGAAAGTTAAAAAGCGCTAAACGCTTGCATTCTGCCACCTGTGAGTTTAAAAAGCTCTAAACGCTGCGCACCATATTTGAATATAGCTCTAAAAACCACGAGATTTCCCTAGAGTATATTGACTACGTGACGGAAACCTAATCCCCCCCCCCCTCCGCCCCTGTGACCAAGCGTGGTATCTTGAAGACCGTGAAAGTGTAACAAACAAACAAATTCATATTCGCATTTATAATATTGGTTAGGATTACAATAATACACAATTATACATATTATTTTTTGTTAATTTACATACATACTTAAGGAAGCATATACAAGGTTACTGGTAATATGTTCGCAATCCATTAAATGGATGTACAGGTCATTTGATAAAGAACTTTGAAAATTAAAGAAAAGACTAATGTTTTTTTTAATTACTTTTTATTGTAATGTATTAAGTACATTAAAGTCAAAAATCTTAAAAAATATATATTAATAGTAATTATTGCACCTCCGCAGCTCAGCTCTAAAAAGTAGGTACTGCAGATTATTTTCATTTTATTATATAACGTTTTTTTTTTTCGCCTCCTCTGCCTTTTTGCCTCGGTCATTCCACCGGGGTTTTCGGTGGGGTGGTGTGTCGGAATCGAACCGACTAAACCACTAAAACCACACGGTGTGCCGTACTGCGCCTTAAGTAGGAGGGATCCTGAAACAGCTTTTATTAAGACGTCCGGAGCTTTTATTATACCTTTTTTTTTTTTGCTTGTGGAAACCCCCTCGGGCCGTCACCCCACCGGGGTTTTCGGTGGGGTGGTGTGTCGGAATCGAACCGACTAAACGACTACCACACGGTGTGCCGTACTGCGCCTTAAGTAGGAGGGATCCTGAAACAGCTTTTATTAAGACGTCCGGAGCTTTTATTATACCTTTTTTTTTTTTTGCTTGTGGAAACCCCCTCGGGCCGTCACCCCACCGGGGTTTTCGGTGGGGTGGTGTGTCGGAATCGAACCGACTAAACGACTACCACACGGTGTGCCGTACTGCGCCTTAAGTAGGAGGGATCCTGAAACAGCTTTTATTAAGACGTCCGGAGCTTTTATTATACCTTTTCTTTTTTTTTTGGGGCGTGTGGAAACCCCCTCGGGCCGTCACCCCACCGGGGTTTTCGGCGGGGTGGTGTGTCGGAATCGAAGACTAAAACCACACGGTGTGCCGTACTGCGCCTTAAGTAGGAGGGATCCGGGAACAGCTTTATTATGACATCCGGAACCCAGCTTTTATTATACCTAGATCAACCATAAAATGAAAATAATGTGCAGTTCTTTTCATATTTTTTAAACGGTTTCTTTGACTTAAATGGGTCATTATTGTAATGGGTATCATGAAGGACAACAAGGAACGTGAGTACTTACACCAGTTTCTGCTCTAATGAAGCCGTCCAACTTGTCTGTTATTTGTTCTCGAATACCTACTTTATGTTTTGCTAAAGATTGTGTGGAAGAAAAGAATCTCTGAAGGGTAATAAAGATAGGGTAAATAAAACATTACTCTTTCAGTTGAATTCATCAAGATTTTATTTTGATTATACACGTTACATATTTACATCTCAGTTCCTACTGTTAGTTTTGTTATTATATATTTTGAGCATTATAGCGTGGTCTGTCTAGAGCTAGGGTTAACTTATCGCGTGGGTGGCGTTGTCTCTCCGAACCTTTGGTATATCTGAGGTATTTCATAGTTTTCACTTGGTTGCTCCCAGTGCTTTGGGGGATTTTTGACATTTTTCACTCCAGAGTAAACTGTAATATAATTTATAAGGTTAATAAAATGGTCATAAACAAACTATTGGTTTTTCTTTTAAATAAAATGTTCGTATTATAAGCGTAAGTTAAGCGAATCTGACTCCTAAATGGTGGATAGCGGTGACACGAGGTGTTTACAACAAGATTTCGATAAAGACATTATTGTGGTATAATTGATGCTGTGTATGTCTTCAAGGATAACTAAGTAGATCCAAGACATATTAGTAAGTTTTTAAATAGTTTAAGGATTTTGTTTGAAGAAGATTTTTGGAACAAAAATTAATTAGGTACTTTTATTATGAACATATATGTATGTGCACTTGTAAAGAAAATGAGGTAAGTTTAACAGACTCGCTGAGAAATATACCGAATCTGTTCAGCTTAGATAAATATTATTATTGCATTTTAACCGACTTCAAAAAAGGAGGAGGGTCTCAATTCGACTGTTTTTTTTTTATGTTTGTTACCTCAGAACTTTCGACTGGGTGAACCGATTTTGATGATTCTTTTTTATTTGAAAGTTGATGCTTCACGTGTGGTCCCATTTCAATTTGATCTTGAACTTTTTGATCTTTTTTAAAAGATAACTAGGAATTACTCCTGTGTTGCGGGGGACTTTACAAACATAGAAACAACGGACACAAAGAACACCCAGACTCAGGTGGGAATCGAACCCACGACCTATAAGCATAGCGGTCAGGGTCACTAACCACTAGACCAACAGGCCAGTCAATTTGGTCCAGTTCTGACAATGGCATCCATGAGAAAATGATATAAGTCTTATAAGGAATAGTTTATTTGTTGAAGTCGGTTTTTTTTTAAAGAATTATTTAAACTCTCTTTAAAAAAGGAATAGATTATAATTTCCCCTTTTATGTGATTTTAATGGATACTATCCAATTCATTTGTAAAAATATAATTCGACATGTGCTTAAAAGCCAATGACAATAGGGTATTTTATTCTATGAATATATTTATGATGAAATAGTAGGTACCTAGTTTAGGGAATAGGGAATCGAAAATTGTTAGTTTCAGCACAGAATACAGAATAGTACCAGTAGTTTCAGTTCATAAAATTTTAAAATTCATTTTAAAGTTTTTTTATGTGTTCTACAGATTATGCGACACGCAAGGCGACATTACGTCATCACGTTGGTATAAAATTAAGTAAATTTTAAATTTTCAAATATTTTATTCCTTTGGATTTGGGACTTGGTTTTTGTAAAGGCTGAAAGTACAAATCTACCCAGAATAAGCTTTTTTCTATTTTGTACAGCCGAATTACGGAATTTTTAACCATCGATGTAAGATGTTCTATCTCCATCATCAATCATAAGGGTAGAAACTCATTTTAAATTTGACAAAATTGCAAGAATTCACGCTTTTACTGCCGAAATGACGTCATGACGAATGAACAACATGGCGACTGGCGTTTTCGTCAATATACGCGCGAAAATTTTAAATGCAAAATTGAAATACATTTTAATGCCACTTATCGATTGAATAAAGTTTTAGTAACTTTTCTGGTTGCTTCACCTAACCTTATGATCAAAATAAAACACTTTTTTTCTACATTCTAAATTTTTTTCTACATAGGTACAACATTATAAAACAATTATTCCGTTGCTCCTACATAAAAAAATGACAACTTATTTTTCTACTCAAGTTATCGGCTAATTGTGAGCCGAGCTCGGCGAGTTCTCACCGGGTCGTTTCCACGTGGGTGCGGCGAGTCCCGCGCAGGGCGAGCAGGTGCAGTCGGAGGGCGAGGCGACCTTGTGCGGCTGCAGCGAGCCGTCCTCGCAGCTCAGCGGCACCACCAGCGCGTCGTACTTCAGCGCATTGCAACACTCGCACTTGGACTCGTGCGTGCCCGTCACTACAATGTTACATTTTACGATGTTTTATTCCTTGCTAACTGATCCAACAGGCGTTGTCCTGTTACGAACCTATTACGAACAGTTTAAAATAAATAAAAACCGAACAAGTGCGAGTCTGACTCGTGCAGCGAGGGTTCCTTATTGCTTAAGGAAACTTGTATGTATGTACATAATTCGTATATCTCGAGAATCAATTCTCGAAGATTTTGCCAGTTTTTCCGAAAGACATAACTTTTTTTTTCTTTTATCGTGTGGAAACCCCCACGGGTCATCACTTCACCGAGGGTGAAGTGGTATGTCGGACTCGAACCGACTAAAACCACACGGTGTTCCGTCACAAGTGAGTCTATGGCAGGGGACCCGGGATACCCTAGGAAGGAAGCTTCCGAGAATCCCTGCAGACTTTGGCCTCCTGATCACCAGGCGACCACACCGTGAAATAGGGGGGGGGGGGCTACCCCCCTCCAGATAAGAGAGGCGCGCGCGGAACCTGTCGCGCCACCGTCTCAGGCCTGCTTCTGCTGGGGTAACGGTTAACCCAACCCGCTACCCCCAGGCCAGCGCTCATGGAGGACGGAGATCATTCAGCGCTCTCCGGCGCCTGGTGCGTCTTCTGCGGGATGGGAGAGTGCTTGTCCTCTCCCGTTCCTGTTCCGCCGCCTCTTTGGCCAACATCACCTCCTCGCAAAACGAGGCGGCGGAATCCCACGCACTCTCGCTTTGGACCATGGACAGAACCATGGTCTCTGAACCGTTGCGTCTCTATTTCTCGAGGCGCGGGTCTCAGGTTCCGCTCTAGTGCCTCCTTGCGCCAAAGGTATAATGACGCAAGGCCTTTTGCCTCTAGGTCCCAAGGGGCAGAACCGAAAGACATAACTTGGCAGTTCTCCCATACATCGATATACGAAAAAGTCAACTTTTCCAAACGCAAAATATAAGTTTGTAATAAATGTGAATATTTATTTTTTTGTGATATAACGACATACTGATTTTATACATTTACTTGTGCTGTCAGATCTTGCTTTTTATTCAATTTCATGATTCTAGGGCAACGGGAAGTACCCTAAGGTTTTGATTTACCCGCGAAATGTTTAAATTTGATAAAATCTAAGGCTTAAATGGCCGTATCTCTTAATTGCGTTCACTAAGAAGCTTGATTTTTTTACAGCTTCAAGAAACCGTAGACAAAAGTATTTGATGTTAATGTCAACTTGAGGCCTCCACGGGTTCCTTAGAAGAAAAGTCTTGACAGACAGACAGACGGTTAAAAAAGTTATACTTTATGGGTCCCTTTTTTATGTTGAGGAACGGAACTCTAAAAATAGCCAAATCAGTCCAGCCGTTCTCCAGTGATGCGCTTATCAATGAACAGTATTTCATTTTTATATAGATAACCTTTCGGGTTAGTGCCGATTCTTATTAGAAATAACGTGTATATGTACTGACTGTTGCTATATTTAGTGCCGGAGTCGCAGCTGCCCTCGCAGTCGCGCAGCCCGTGGACGGGCTCCTTGTTGACGCACACGCCGTGCGGGCCCAGGTGCAGGCGCACCTGCCCCACCGTCTCAGAGCTGGGGATCGGCCTGGCCACACATTTACCTGTCGGGGCAAAAATAATATAATTATTGTACGGAACTTTAATGTGGGACGCAGATATTTCGTTGCCATAAAATATATTATAGGTAGGTACAAGGTTTTAGGAAAAACGCTTGGTCATCGTTTAATGTTGTAGGTATAGTAGACCCAGAGAAATAACAAAGCACTAAAAATGTACCATAAAGCATGACAATTTGTGTTTTTTTTGTATGAACGCAAAAAAAAATTGCTTACCTATATTTAAATGAGACTATTGGTAAAAAATACTAAGGATGTTGACAGATTATCCGAAAATGTAAGTATAAAAAAAAATTAAACAAAAACATTGAAATCAACGTTAAACAAACAAAAAAAACCTAAACATTTCGTTAAGATATGATAGATATTAAAAAAAATAATGGCGAAATTGTAATGGTAATGGTAAAGTAATATTTAATTCGGTAGAGAGAGAGAGAGAGAGAGCTAGTAGCTACAAGTTTGATGTCAAAGCATTTACACACACTTATTAAAATTATAACTTCAACACATTATAAGAAGGGTTACATTTTTGATAATAATAAAACTTCATATAATAAAATGATTAAACGTAGGTATTACAATTCCGTGGACAAAAAAGACGTATAATCACTAAACATTACGGCATCACTAACTCCAAAAGAATGCTCCAGGCGAGGCTCGAACTCGCAACCCCGGCATGGCTCACGAGTTTACTGTCTTATAAGTACCGTGCGCTAACCAATTGCGCCACTGGAGCTATACGTAACCGTTCCGTATATAGTCACGACATTGAACCCTCTATTGAAACACATTGTATCAACACTCAAACATTCATTGTTTGACGACAGGGATAACCTCATTAGAAGTTCAATCACTCAATCAACAATCAATTGATAGTTATCTTGACGCGAAACTGAAAAATACTTTTCTAGTAAATTCTTTACCGACCGGTTAAAATTGGGTTCTAAAAACTTTCATACATTCATAAAATTGCGATAAATTAAAATTTCTTTACTAACTTGGGAGTAATGGGATTAATTCCAATTATATTCTCACTGCTGTGATTCTGTACACAAAGACCAATAACAGTCAAGCTATGAGAACACCTGACATTAGATGAGTCCTAGTAAAAGTTAAAGAAAGTAAATTGGCGGAGTTGCAAATATTATAAATCCACACAAACAATAGGGAAAATGCTATAGAAGATACTCCAGAACAGAACAGATCAGACATTAAAAAAAGAGAGACAGCATACACACACTCACGTCTATATCCCCAATAAGAGGTAAGTATGAAGGTCATCACACACTAAACCGTCACGGTAACGGTACGGCTCCAACCCAGAAATTAAGTTGTCATTCAAATCTGAGCATTAATACGTGGTCGTATAATATATTTCATAATGTCGCCGTTGCAGTTATAGTATCCTTATAAAGAAAATTTAAAAATAAATGTAATTAAATATGTTTGACTACATTTATTTTGAATGGCTATTACCGCTCGCATCCATACCTGGCCTGGACTCCTTTCAATAAGAAAACGAAGCACTGTGTGGTTTTAGCAAATTCCAGCTCAAACTCGTCTTTCTCATATACATAGACTAGTAACAGCAGCAGTCTCTATAATGGAAACTGTAACGAGAGTTTCCCAGCAGCAACAAACCAGTAGTAAACTACTTAGTAATCTGTGGGAGTAGTTAAATCGACTTACTCAAAGCCTGTGCCGGCTCCTCGCAGCGCTGGCAGCAGGTCTCGTTGACGAGGTGCTGCGGCGCGCACTGCGACACGTCGGGGCAGGCCTGGCGCGATGACGTCACGTACACCTCCTCGCCCGACTTGTCGCACGAGAACGTCGTGCAGTTGTCCGCAGACTGCCATGTTGTACCTGTAGAATGACTCTGGCGTTACATGTTGTACACTAGTATTTTAATGCTGTTGTAAAAGCCAGAAGGGTAGGTTTGAAAAATTTGTTTTGGTTTAAAATGCAAAAGCTTTTGCCTTTGGCTTCGCTCGCGTCAAAGTATTTTTTCAATCCTTCGGGCACAGTTTTTTTATCAGGGATGAGAGGTGTCCTATGTCCATTTCTGTACTGACAAACTGTATTCAAAATTTAATGATGATCGGTTCAGTAGTTACGGCATGCAAACAAATTTGCTTCACAAACAAAGTCCAATTCATATTCATAATATAAAATATAGTTAAAACAGTTAAAATAACTAGAATTAAAGAATTTTTGGTTTTTGACCAGTCTTCTTTTGTGTGTGAAATTTGATAGCACAACTACTAATGTTGACAAATAAAGTCAATATTAGGTACAAGTTCGATCTTAAGCTGATAAAGACGCACAAAGCCTGCGTGGTACGGTTAACGGTTACCGGTATTCTTCGCAGGTTGATAACCCCCTTCTATAGTGCTTCAGCTAATCTGAGCAGAAATTCGCTGCTCCTTACGATCCCGGTCTTATTGCATTATTTACGAGTTTTAAAATTCGATTAAATCTATGTTTATTAGAGGTTGACAAAAGAAAATTAATTACGAAGTCGAGGTCAAGTCTTACCAGGTGTGACAAGTTTGTCGTCCACAACACACTGGTCCTGCACACAATGTCCACAGCACTCGTTTGGCGGAGGCTCCTGGTACTTCCAGCCCTTCTTACAATCACGAGTGCAGGTTGTCACGCTCTCCTGGTTGGTGAGGCGGTCGCTCACGTCGCGGGCGCAGGTCAGGTGCTTGCACGGGTCTGGGGATGGCCACGTCTGTCCTTCCTGTATACCCGAAATGCCGAAAATGCTTTTATTTCGCAAAAAAATAATATTGTATTCCCATAAAAAAAAACTCGCATCTGCCACATGAGTGTGATTACGTCATTATCGTTCTTTATAGTAGTATTAGTATAAATATCGGTAATATTATATGCTAACTGACAGCTGTCAGCTTGTTTATCGGTTTATGACGTAATGAATCTAGTTGGTGTATGCAGTCACGTAATAATAGTTACTATTAAAGCTATTTTAAATCAATTTTATTAGGTATAGTTTTAGGTTTTTAAACATCGCAATTAGTAATTTTATTTAGTTACAACTTAATATGAAATTGTTACTACAATAGGGTCAACACATCTATTATAGTTAGAAATGTTAAAGAATATAACAGTAAAAGGAATATTAAAACCATAAGATTAAGGTATGTCGAGAAACAAGTTACAGTTAAAGAGAAGAGACAGAAGTTACAGTACCATCGTCCAGGATTACGGAAAGATAATAACCACAATCATGCCTTCTTTGCATTTCTGAAGCATAATTTTTGCATTTTTTCGGCTACAGCTCAAACGTCACACCGCTAGAGCGGGCGCGAAGTGTCTGTTAGCTTAACTGTGCTTACAACTGCATTTAAGCACAGTTGGTGTAATTTTTTGAGTGCCGATCAAACTCTATGGCATATATGATTGAAGTTGTTACCTGATAAATCTTGTTGTCCACGCGACACGCCACAGGTTCTTCGATAGGACAGCACTTGCCGTTCACCTTTTCTGTTTTCAGTACGAATTGTTTCTTCACAGCATCCGACACTTCTGGACATGTCTCGTTTGAGCATTGCACTTGCAGCTGGAAACAAAATATTACAAGGGACATGTTAATTAGGTAATAGGTACTGATTGTATCATGTTTTTACTGGTTTCAAGATTATATTTAATCTTGCTTTTACTAAGGTTTACGCATAGAATTTTTTTTAATATAGTCAAGAAAAGAGTCGAACGTAGTATGAACAGGAGCTTAGCCGACGGTTTAGTGACGTCTCATGGGCATACCCAGATTCTGACCCAAGGGGAGGCAAAATATTTTTTTGTCGGCTCAGGATAGGAGGACGCAGCAACATTTGCTTTTGACTATCCAGGGACAAATAAAAGTTGACTCAAAATTACTTTGATAAACTTAATACTACTGCATGCTTAAAAAAACCCAGGGAGGCAGTTAAACTCCCCTCGTCTCCCCGGTTCGCCCACGTGAGGTTTAATATCAGCTCCGACTGAATAGACAAAATATATATATATACTATATTTATAATAAACTGAATTAAAAAGAAAACACTTAATAACGGAAGTAAATGCTTGTGTTAGGAGTGAGTTCACGTCGCCAGTGCACTGTTGTTGTTTGAACCTGCAACCAATCTATCGTAAGCCGTCTTAGTCATAACTCTACCGCCGACAGTTATCATGACAAAATGAAGCGACTAAATTAAAACAGATCAAAATAAAGCAATGAACTGACAGTTCCGTTCAAGTTGACGCAGGTGTAGTTGGCGCAGAAGTCGCTGGAGGTCCACTTCTCTCCGATGAGCCTCTCCTTGCCGTCCACGATGCAAGCCACCGGCTCACACTTGCCGCAACACTCGCCGCTCTTTTTGGTCGCTGGGAAGTATTTCCAACCCTGCAGGTCGAACAAACTAACTATAGCAAGTTTTATTGTTAAAAATATGTACTTAATAGGTGACTTGTATATTTCTCAAAACGTTCTTTTTTTCATTTTTGTTTTGGCGCAGTGCTAATGTTATACGAATATAGTGCAAAGATACATTACAGAAGTTTAATTGCCAGATCCGGCAACAAAAAACAAAAGTTCAATTATTTTAACACTCAGTAGTTTGGTTGCACCTCATGAACATTTTTCTTCATTCAAACATCTTCAATTTTCATTTGGCAAGTTCCATTGCTTATTTTCAAATGTAAATTCTGACTTTTAACAGTGCTGTCGATATAATTTTATCATTTCATTTCTCAGATTCTTCATTTACATCAGATTTTAACAAACTTACCGGTTGGCACTCATCGGAGCAGGTGGATAGAGTAGTGATCTTTTCAAGTGCATCTCCTGTTTCGATACGCGAGCACTTGTAGCTTTCGCACGGGTTGTCTGCCGACGTCCAGTTCTCTCCGATCTGGTGAATAGGGAAAGTTTAATAAGTTTTGAGTAATTTAGGTATTGTGCAATTTGAAATTCACGGATGACAAATTTTCACTTCACTGTTGTGGGCTAGGGTAAAATATGTAGCTGGCGATACTGTATTAATATGTCCAATTTGATGATTTATAGGTTACTTAATGTTATTAAGAATGTAATAGTATACTAGCCGCATGCTTAGACTTTCTGATTCAAGGAAGTTCGAAAGTACAATAGGTAAGTGATGTAGGGAAACGTGTGACATATACATAATACGTTAATTTTATTTCAAAATATGGATCGTTATGAAGAAACTGCTGCTAGAGCAGGTTTTAGTTGTAGTTAGTGCTGTACCATGAGGCATACGTTAGATATTTTAATGAGATGAAGCGTATTGTAGCGAAAGTGTAAATTGAGTAAGTTTAATTTGTACAACATATTTCCACGAATAGTATGGTAGGACTTAGCATATTACCTTGGAATACACCGAGATAGATGGTCGCGGTGTACTCCAAAGTATTGTGTATAATATGTGTATTAACTAATTTAAAAATTGCAGTTTAACACATTGTACTAATTGTCATAATATTCGCGAATACGCCCAAAGCTAATTGTAACTCAAGGCCCTCCTGGCTATAAGAAGAGGAAGTACTCAACAGTGTCGAAAGCTTAAGCTAAATTTTCACCAAGAAACCTGTTCTTGTAAAAAGTGAATGATTAACCTTGTAGATGTTGTCCTGGTCGATGCAGGCGACGTATACTGGCACGGGGCAGCACTGGAAGGGCACGGGGCGTGGCTCCCGCACGAACTGTGGCGTGCTCACGATGGCGCTGCACTCCGTCACGGAACAGCGTGCCGCCGCACCTCTCGGCCCGCTCTCGCAGCGGCACGAGCGGCACGGGCCGTCCAGCCACACCGCGTCCACCTGACACAACGGCACCTTACTTAAATTCACAGTCAAACGCCCGTCACCTTTACCCGTTACATTAGAGTTTATACTCGACGTTACCCATGAATACCTCATTTAATAAACAAACTTACTCAAATCAGCATTTTAAAACAACTTACATCCTTGAGAACGACCTGCGGAGTAGTCCTGACTTTCTCTCCACCTTTGGACGCCGCCTCCCATTCCAATGTTACCACACACTTGTCCTTGGGCAATTCTAAAACATCAAATTAATCTGATCAACTCCAAAACTAAATCACTACGGAGAGAACAACTCCAATAGCGAGGCAAAAATTCAACGCATTCAAAGAACAGTATTCATATGTTCTTCTTATCAAGTTGACCCTTATGATTAATTTGGAACTTTCACAGATTCCACCCCATTGGGGCATAGTTAAGTAACTGATAAAGTATAATTTTTTCCGTAACCATGAATACAAGACATGAAGTATGGCCTAGGCCCTATACCTGACTACTGATATGATGGACTCATTGCTGATCTGATTTCTCAGTTGTGTCAAAGTTATAATAATAATCACCGGGCGTCTGATCCCAAATTAGACAGAGCCTGTACTATGGTAACCAGACTGCTGATAAACATACTTATGGATTCTAAATACATACATATTATAGATAAATTACACCCAGACACAGAACAATTGATCATGCTCATCACATGATTATTTGTCTTGGGTGGAAATCGAACCCATGGCCTCTGGCTCAACAGTCAGGATCACTAACCAGTAGACCAAGATAATATTATTACTATTATATTTTACTTACCGCATTTGTATTGTGGGCAGCACTTGTTACTGTCGTTGGTGGTTTTCAGCTCATAATACTTATCGCACTGAGGCGGTTGAGGACACGTTTCTACATGGCACAGGAACTGAACACGGGGACAGCACCCGCTTGTGTCCACCACGCGTTTCATGCCAGGCTCCAGGATTTCTACTTCATTCTCGTTCGGTAATGGCTCGCATTCACTTGTAGGTTTACATTCTGTGCACAAAAAGATCACCATCACCTGATGTTAAAGGATTGCGACTAGAACACATCCAAGTTAATAAGAATTATTCTTTTCAGAAATGTGTTAGAAATAGATTTGCTGATACATGTCTATAACACTAAGCGAAACTACAATACTGAAGCGACAAAGGCTGTTGTTTTGAACAAGCAGACATTATGATGCGACCAAAGTTGATGGTTCTCTATTTGAAGGCAGTTATTGGTACATAGCGCTTAAGATATGCAAATTATAATCGATAAAAAGATAATTTTATTGTAAGTAATATTTTTTTCTTTATGCAATTACTACGATCTCTCTCTCATCTTCAGAAAATTGATTTCATTTAACTATCATTGTCATCTAATGCTTTCGTAAAAACTCCAGATCTTTAGTCAACAATTCGATTTCTTTGGGTAATTATTTCCAGCTACAGGTTTTTAAGATAATTTAATTTATCTTACCACAAGCGAATTCCTTGCACCCTTCGGGCGTGGTCTTCTGCTTCAGCACTTGTCCGAAACCGCACTCCATCTTCTTGGGTTCTGTGCAATTTGCCACTGGTTTCGGTACTAAAGGCAGACAAGTTTTAATATTAAAAATTAATAATTATTTCACTAGACCATCAGCTAGTGTAGTGCCTAAATAATTGTAAATAAAGAAACCACACGATTGTTTTAATCCTGATTTTACAAAATGGTACTCATAGATACATATTTACGATTATCTACTAGCAATTTTAGAAAACAGTTCTTAAAAGAAACTAGTCATGACTTTAAATAAGATTTTTTTGATTCGAAACTGAATAATAATCGATAAAATTGGAAGTGCTATTTTATGTGGTAATGGTAACTTTACTCGTAGAAGAACTATTTTATGCACTTACTGCACAAGTATTCAGCACAACACTGTCCCGGCTTGGCTGGCTTCGTGATCATATCTTCAGTCTGTGAGCACACGGGCGCTTTACACGTTTGTTTGGTGCAAGACACGTGCGCTCGGTTTTCATTGGCGAGCTTGCTGCACGTGCATTTTGTACACGCATCCTCCTGTAATAATAAAATTTGCGTTTAGTTCTGATATTATGTAGTTTCCATTGTGTTCCGTCAATACTTCGTCCGTCCGTCAGTATTGGGTCTCAAGGTCTCAATAGCCAGCATGTTTATTATGATGTTGTCATGATTGTCTACCCCGATTTTAAGTCATACGAGCTTGAACGATTGCAATGTCGAGATTAAAAAATAACTAGTCTGAGAAGAAATCTCGGTTAAGATATTTTTTTCTTATCTTATAGGGGGCAAGCGAGCAGACGGGTCACCTGATGGTAAATGACTACCGCCGCCCATGGGCACCTGCAACTCAACAGTCACAAGTGCGTTGCTGGCCTTTAAGGTGGGAGTAGGGGAAGGGTGGAAGGGCGGAGGGGTGGAGGGAAGGGTGAAAGAGTGGGTGGGGGGAGGGGGAGAGAAGGTTGGAAGAGGGGTAGGGAAGGGTTAGGGCCTCCGGTAACCTCACTCACTCGGTGAAAAGCAATGCAAGCATTGCTTCACTGCCGGTTTTCTGTGAGGCCGTGGTATCACTCCAGTCAAACCGGCCCATATGTACCGAAGCATAACTCTCTCTCGTTTAAATGTTCCATCTCTATTTCTGTATGTTTACGATAGTCTAGAGAACCAATAAACGGTATGCGAATGCGTTTTTGTTGTTATGATCTGCCTGTCTTTTGTAAATAAATTTCACGATAAATTAATGGCATGTAAAATAATCCTTAAAATTTAACAATCTTGTTGAAATTGGACTGGGTCGCTGATTTAAGGGTAAAAAAGAAAATACAGTTAACCATCACCATGTCGACAGTTGTATTTATGTCTGTAAATAGGGTTGCCAAAGCCCCGTGGTGGCCGTTCTAGGGTTGCCAGTATCTTCATTAGTGGTTGAAAAAATTAATACTTTGCCTAATTAAATATTAATTTTCATTACCTGCCACTCATCGCCGGCATAGTGTTCCTTGTTCGCGTCACAAGGGAAGCATTTACTCGGCTCAATGCATGTGTTGTTCACTCGCACCTGAAACAACAGTTTTTTGTTAATCCACACATCTCTGATACGCTCAATAGAGAAATCAAGGTCCAAGGCCTATCCAAAGGTGATGACGTCAAAACTTGTCAATTCTCCTATTAAGTCAGGTTCTATGAACTACAGTTAGCTAGCGGACTTGGATGTGATCTCCACTGTTCATGAGCAGCGATGGAGCTGGAGTGGTTAAGGGTTCATAATTTCCTCTCAAATATCATTCCCGAAGCACAGTTATAATAAGGACTCATAAAATTATTGATATACCCGCGTAAGTCCCGATGCCGTGGTCCAGGTCTCCAGCTATCTAAGTACTAAGTTTCATCGCAATCGCTTCAGTAGTTTTCATGTGAAAGAGTAACAAACATCCAACATCCTCACGTTTATAATATTAGTAGAATATATAATAATATTACCTTTCCTTCAGGACAGAAGCACCCTTCGGCAGGTTGTTCAATGCACATGTCAGGCCTCTTGGACAACTCGTCAAAGTTGTCGCAACTCCTCTCGCAGTCCACACAAGGTCGGTATACTAAGGGCTCCTTACTAGAATGCGATGGAAATGTTTTTTTCAATTTACAAAAAAAAAAAAAAAAAAGAAAAGGTACCAACCTTTTCTTTTTTTTTTTTTTTTTTGTAATTTGAATTAGAAGTTTCTAACAGATTCAATCACTTACACCTCTATTTAAAAACAGATTATATTTTTCATTGTTTTTATTTGTTGATTAATATGTTTTGTAATAAATTCATTTGCTTATAGATCATTATTTTATTTACCCTTCATCTCCTTATGACGTAATACAAGAAGGTAAGTAAATAATTTAGAGCAGGCATCCCTAACCACGCACACAGTGACATTTTGTTGACAATAACTACACGCTCGTACTCACACATAATTCGTAATTGTATCCCGTTTTATGCGCATCATTTGTTAGAGTTACTCTATCTAGACATGTATATACTAAAAGTATGTAGGTATATGCTAATTAGATAATTTGCATTTCCTCCAACAAATTGGTTGTAGTGTGATGCGTGGTTTATCTTACCCTGGAGCCGCATAGAACTGACCATTACTCGTTACTCGTGGGCCGGCTCCACCACTATACACAACTCACCAAGGGTAGGGACAGAGGTCGGCGCGCCAGGCCTGCAGGCACACGCCCTGGCGCCGGCACTCCGCCACGTAGCGCTCCAGCGACACGCACGCGTCCGTGGCGTTGGCGCACAGGTCCGCCTCGCACGACTGAACGAACGGCTCTGGCTCTACCAACGCGTGACACTAACAGGGAACAAATATTCAGTATAAATACGTGGTGAAAACGATATTTCAAATTATAATATTACAAAATAGGTTCATTAATTGTCAAAAATATTATACAAATATGCTAAATTTCACATGGTCTTTCGAGCCGATTAGGCTTAGCCTAGACTGAATGATACTAGTCAGCTTATGACGAACGACTAGTGTAACCTTGTCGAATATATACGTACACAAACATTCGCGTTAATTCCCGTTAATGTAATCGTACACAATGAAAGGAAAAGTTAAAAAAATTATTATAGTGTCACTTAAACCGTAAAAGTGATATAAAAAAATATATACTCACTGCTCCAAATCTATCGGCATTGAACAAATTGTAGCAGGGGTTCGTTTCTGGAGGAGGCAGCACGCACTCTGGTGTTGGTGGCGGTTGATCACACTGCGCTTGCTCTGACATACCTAAGTTCTTCAAAGATTCTGGTGTAGCTTCCCAGCTCTTGCCGTACTGTAGACCAAGTATACATTACTAGCTTTTGCACGTGGCTCTGCTCCCTTAATGTAGATTTTATCACATAATTCGGGTATCCCTCGAGAACAGAACAGAACAGAACTTCCTTTCTGTACCCCTGACATGCAGAATTTCATTATGATCGGTTAATTGGTGAAGGTGTGAAAGCGTCACAAACAAACAATTTAGTTAGAATTCTTAAAATTATCGTTTCTGAACATTTTAAATTACACGTCAAATATTCTCTTTGGTAACTTACTTCTTCAAAATCATCAGTAGCGGTTCCGTTGCTGGTGATGAGCTTATATTGGTAACCAGCACATACTCCACAGAGACCTTCTGTTTGATTCGCGTACAAGTACGAAGGTACTCTCACGGTGAATTCCATCTTCGACTGCAGGACTGTTAGCTGTAGGAAATGAAAGGAGACTTCAGATTGTACATTTAAATAAAGACGAAACGAGATAACTATAAAATTGAAATGCGAAGACATAAAATTATATGGGTTCGCTTCTAACATAGCCACTCTTACCTATATTTCGTAGTTTTGAAGGATTGTAAACAATTTATGTATGACGTGTAAGTGATTAATGTATTATGTGGAGACGAGAGTTTTTAGAACGAAGTTAATTATCGTACGTTACACTTCAGACGCTCGGCGTGGCTAGACCGAAAAATGTGTAAACGCAACGAAAAATGCTGACCACTGTGTAGTGTATGCCTCTCGATCTCTCTTTTTCTTATAAACCCATCAGTTATTTGCCATCGAGCCAGTTGATTGTATGCTAATTATCTATATATTAGTTCGGGCAACTTTCATAGATGGCGCAATTTTAATTTCGAGTTTTTATAATATTTAATATATTTGATACAATTTGTTTGTCATAGCGAAAGGTACCTCGTCTTAACCAAGTGTCCCATAGACATTTACGTATTTTCTACACGTAGCTTCACTTGTATGTTTGTTTGTATGTTTATAACCGACTCCTTTGGGCGCGATTTTGACCCACTTTAAACGGCCAGATTTCATTCAAATTTTGCACACGTGTCAAAGACCGATGACAATGCAATAATTTGATTTTTTTTTTTTAGTTGAATTTTCTATAAAAGCGTGTTTTTTTAGTTTTTTAAACTATAATTATTTTAATAAGAATTGGAGTCTCTCAACTGTGGATGCATATCAACAATACAAACGAAGACGATTTATTATAGCTATATATTTTTTTAAATGGTAGGTAACCTTAACTTACCTCAACATGTATATCGGGAAGTACAATAGTGACATCCTGTCCGTTAACTTGACTAATTGTCACCCAGTCCTTCTTTACAGGGAACTTGTATAGTGCCGTATCGCCGATTGTTGTTAGTAGCTGAAATAGAAACATCAAGATAAAATGTTTCATTACATTTTCAAGTTTTTTTTATACTGGTGTAAGTGACGGCATGACGAATAATTGATGAAAAACGTATTTTTATGGATTATTTTCACGATGCAAAAGTCAGTGCATCATTTCGAGATTAAGGATTTATAGTTTTTAATCTTCATTTGCGCTACGCCATGTACGTCTACTAATGCGATCTCACCGCAGAGTCACCGCTCACCGAACGCACGCGTTAGCCTCAGTGCGTTGTGAGTGAGGAGAATGACCTTTATGCTCTGCGCTAGCAGTGTTTAAATGTCATTTGAATGATGACATGCATGTTTTCAGCCGTATGCAAATAAATTTTCTATTTACTGTTTATTTTGCCATCTTAAACAGAAAAATAAGAAATAAATGTGAACGATTTTGACCTTAGATTAATGATGACTATTTCACTTTTCCTATACCTTGTATATGTTTATTATTACAATTTTATAAGTGTGTGTGTTTATTATCTATCAATAAAAATGAATCACCAAATGTGTTGCTAAGCGTAAAACTCGAGAACGGTTCAACTAATTCGGCTATTTTTTTTCATATTTTTGTGAAGGCCGAAGGTTCTTATGAAGAGAAAAAACGTAAAAATTGCGAGGAAAATATTAAAAGCAAAACTTTTCTTTTCCTATACAAACCACAGAGTAAATAATAATTAAAACACATGTTCCCAACTGTCAAACATTTGACGTCAATCAATAATTTTTGACAGAACGAAGTCTGTCGGGGTAGCTAGTTACATATAAGAGTTTACCTTCTTAGTATCTTGGTCCTTGGAGACATGGATGACGTTCTTGTCATAAATAAGATGTACAATCTTGGTGCACACGACGCCATTGTCCTCACAAGGGCCGTTGGTGGAGTAAACTTCATACTTGTGATGGCCGGTGGCATTTCTGTCTCTCGAGGCCAGGTAGGTGCAGTTGCCCAGGAATGGGAGGTCGTCTCCCTCGAAGGTTTCGTATTTAGCTGGAGTGCCGACGCCGTTGCACTTACCTGGTGACATTTTCGGATGTTAGTTAATTAATTAGAATAAAGATTAAAATAAGGATATATAGATATATATTTTTGTTAATCATTAGCGTTATCTAGAATTTATTGAGGTAACAACAATATAATAAAGGATATTTGACTATGGTAATGTTGGAGTTTTTATTATATTTTTTAAATACAAAATAGTCGAATTCCGATTTCAGATTTCCCTTAACACATTAATTAGATCGTAACAAAAATGTTTTTTAACATAACACACGCAGCATATTTTGTAGTATTTGCAAACTTGTTGCAGAATTTTGCTATTGGGTGAAATTGTAAACTGAAATGTAGTTTCATTATCGGAAAGAAATAGATTTTCATCGATTTGGTCCTTTTGTTTGTAAAAAACAAGTGTGTGTGTGTGTACTTATGTATGCACGTAAGAAGTTATACTTCTTAGGCGTAACAAGCAAAATTCTTTCTAAATAAAAATATTCTTCGCGTTATCCTACGTTTGTAGAAAAAACGACACTAATAATAGAAAAAAAGGTATTTAATACATTGAAAGTTTTATTATAACGCATTATCTAATTAAATAAAGTTTATTTAAATAGCATAATAAATAATACATACCGTCAACTAACCTTAAACTCTACAAACGTACTCAAAGTAATATGTAAAAACCATTTTTATCATTATCGTGAAGTTGGTAACTTTTTTTGAAAAACTAAAATGTTGACTGGCTAACTTCAGGGTGTCGGTTTTTCGTGACGGTGTGCGCGCGCATCGTAAAAATTGACTCTCATCATTTTTCCCTAACGAGCCAAAATGACTTTTAAAGTTATACTTCATAACTTTAAAAGTCAAAAGATATTTGAATTTGTTGTTAAAGTAAGAACGTGCGACACACACATTAGTTTTTCACTACACAAAGATCAAGTGAGAGTGACAATAATGACAGTAGTAGGCTCACAGTCGAGGCAGTCGGCGGGCGCGACGCAGGCGTCGGCCTTGCGCAGCTTGCCCTCGGGGCAGTAGCAGCCGGGGAAGCACTGGCCGTCCTCCAGCGGGCACGCGCGCACTGCCGCGCCCGCCGCCGCGCACGCCGGCTCGCAGCGCTTGCGGTAGCAGTCGTAGTGCACCAGCGGCGCCGGACACTCCGCGGCTGTACACAAACGTACGTCCACTTCGATCATCATTTTTACAGGTTTAGATATGATAGTAAATAAATAATGAAAGAAAATCCAAAATAAAAAAGCTATGTAGACTCTCATTACTGCATTAGTTTTATTTAGGAACGACCTTTCTCAGTTTTTGTAGTAACGTCTTTTGGTTGTGTATTAGAATGGATAAAATAAGACAAATTAAATTGTAAGCTAGCTACTAGCGTCGTGTTGTTCTTCTCTGCTGGTGAGTAGAGTCAGCAGAGTTCCATAGAAAGGGAGAACAGAGTTGGCAACGCATAAATGACAATGTTTCCAACGCGGAGCGGTTATTTGGCAACTTAGTTTTAGACTCTGACGGAAACTAAAAATCATGACGGAAACAAAGGTTTAACATAGCTTCGAAGACTCTGATATCAACATTGTATAAATATAATTAATTTACTTGTGACCCATAAAAAAACAAGTGTGCTTTAGACCACACGCCTGAAGTAAAACTTCATACGAAACGTAACTGGCTATGAGAGAAAGAGAGAAAGAAAATGTGTGCTTGCACCTCTCTCTCTAACCCCTACAGTAATATACGAAACGTAACTCTCTCTCTTTCTATCTTCACTAACTTATATCTCCCTCTCAACTTCCGTTCGCCTCACCTGATAACATTTTTCGTAATGTATTCACCAACTTCTTCCGTTCGCCTCGCCTGATCACACTTTTCGTAACGAAAAGAAGTTTTCGTAAAGAAGTTTTAGTTCAAAAAGTGGTAAAGAAAAATCTTACGCCTGACTCTTGGAATACGTTCTACGTAAATGAACTAAAACGTACATATACCTATTTTGTCAAAGTTCTGAATCTTCGCAAAAACTGATATACCCACATTTTATCGCGTATATTTAAGTACAAGGTAGTTTATAACTTACGACAATCCAATTGCATCCTCCAAGATGAGACATCTATATTTTTGTCAGCAGCCAAACATTCAGCCACCAGTTGTTCCACTAGCAGACATCGGCACTGCTCCTCAGTGCGATGAGTTCCGTTCGTCACCAATTCTGTACATTGGCAGATCTTCTCCAAGCAGATGGAACGCCACTTATTCAGGTTTAACACTTTAGCACATTGGGAAAGCGGTTCTTTTCTGTAGAAGAAATAGAGAGAGAAAATATTAGGATACAGTACTTGGCGGAAAAGGAGATGATCAGATGAGCAAGGGAAAATGAATTGCCACATGAGAATTGACAATTTTGGAATAATTTTTTTTGTTTTTGAATGGTTATCATGAACTGGAAGAGCGGAGTGTTGGACTCCCTGCGCCACGAAGTAGGTCATCAGTCTAACTTATGAGTTAGACTGACGACCTACTTCGTGGTGCAGGGAGTCGTTTAATGAAAGGTGGTGCATGACCGCTTGTTACAGAAACTGGACTTTTTTTTAAATTTTGGTAAAATGATTTATTAGGACCAATCCAGGGAACAAGACAGAGGGCTTAGCATAATCGTTAGCCAAGTACGTTGTTTTTATTTTCTGTTTAAAAATCTTGGGGTACCGCATCAACCAGGGCACGAAGGGTTTCGCGGCTCCAAAGTTTCTCAATCCAGACAGGCACTGGCCATAATTTCTGAGGACCCTGTCCAGTTGGTGTAAAGTGGACTTTATTACATTTATATTAACGCTAAATTGACTTGTACTAAATATACGTACGTGATGACGTCACACAGTTCCCAAGCATGCCTCTGCTTCTCATCGGAGATGACCTTGGTCTGGCAGGCGTTGGGCGGCAGGCCGGGTTTGGCCCAGGCGCGCCCGAACTCGTCGATGCTGGTGGCGAGGCGCCCGTCGGGCAGGCTGCGGTCGTTGGTCGGCCTGCCGTCAAACGCGCCGCACAGCCCGTCCACTGAGCCCATATACTTCTTGTACACCTGACGTCAAATCAAAAGTAAATGAATACTTTCACAAATGCACATAGTAAGATTTTAGAATAATTAACCAATAAGCGGTGGTAGTGTCCTAAGGTTTTAGACTTGCGATCGAGTGGTTGCCGATTCGGAAACATTTAACTTAATTGGAGGGGTTTTCAGAATTATTAGTAATGTGTTACCCAAATTATAGTTTATTTTTTATGGTATAGGGGGCAAACGAGCAGTCGGGTCACCTGATGGCAAATGACTACCGCCGCCCATGGGCACCTGTAATTCGAGAGTCACAAGTGCATTGCCGCCCTTTAAGGTGGAAGTAGGAGAAGAGGGGGAGGGGGGAAGAGTGGGAAGAGGGGAGAGGGGAAGGACGGGAATAGGGGGGAGGGAAGTGCTAGGGCCTCCGGTAACCTCACTCACGCGGCGAAATGCAATGCAAGCATTGCTTCACTGCCGGTTTTCTGTGAGGCCGTGGTATCGAGCGGAGTCGAGCCGGACCATACGTGCCGAAGCATGGCTCTCCCACGTAAAATTAACTAGCGATTAATTAATTAACGATTCCGGTAATGTCACTCACTCGACGAAACACAATGAAGCATTGCTTTACTGTCGGTTTTCTTTGAGGCCGTGGTATCACTTAGCTCGAGCCGGCCCATACGTGCCGAAGTATGGCTCTTTCACGCGCAAAGGTGGCTCTATCATTTACTAGACCATCATTACTTAAATTATATTAATCCTAACTTTCACTTACACCAATTTTAATGTCTCCTTCGGAATTGTACAGCACTGTGAAGTTGTACTTCCTAGACTTAATGGAGATACCATTTCCAAGTCGAGCCACGTCATAGCTGTTCTTCTGGAAGCAAATTTTGCTGGTCTGCTCCACGGTATACTCGTAGTTGTCGTATTCTATCATCATATTGGGTTTCACGAGGATCAGTTGGTCGTCTTGGAGAACCAGAAGCTCGTTGCGGCATCCGTCTAAACGGCATTTCTTGCGGACTGCAACAAAATGTGTTGTTTATATTATGAGTTATTTGTTATTTGAATCTTAAGTCGACTTAAGATTTAGGTCAAGTCAAAATCAAATCTTGATTTGACCTGGATCTTAAGTCGACTTCGACTTCGAGTCGTCGATTTTTTGCGGACAGCAACAAAATGTGTTGTTTATATTATAAGTTATTTGTTATTTGGATCTTAAGTCGACTTAAGATTCAGGTCAAGTCAAGATCAAATCTTGACTTGACCTGGATCTTAAGTCGACTTCGACTTCGAGTCGTCGATTTTTTGCGGGCAGCAACAAAATGTGTTGTTTATATTATAAGTTATTTGTAACTTGGATTTTAAGTCGACTTAAGATTCAGGTCAAGTCAAGATCAAATCTTGACTTGACCTGGATATTAAGTCGACTTCGACTTCGAGTCGTCGATTTTTTGCGGACAGCAACAAAATGTGTTGTTTATATTATAAGTTATTTGTAACTTGGATTTTAAGTCGACTTAAGATTCAGGTCAAGTCAAGATCAAATCTTGACTTGACCTGGATCTTAAGTCGACTTCGACTTCGAGTCGTCGATTTTTTGCGGGCAGCAACAAAATGTGTTGTTTATATTATAAGTTATTTGTAACTTGGATTTTAAGTCGACTTAAGATTCAGGTCAAGTCAAGATCAAATCTTGACTTGACCTGGATATTAAGTCGACTTCGACTTCGAGTCGTCGATTTTTTGCGGACAGCAACAAAATGTGTTGTTTATATTATTAGTTATTTGTAACTTGGATTTTAAGTCGACTTAAGATCCAGGTCAAGTCAAGATCTTGACTTGATCCTAGCGAGTATATAGCTGGAGGCCGTTACTTTGATCTCTGGTAAGCTAACATTGTTTTTATGAGTTTTCTTTTCGGTTTTAGGTACAAACAAAACATTCTGTCGTAAGCAGTTTGTTTGGTCAATACAATTATATAAACGTATATTTTTTTACTGACAATAATTCGTTAGGAAGTTAAGGAATGTGACAGCCCTCGCAATTTAGATTTTTATGAAATTTCACTTATTCTTATGTATGTAAATTTAGTTTTTTTTTTCTTTCTATCAAGCATAAAGACAGAAAGAGATAACTGGTACCCAGCTGTTATAAGTACAATAAAAAATAAAATTAACCACACATTAACGTAATATTTTAAACATAATATTTTAAGTTAGTTACGTAAAAAACGTTGAATAAATTGTATCCAAATTAAGTAAATATTGTAAAAACTCTAAATTTAAAATTGCGCCATCTGTGAAAGTTACCCGAACTAATATAATGGATAATTACATAAATAATAATAATAATAAAATACTCGCAGTCAGTATTTTTCGTTGTGCCAACACTTTTTTCCGTCTAGCCCTGATCCGCCGAGCCTCTAAAGTGTAACATGCGTTATAGAACTTCATTTCAAAAACATTTCATCTGAATTAGAAATACTTTATAGGTAAGTTATTAAAGATATAGGTTGTATAGGTGGGAGTCGAGTTATCTCGAAACTTAAGTTAGTACCTAACCTACAACATTTCCATCTTTAATAACTAAGTTATTATTGTATTACTTAGTGTAGGTACTTACGGAGTATGACCCAAGAATCAAATTTGTTCTCTCTAGCAAGTACGTGGAAGCAAGCGTCGTACTTATACTCAGTGCCATCGAAGGTGTTGAAGGTGCGTCCGGTCACGTTGCAGAACACTTGTCGCTCAGGCGGTGGGACACACTCGTACCTAGAGTCCAAACAATCCTATAAGTTTCTGCATAGGTACTTTTTATCGTGAGGGAATATGAAACTTAACTACATTACATTATAGGATATTTTTCGTTCGAAATAAGTAAACAGTATATTTCGGAATCATAAAAAAATATAGCTAGCTTTTGCCCACGGCTTGGTTTACATTAATGTATATTTTGTCCATCAATTTTGTAAGCAGCGGTAGCGTAAGGGCTAACGTCGGACTTGCGGCCAAGTGGTTGCGGGTTCGAACCACACCCAGTGCACTACCGTCGTGAACCCACTCTTAACACAAGCACTTAGCTTAGCTGGAGGGGTTACAAGAATGTGTGAAAAGTTACTAGTAATGTGTGACCCACGATGCTAGAATTCTTAAAAAAAAGAACATTTCAGATATCCCTAGGGAATAGTAGTTTTTTCTGGATCTAGGTATGTCCTTTCCTGTATTTTTTTTAACGTGTGGAAACCCTCACGGGTCATCACCTCACTGGAGCTAACGGTGAAGAATACTCCACTTTGTTGTTGGAATCGAATCGAGTAAAACCACACAGTGTTCCGTCACAAGTGGGTCTTTTGCAGGGGGCCTGGGTATACCCTTAAAAAGGAAGCCTCCGAGAACCTCTGCAGATCTTAGCCGCCTGACAGCAGGTGACCACACCGTGGAGGCCTTACCACCTCCAGATCATAGAGGCGCGGGCTGAACACATCGTACCACCATCTCGGGCTTTCTTCTGCAAGGGCGGCGGCCCCTTTTCTGTACCCTAATTATGTCATTTCATGATGAGCAGTTCAGTAGTTAAGGCGTGAAAGCCGTAACAGACAAACTCACATTTGCTTTGAAAATATTATAATTAGGATGATAATATAAATACATAAGTCTAAACAAGTATGTATACTTTAAACACTTACTGAGGGCATCTGCTGTGCATGGACGCAATGCTATCTAACTTGAGGCTGTACCCTTTAGGGCATGACACCACAGAACACACCGGAGGAGGAGCCACTCCACCGTCAGGTTTGAACGGAGGCAGCTTGGGGATACACTTGAACTGCGCACACTCCTGTACTGGGGCTGCCGCTGTTGTGTTCATTTCGGGCTTGCCCAGAGAGAAGGCTTCGCTCGGACGGGACGGGGGTGGTAAGCCTGCCAAGTTAGAATTTAATCATTGTTTTTAAACTTTTGCGATTTCTATTAGATTATAAATCGATTAGAATTGTAAATTGGGACTTAATCGTGATAGTATTTATATACTTTTTAAGTTCCACCGGACCGTGATCACGAGCGTGGTCAGTCCACCCGTGACCACGATCGGTGCAATTCAATTTGGATGTAAACATCTGAGATTTTCATAAATAAAAAGAAATAGTAATATTAAAATGCAAATGAAAGATATTCGTATTAAATCATTTTTTTTTTGTTCCAAAAGTCTGAGTGGAAAGTAATTTTCAAAAGAACTGGATATTATAACTGAAAATATTAGGAATTGTCTTCCTTACCGTATCCACCATATCCACCTTTAGAATATCCTCCCTTTGAATATCCTCCTTTTGAATATCCTCCTTTTGAATATCCTCCTTTAGAGTAGCCACCCTTAACGTATCTTTGGTAGGAGTTCCGAGGTCTTGGGGGCGGTAGATCGGAAATTGAAGATCCATACGTTGAGCGAGAGGAGGCAGGAGTACTTTTAGTGTAGACGACTGAGTAGCCGGGTGGGCACTCCACTACCGGGCATATTACAGCTGTGGAAAAAAGTGTACTTACATATTATGCGTATCAAATAAGAAGATAACTGTCAAACTGCCATATTGCTTTGTACCTACGGCTAGAAAAAAAAACGGTCCGGTGGTGTAGGTGTAATAAGTACATAGGTATGTAATAGTAATAAATTATAAGCAATAAACTGTGAAGTACTATGATTAATGGTTAGGTCTGCTTTCAAGAATGTTTTATTGCATTTCTGTTGTAGTTGGCAATAGTATAGGTAAAATAAAACTGGGACTAGCTTGATTTATTAAATTGGCTTGTTGGTTTAGTGGTTAGTGATCCTAACTGCTGAGCCGCAGGTCTTGGGTTCGATTCCCATCCAGGACAAATAATTGTATGATGAGAATGATCATTTGTTCTGTGTCTGGGTATAATTTATCAATAATATGTATGTATTTAGTAATATATAAGTATGTTTATCAGCAGTCTGGTTACCATAGTACAGGCTCTTTAGGATCAGAGGGCCGTGTGTGAGATGTGTCAAGTTATTATTATTATATGTTTCTTTTCTTTTACATTCATGTTTCAATAAGCTATTTTGCTAAATATTTGCACTTTTACATTAATCCATTGCATCTGTCCATCTAAAGGCTGTCTCTGTAAGAAGTCGTATCTAGTAATAAGACCACTGTTTGTACCATAATACTTTGTTTTTTTTTTGTTTTGTGTCAAATTATTATAAATTTATCGTAATTGTAACGGTAGCGTTTTTTTTTTAATTTTCAAAAAACAAGTCCACGTTATGCACTACCTCCCGGGCTCTTAATATTATAAAAGGAAAAGGTAGGTAGGCCAGAAGGGAAGGCATGGAAGGAATGGGATACTGCTTATACGGATGTATTGGTTAGTGTTAGTAAAGTGTTAGTTGCATACCTGTAACTCGAACTCTGTTTTTTTTTTTTTATGGTATAGCGTCACAAGTGCGTTGCCGCCCTTTAAGGTGGGAGTAGGAGAAGAGGGGGGGGGAAGAGTGGGAATAGGCGGGAGAGGGGAAGGACGGGAATACGGGAGAGGGAAGGGTTAGGGCCTCCGGTAACCTCCATAAAAATGTTTGGCTTAGGATGATATAAAACACGCTAATTGATCATGATTTTTTTGGGAAAAAATATTTAGGGAGGAGGAGGGAAGGTCCTGGGGACTTCCCGGAGGCTTCCTTCTTAGGGTATCCCGGGTCCCTTGCAATAGACCCACTTGTGACGGAACACCGTGTGGTTTTAGTCGGTTCGAATCCGACATACCACCTCACCGTTAGCTCCGGTGAGGTGATGACCCGTGGGGGTTTCCACACGAAAAAAAAAAAAAAAAAAAAAACGGTCCTGGGGACCTTCCAGTACAATCTATATATATAAAAGTTGATCCCTATTTCCCTTGGTCACGGCGGCGCCAATTCTTTTTTTTTGTATTTGTTATTGTCAGGAGAAGGTTCTTATGAAAGAAAAAATTAAGAAAGTTGCACGGAAAATTTGAAAATTTAAGAAAACTTAACAAGGGCCTTACGCCTGTGAAACCGCGATGCGCAGCTAATCATTATAAAAAATACGAACGTTATAAATAGTGTAAAAATATTTGCCTATAGATTGACTACCTACTTTATAGTGTTTAAAACAATAATAGAAACAACTTCAAAGACAATGCTTAATTTTGGGACACGGGTGTCGCCAAACGCTTACATTTACAAATTAATTACTATTTGAATTGCATTTCAACGGACGAGTGCGAGTCTGACTCGCGCACCGAGGGTTCCGTAAGCAAACAAACTTGTATGTAGGTAGTCCATCTCGAGCATCAATTCTCGAAGATTTTTGCTCGTCTTTTCTGATAGACAAATTTAACTTTGCGGTTCTAAAAATACTCTCCCATACATCGATGTACGACATAGTCAACTTTCCAACCGCAAAATAAAAGTTTGTAATCACAAAAACCGTTTTTTTATGTGATATAACAACAAATTAATGACTATCGGATTTTTACTACTACTCGTCTTCCTTTCAAGAGTCTAGGTCAATGGAAAGTACCCTTACCTGCGAAATGTTCAAATATGTTAAAATCTAATGTTTAATGGCTGTATCTTTTGATTACGTTGACTTAGAAGCTTGATTTCTTTACAGCTTCAAGGGACCGCAGACATAAGTATTTGGTATTAATTTCAGCTTGATGCATCCATAGGTTCTTGAGAAATAGGGTCTCGACAGACAGACCAACAACAAAGTGATCCTATATCCTTCTAAGGGAGATTCTAAAGGGTTCCTTTTTTCCTTTTGAGGAACGGAACCCTAAAATACGAGATTGGTGATTTATGCACACCTAATGCCATGATAGCTAGTAGTCAATCGCGATTGAGGATATATTGCGGATCTGCGCATAATTGTGACACGTGGCACGTCCTCATATTTTTATTTATCCGCGGTTTGTTTTTACTGCCCAATTTTTTTCTTGCAGCCTATACATTGAATTTATTGTGTGGCACTACCTAAATGCTTCTACGTTTCTTAGCCAGTGATCGAACGAAAAGGATTCAACATTACCTTCTATTATTTTCTTCTAAGATATAATATATAACACCGTGAGGCATAAAATCTGATACTAATTGATCTTACCAGGAGTACTAGGACTTTTTACGTTATTATTTTGTTTGGGTATACGTAGTTTCTTCTTTGTTTTTTTTAAATTTCGTGTCTCGGTCTTAAAGCGGTCTGCTATTCGGTTTCCTAAAAACCACACATAGTTTCAGTTCGTTTTCCAATTATATTGTAAGCGACAATAAATTAAGCGCCCGACCGATCTGTTTCTTACCATTTTTGATAATATCATTTTTCCGGTGAAAGCTACTTTTCCTAACGGGCGAAAAATGTTTTAGTGAACCTCTTAAACCTTTTGGTACTTGAAGTTTATTGTCCATTTCGTAACCTAAAATTAAAACCAATTGGTACACAAGTACATTGCTAAATTTTGAAGAAAAAGCTATTAAAAAGCAAGTACTGAGATTTTTAGTTTTATAAATTAATTTTTTGGCTGGATTGAAAAGGTGCCTTACCGCGTCCAACAATTCTATTTTTTTTATTAAATTTGGACTCCTTAAGTTTTCGTAAGCCGTTAGAAATATTTTTTTTGTGTTGCTTATTTTGTCCTAAAAATAAATCATTCAATATTATTTATAAACAACAAGTACTTAAATAAATCCTAATAATTGATTGACACTGAATTATTCGACAGTAGTTTTACGGGATGAACAGAACGGGTAACGAATGCACTTTGATAGCAAAGGAAAAAGGATCCTCGGACCAGGATATCTGACAAGACATGACACAATGGTTGATGTTGGGATGTTGTATTTAAAGTAATGAACGCGAGAACATTTATATCACTATGGAAAATCAGTAGTTTCGCGAAACCCTTATTACAGATAAGTAAGGTAGCACGTGTGTACGTGGTAAGTGTGTACAACAAATATGAAATTATGTGTGTCTAAATATGTTAAGCTCTTCAAGAGCTTTCAATTTTCATTTTGCTAAAGGTAACTGCTATCGTGGATTTCTACTTAATTTGTAATTACGTTGACGGGAATTAATGCGGTCACGTATTTTTGACAGGTTGCCCTGGCCGTCGTCAACATTATTATATTATCATAGAACGCAAACGCGAACTTTTAAAAGTTAGTAGGTACTTATTCTATTTAATCTAGTCCTAAATCTTTCCATTTAGAATTTATCACGGAATCATTTATATTACAAATCCAATGTCTTCAACACCTAACACAGTTAACACACTCTAAAAAGTCTATTACGAGTAGGGCTGCCATCCGTCCGGGTTTCCCCGGATTTGTCCTAGTTCAGAGGACGTCCGGGGAGCGTCCGGGCGGGGTTTTCAAAAAGTGTCCGGGTAAAACACGGACACTCTGATGCAGGGGCAACTTATAATTATTAGATGAACAAGCGGTTTAATTTAATAAAAAAATGGAATCGGCGTTCTTTTTTTAAGGTGTCCGGGAAAGAATCTCGATTTCACACATGTGTCCGTGATTTTTGAAGAGTTTGTCCGGCGTCAGCAATTTACGTGATGGCAGGCCTAATTACGAGTAACCGCAGTCATGAGTGTGTGATATTACCAAATGATGTTCCTACAAGAAGACGAACTATTTTATTCTACTCATCATCTTGTGGAACATTGTTAAGGGTTTTGGCTGGTTTCTTTCATGGCTGACGCCAACCCTCCTTGGGAATGTAGTCGTTTTAAGACGGGAAAGAAGGAACAAGGTAAATTTGTATAAGGAAAAATGGGAAGGGAGAGGAACCGAGGGTAAGGGGTACCGCAAGTCTCGAGAGTCAAGAGATTGCAGTAGCTCGCAGAAGCCGGGGTCACGTGCCCGAATGTCCTGTATTTCTTGCAGTGATGGGCGTAACTAGTTACTTATGTAATCCAATTAATAATTGAGTTACAAATAACTTTATTAAAATGTAATATACCTATATCTATCATCGTTATTACACAGTAATCAATTACATTGTAATTTGAACTACTTTGGATGTGCAATGTATTTCAATTTCAAATTCAAAGTATTTCAATAACCAATTACAATGTAACTGTAATTTGTAATTATTAATCTAATTACTTTTTGCCATTCACTGATTTCTTGTGACTGGAGAGGCCGCTAGGAAAGGAACAGCAGCTATTTTATTCATTTCAAAATTGTTGTAAACTCACAAAATTTCTATTCATTGTTTGTTTGTTTATTTAGCATTTCTTGGTTTCAGCTGGTAGGTAGTAATTATTTAACCGACAGATAGATTCTTTACTGACAGTAATTATATGTGTTTGTACCTACATTTGATTACGATTAGTAGATACATTAAAAAGGATTATATTAGGTTACACGTCACTGGTATTATTGCTAAATCTTCCTAACAAAGATGTAAATGTCTTTATAAGCAGATAGTTCACATCAGTAGTGTTCTGAATGAGGTATGATCACTTCACACATATTACAACAAAATATTACATATTACCGATAGAAAAAACGAAATAATAATGGTTAATCAATTATGGATTTTATCCTATCCATGTATCTACTAACTATGTATGCAGTACCAAAATTACTGTTTTGTACAGTTACTACAGTGTACTATTTTGTACTGGTTTAAAAATAACAGTTCGATAAAAAAATATCTTTTAAAATTTCTAATCAATTAAATAAACATCAATATTAATCGAATTGTCTGTGCAAGTGTGTTTAAAACAGTGGTGAGCGCGATATTTTAACAAAAAAGTTAACCGCATCCGTCCCGTAGGGTAACATTTCATTATTTCGTAAAACGTAACACACTGAGAGACTGTCTATGGACCATGTTGTCCAGGGAAGTAACTCAGCATTGCTTTTATAGGTTAATCAATCATTGTATAAATACGTAACTATTACCATGGGGTCCCATCTCTAAGAACGAAAAAATGGTTCAAACAAATATCAATAGATGGCGTTACGGGTATCGATTTGTTATTGAAGTTTATGGAAAATCAATATTAGGTCCTGATTAAAATATTTTCTAATTTCATAAAATACCCTAAACACGGAAAAATTGAATAAAAGCTTCTTAAATCCAATTTTCTTATTTTGACAAAATTCAATATTGTCGTAGTTCCTCTGGCGGCAATTACGTACAACAATGTACTACGCTGAGGTTGTTATACGGTTTTGTTATTGTTTGTAGGTACTGACCACAGATAACATAATACTATACTAGTACCTAGTACTAACTATTGATAGTTGGCCAAATTTTATTGAAACTGTATCGCTGCGTTATGTTTTTGCATTTTCTATTGTAGGTAAATTATTAATACACAAATTTTAATTCGAATTTCAAAGATACTATAAAAATTAAGAATAAATTTTTCTCATTGTGTTTTACATATTTTTTTCATATTGTCACGACACAATCAATAGTAAACGCATGGTTTGTGTCAACTTTGTTGTGTAGGCAAGTTAGGTATTTATGTAACAGACATTATGATTTGGCAAAGTAACTACTTATTTAACTAAGCACTTACACGTACTATCTATTTACACATACACATTGCTAATAGGAATCTTTCACCTCAGACCTTACTCGATTGCAGGGCTGCCAGATTGTATAATTGGATACAAAATTCGTATAATTCGGTAATCATACTTATGCTGTTTGTATACTAGATGCATTGTATAATCGGATACAATGTCATTACTGATGTTATAGTGTAATAAGTACGACATACATATAGAGATACTTAAAACAAATCATGTCTGTGATATCCTGTGTTAAGTAATTATACCTTAGAGCTATATCACATAATTGCATTTTACAATATTAGGTATTTACGCACGGCGACGACGACTCGGTCGGACTCGCGAGTTCCCGATACTGTGTTACCGCAGTGACTAAGCAATCATGATCCTTTTTCTACTATTAAATTATTTGTTTTATTTCCTTTCTTAAAATATTGTTAATAATGCGTAATGTTCCAGCCACTAGCTATGCGCCTGCGGCTTTGGTTGTATAGATTATGATAGTATCAAGTTTCTTATTTTTAAAAACATCAAGTAGGTAGGTATTTTAAATAAAATTATTTCCATAATACAAATGTGATTTAAATTAATAAAAACCATGTAAATATTTCAATTTAAAAATACCCATTGGTAATTAGGAATAAGTATATTTGGATTGTCAACATTTTGAGTTAGAATAATTCAATCGTAAAGATAGTTGTCTGTTCCAATACGTAGATCCTATGGAGAAGAACAGGCAAGAAACTCCAAAGAAACTCTCTTTCAACAAGTTTTTTACAATTTTCTGGTTCATCATCATCAATCTTTTCGCCAATCCTCACTGTGTGAATGTTGTGTGTTACCAGGGCAGTTGTCGTCGAAGGGGTTGTTAGCTGGACGTTTGATCAGATATAGTGACCCCTACTACCATAGCCAGGAATAGCAGGGCTGCCTGAGACTCGGGGCCTGATCATTCTGTTTGCTTTCATTGCGGGTTTTTTACCAATACTCGCCACGCTTGGCAGGTGGGCGCAGTGTTCGGGTTTGGGGTTTTGTGGTTTCGCGGTAGACGCTGCTGCACACCTTCTGGTTTTTTGTCCCCTAGCCAAATCTTACGGCACCCACAGTAAGAGAAAGGGCGAAGGTAACATTCTTGGTCAGCACCCCACAGCATTTAAACAGGTATTGAACTATCAAATCTCATTCAAATGGGCTATGAATCTTCATTTCTTAGCCGCGCCTTGCTACTCTTCGGCAGTTACTGCTTGTCAATTTCAAACAATTAATTTTAAAAGAAATCAACATTTCTCTGTCCCTCAACTTCGTAATCGGCTTCCTTAAACAATTATTTTTATTTCTCTCATTAATGAAAAAGAAGAAAAATCATATTAGTAGTAATGAATAATAATAAAAATGAGAGATTTTTTTTACCAGACTGTTTTCGGATTCCCTATCTCGTCGTATCGTGAAACATTCCCATAAACTTCTAAGTACGAAAATTTTTTTTTTTTTTTTATAATCATATTTCGTTTCCTTCATTTTACTCATATATCGATTGCTACAAAATAACATTAAGACAATGAAATTATAATTTTATTTAGGGCAGGTGTACCTTGCTTCATTTGTTTATCTTAATGTAAATGTATATCATCTCTTTCTAAAACATTTGTACACGGAGCGTTTTCGACTCATGTCAGATACAAATAAGAGTCATAATTATTAAAAAATAAAGAAATCTACATATCACACCTCAAGTTAACTAAACACACCCTTGGTCGCACAGAGTGCCAAACAAATATATATGCATATTATACATTCTTAATACATACAATTGAAACTCTTACGTAATTACCTATTAGATACATACTTACAAACATACATGCATGATTATTTATACATAACTTAAATTTGCATTTGTTTGCAAATGTATAAGACGAGATTCATGTGATGCTTAATATGCTGCTACTATTTAACTGTAGTAAAATGTTGTAATTCCAACTGTCATTATAATAATAGTCTATACTATTCATACACTCGAAATACATAACCTAAATTGAGTCAAGATAAGCTACATCCTACAAAATAATTTTATATCTACTGTTAATACGCCGTTATAGTGGAATACAAAACTTTGATATTTAAAAAAACATCTGGAGCCTTATCGATCAGAGAGCTTTACTCTGATGTTTTTAATTATAATTACTATAGTATTTATTTATATAGTAAGAAAAAAAAGGACGTGTTATTTTTACTAATATTTTTGTACATTGAAGGGAATATAGTTGTTATTAGGTTGTATTAGAGCATAATTTGGCATGGGATACAAATATTACACAACAATGATCGAAGTGAAATTGACCTTGAATGGCCGATCCACGAGATGTTTCACGTACGTAGTTCTGGTCGTATGTAATAATCAATATATTCGTTAAATAAAAATAATGCTTACCGGTTATAATAAATAATAGGCCGTTTGATTATTTATAAGTAATAATTTATTTTATCGGTTATCTAATATAACGAACACTCCTACCTGCTGATTACATACTAATTGCGCCATCTATTGGTTGCGCGTTTATTAGTAGGTAAATAAATCCATTTCATCGCTAGGTGGCTCTAGGTATCTATCGCGTTGCTAGAGGCATCTAGCGCCTTTGTAGGTGCAAAAATAAAAACCCGCAGAATTGCCCGAGTTAGGAGGGTCGCGTTTCGTTGTATGGGATGAGGTATCTGTACTAGTATAGTATTATGTTATCTGTGCTATTACGTTCTCATTTTTTTTTCCGTGTTGAAACCCCCACGGGTCATCCCCTGACCATGGCTATTGGTGAAGTGGTACGTCGGAATCGAACCGACTAAAACCACACGGTGTTCCGTCACAAGTGAGTCTATCGTAAGGGACTCGGGTATACCCTAGGAAGGAAGTCCCCGAGAACGTGCTGACTTTCAATAATAATGTGAGGATGAGCAAGTCATCATCATCATCATCATCAAAGTTTGAAGGGTATTCAATAAATATTAATAATTATTTTGGCACTTCTGGCTTCATAACTTGGCTCTGCCTACAGGAAATTAAGTTAACTCTACTATATTGTTACCATAAAATAAGTTACCTCTATTGGCAGATCTGACACCTGTGCTGACAGAAATTTGGCTAATTCTACCGTAAGCTTTTCTGTCATGATCTGAAACCCTCAAAAATTGCAAAGGGAAGAAGCAAACTTCCATCCACATTTATTTGAATTGGCATAAGGACGATTTTCGCATGATGAGACTTTCACAAAATATACGAAGTGTTGTTAAGTGTTATTACTCACGTTTGGGAGTGGTGGGTACCGCAGCTACAGTTGGTTGCTGAGTAACCACAATAGGGGGTTCGGTGACTATCTTCGGGGTGGTAATGGTGCTCGTGGAACTTGTGGTGCAGTCCTTCTCATCATCAGGACAGTCTTGGAGACCGTCGCACCACTTTGCGATAGGTAGGCACAGTTTACTTGTCGGGCAGATCTTGGTGCCGGTGGGACAAGGCTCGCAACCGCACTCGCATGTCGATTTAGAAAGCTTCGGTATTAATTCCTATAGAAATAAAGGTAATATTTATAGTAATCCATACTAACATTATGAACGCGAAAGTTTATTGCGGATTTGGATAAAATTTTGCACGCAGATAGTTAGTGACCTTTTCGGAATTGAATCGACTAAAAGCAAGTGAGTCTATTGCAGGGGACTCGGGTTTACCGTAGGAAGGAAGTCGAGAACCCCGGCAGACCTTGGCCGCGTCTTCAACAGAAGACAGCCACATCATTTATTGGCAACTTCACCCATTCCCCCAGGCCAGCGCTCATGGAGGTCAGAGATCTTTCTGCGTCTTCAAACGCTTGGTGTCTCTTCTTCGGGACGGGAGAGTACTAGTCCTCCCCCGTTTCCTTTCCGCTGCCTCTTTAGCGGACATTCTCTTAAAATGAAGCGATAGAATTCCACACTCTCTCACTTTGGACCATGGACAGAACCATGGTCTCTAGAGAGGCTACCAACGCCAAAAGCTACCGCGAAGATGGTTAGTCACCTGGATTAACACATAGGATACTCTTTACAGTAATAAACGAAGCCTACGCGGGTGAATCCGCGGGTAAATGCTATGTAGTCCTGGCTTTGAGCCACAGCTTTACTCTCGTCAACGTAGATGTTCAGTTAATTTCTAAACATACAAGTTGTTTTTTTTTTTATTTTTTTTTTCTTATATAGCAACATTGTAATACAATTGATACATCAAATTATTGTTACTAATTAATTTTACCGTCCGTAAGCTAAACGAATCGCGTCTTGATTATAGGAACCGGGCATAAGTCACTATCAAGTAGGGATAGTATTTTTTTCTGAATGAAATGTACAACATTTCATAGTTATCAGTTGAGTAATTAAGGCGTTAAAACAAAACAAACTTACAATCGCATTTATATAAATACTAGCAGCGCCCCGCCGTTTCACCCGCGTAAGTCTCGATTCTGTGGGAATATCGGGATAAAAAGTAGCCTATATGTTAATCCAGGTCTCCAGCTATCTACATACCCAGTTTCATCGCAATTGGTTCAGTATTTTTGGCGTGAAGGTAACAAACATCAATACATTCATACATCCATACATCCTCACAAGCTTTCATGTTTATAATATTAGTAGGATGTGTTAAAGTAGCCAACACTTGAACAGTTAGTCCTTACCGGTGCACACTTGCACTCCTTGACCGGCGTACAGATGGTGACCCCGCCCAACTTGCACACGCACTCGTCACAGTTCGACCCTCGGAAGCTGGAGCCCACGGAGTATCTGATAACATATATACAGAGAATATTGTAATCACCTATTGACAAGCTAATGATAATGACGTTTTAACTGACTTCAAAAAAGGAGGAGGTTCTCAATTCGACTGTAGTTTTTTTTTATATTTCCTACCTCAGAACTTTCGACTGGGTGAACCGATTTTGATGATTCTTTTTTTATTTGAAAGCTGGTGCTTCCCGTGTGGTCCAATTTGTTCCAGTTCTGACAGTGGCATCCATGAGAACACCATATAAGTCTTTTATGGAATAGTATTTTTTTTAAGTCGTTTTTTTCTTTAAAGAATTATTTAACAGTTATTATTTGAATGGCTCTAAAGTTTCAAATCACATTCTAAAGTGCCAGAGGTCGTGTTGTCAAGCCAGGATCACAAATAAAGGCCGATACTCACGACATAAAGGACTCTATGCAAGGACACTGGTCCCTGGTGACGCAGTTCTCCCCGTCGTAGTACTTGGCGGGCTCCGTGCACACGCACGCGCCCTCTGTGTTCTGCACGCCGGGACAAAACTCACACGGGTTCTTTAGCTCCGGCTTCACGTACTTGTTTGTGGTCGTCTCTATTGGTACTGGTGTGGCTGTTGAGCAAGAGCAACGTAAATTTAAAAAAATGAGCGAATCTTACAGTCGCATTATCACACATATATTACAATCGCATATGATATTTCATCTTGGTAATAGGCAACATTAACATTGTATCTTTTTTATCGAAATTAAAAAAATATCAATTGAACAGTGGCAGAAACAGAACACTACCGCCACCCATGGACACCTACAACTGAAGAGTCGCACAAGTGCGTTAAGGTGGATGTAGGGGAAGGGGGAAGAGAGGGGGGGGGGAGCAGGGTTAAGGCCTCCGGTAACCTCACTCACTCGGCGAGAAGCAATGCAAACATTGCTTCACTGCCGGTTTTCTGTGAGTCCGTGATATCACTCTGGTCGAGCCCGCCCATACGTGCCGAAGCATGGCTCTCCCACGAACAAATGTTGAATTGTTTCTTCTATACTTAAACTTAAAAATAAACTTAAACAGTATTCCTATATTCACATTCCTGTCTTACGTACAAAGAATTCCCCTCAAGTATCAATATATTGATATAACTCAAAATACTTACGGTAAGGCTCAAAGCATCCGATGGGTTCAACCCTCATCTCAATATTATCCTTCCACGTAATTGGCAACACTTTCAAGTACTGCGCGTGTAAGGGCGGGTGGAACTCATTTGTTACTGTGCTCTCCTTGTCAAAGTTTCCAGCAAAGATTACATCGTCCAACCCGCCGTCGACTACAGGGTTGAAGGTAGAAAGGTCTGAGGTGTAAAGGATCTTGTAGGTGGGCACCCAGCCCTTGGGACCGCCTTTGGTTTTGATGCCGGTGATGTTTCGTGGAGAAGTGAAGTTGAACTGTGAGAAAAATATTCCAATAACTTTGCGAGCTTGGCCTCAATATGTTGAAATCTCTAATGCCGCGTTCCAATAAACAAGAAATGATTCGTTTTGCTTACAGACGGTAAAATATTCATTGAAAATTCAACGAAATTTTACCGTTCGTAAGCAAAACGAATCGTTTCTTGTTTATTGGAACGCGGCATAAATCTAGACGAAGAATACGACGAAGAGGTGAGAAGAGTTGCATCTCTGTATATGAAAAAGTGTCCGGCTAAAGTGTGTAGGTGGCGCTACCGTAACCAGAGGGTGTAATAACAAGAAAGAAAAAAATTCCGCTTTGTGATGGTGCACTTTTCAAATCAAACATTAAGAAAACATTAAACAATTTTTTAAAAATTAACTACTGCAGACAAAACAGTTTTAACTTAGCACTTTATGCCTTTCTATAACTGCTAATTTCATATAATAACATTTGCCTATATTAATGTCATTCTGGGCGATTCTTGAACTATTATAATTATATAGCCCAGTCAAGGAACTAAAATACCTAAATTTTAGATTACCACACGTTTTTATTTTTTAACTTTGACCTTCATTTGCTGTTAAAAAAAAGCACTTAGCGACTTTGAATAGGTCTCATTTGGTAGATAATTTAATGGGAAACAAAAAAGCTTTGGGAACATGTGACGAAAAACGTACTAGAAACGAGAAATTATTAGAGTTGCATCTCAATTTATGCTGAGTGTCCATCCAAATTTCTGAATTTCTTCTGAATATAGATATCACACGAAATGTAAAAAAAGTCCTTTTTTTTTGTTAAATTGTAAAAAAAATGACGCCCCACTTGTCTAGACAGCGGGCATCGAAATTACTATTTATCCAAAAATAAAAATGCGTGGTTATCGAAATGTCCATTTTTTATCTTAAAACAGCTAGGTTGACGGGGCTAATAGCCTTATTAGTAGTCGAGCGTAGATGTAAACTTATTTGTAATGTTTTTCCTTTATATAAACTTACGCCGATATACATGTGTCTCGTGTTTCTTACTATGAAAATGAGGGACTTCCACATGACCGTTCATCCCTTATTTTACCTCCTTAGGGGTTCAATTTCAACATAACATAAAAGGCATCAACTACCAAAATTTCAAGTTTGTAGCACCAGCGGTTTAGACTGAGCCTACCCGTTCTACAATTAAAATTGTTTACTTTGAGCAGATTACGCAACACCGCAGTTTACAACTTACCATGATCCATTCCCCAGGCGTGCTGTAGAGCGGCCTCCAGCCCCTCTCTCCCTCGAGTGGGAAGTACTGCCGCGCGTCGAAGTTGGAGCTCACTTCTATCATCTCTATGGGTAGCCCAGCGGCCAGGCCCAGAGGCTCTTCGCACTGCAGCGATTCAGTCTACAAAGAAAAATATGTTTCGAGATTTTAACTCCATGTCAGAAATAACTTAGAGCGTTCTCTAGATTTATATCTGTGAGATAAGAACCAAGACCTTATCCGCTCAATTATACATCATCATTTTTTGTTACTGTAGCAAAATAACAGTTTTTTATTTGATTATTATTATTTGTCAAATCCAAAGTTTTTATTATATATAAAAAATTGGTTGCCAGTAAAGTCGGTATACGGGCGAAAGTTTTACGTGACAACGACTTTGAGTGGTAAAATAATTTTAATGTGAATATTCATTCGTATAGTAGAAAGAAGGATGAAATAATAGTAACAATTTAAAACATTTATTTATACAAAGAATTATATTTAAAACATTTTATGTCTGTCTCTCTCGCTCTTAGGCGGGCTAACCATGCCCGAGTGGAAGGGACGCGTGCCTCTCACTCGCTCTCATTGTGAGCGCATAACGTGAGCGGAGCGTAACGCAGTTTCTTGAAGTGTCACCCGGCAAACCAATTTATAAGACGTTGTCACGTCAAAAAGAATAATCTAAATCAGATAAGTGTTTTTTTCTATAAAAATCAGTCAATCAAACAGATACTCGTTTACCCCCTATCCCATGATAGGGGGCAAACGAGCACCTTATGGTAAGTAATTACCATGGGCCATTGAAACCTGCAACACAAGAGTCAAAAGTACATTGCCGGCCTTTAAAGTGGGAGTAGGCGGAGGGGAGGGGAGTAGGCGAAGGGGAGGGCAGTTGGAGGCTCCGGTAATCTCAACAAAAGCATTGCTTCACTGCCGGTTTTCTGTGAGGCCGTGGTATCACTCGGATGGAGCCGGAACGTACGTGTCAAAGTATGGCTCTCCCATGGTTTTTGTGTAATGTTTGATTTAAGCAATATATGTACATGTATAGTTACAGTTAAGTAATAACTTACATAGACAGAGAATAAAAGAAGAAAAAATTTCTTCCAGGATGGTTTTCGACAAAGTTTATGAGATTACCGTATTTTGACTTTAAAATAAATTGTTTAATAACCTTCATTACGTTAACAGTTACAGTTAAGAATTTGAAAAATTACGTTTATTTAATATTTTTTTTGTAAAACCAATAATTAAAAGAAAATGTATGTAGATATCGAAGTATGACGCTGTCGTTACAAGTTAGGGAACGTACCGCTTTACGTTAAACAAATAGAAACTGACTTGACTTAAGTTGACTTTCATCACCCTAAACCAAGTCATAAGTCATTAAAATAAATAAATGTCGTGGGTTCGATTCCCACCGAGGACAAATAATTGTGTGATGATCAAGATCATTTGTTCTGTGTCTGGGTGTAATTTATCTATAATACGTATGTATTTAGAAATATATAAGTATATTTATCAGCAGTCTGTTTACTATAGTATAGGCTTGCCTAGTTTGGGATTAGACGGCCGTGTGTGAGATGTGTCAAGTTGTCAAGTTGAATGAGCATGTATAATACATTTCTAGTTTGGAAGTGAAAACTTCTTTAGTGGCGTTGTGCACTTTTTGGGATGGGTAAAAAATGTTAAACTCGCATCGCGACACTTGGCCTGCTCGAAAATTCGTAAGACGGAGTCGAGTTTTTTATATTTAAAAAATATTTCATTCGAAATTCAAACATTTATGAGCGACCAGGAGCGCAGAACTTCCAGTGTACCATAGGTATACATTTAGATAAGTTATTACCTACTTTTTATTTTTAACCTAATTATATATATATACAGATGTGTGTGTGTGTGTGTATGTATATGCAAATACATTGTGAAGTTATGTTTTCACTTCTGACGTGCAGTCCTACGACTGACTGTTTTTTTCTATATACCATGTAACTTTTAATTGACTTATGGGATAAGATTACTTGTGGTTACTGCTATACCCATAATATATTAAGTATATATTAACATTAATTATTTCTTAATAAAAAAACCAAGTATGTGCTTACAGTGGATGGTTCAGTGGTGGACACAGTTTCCACGGGCTCCTGACAGCCGACGAGCTCGAGCCGCACGGCGATCTGCTTGTGCCACGTGAGCGGCCGCACGCGCAGCACCTTCGCCTCGATCGGCGGCTCGATCATCTGCTTCTTAGGCGTCAGGTTGTCCACTGGCCCACGGAATACCTGCATTTGGATTTATTACATTTTTTTTAATGTTAACAACAATCTAACAATTTATCAGATGTTTAATTTGTAATTTTTCATCTACAACTTAACTGATTTTTATGATTTTTTTAAAGTTTAATCAGTCAATTAAATATACCTCTATTCAAATAAACTTACATGTAAGCATTTTTGAATCATCACTACATATTATAAAACAAAGTCCGCCGCCGCGTCTGTCTGTCTGTTCGCGATAAACGGAAAAACTACTGAACGGATTTTCATGGGGTTTTCACTAATAGACAGAATGATTCATGAGGAAGGTTTTGGTATATAATTTGTAACCGTGCGAAGCCGGGGCGGGTTGCTAGTCAATGATAAATAAATTTAAAAGAAAATAGATTTAGCCTAACTTTACATATATTGTATAAGTTATTGTAGGCAAGTAGTCTACCTTTTATGACCATAGATTTTTGTCAAATAAAAATTCGTCACTTTATAATATTCCATCTTTATTAAACACTAGCAACCCGCCCGGCTTCGCACGGGTAGCAAAAACATCTTCGACAATCATCATCATACACCTAAACCTTAACAAGTTATATACCTAAACCTTTCTCATGAATCGCTCTATCTATTGGTGAAAACCGCATGAAAATCCGTTCAGTAGTTTTTTGAGTTTATCGCGAACAGACAGACGCAGTGGGGGACTTCCTTTTATAATACTAGCAACCCGCCCCGGTTTCGCACGGGTACAAATTATACACCTATACTTACCTTCCTCATGAATCGTAGTTTTTCAGTTTATCGCGAAGAGACAGACAGACGCGGCGGGGGACTTTGTTTTATAATATGTAGTGATGATATGTAGTGAATATTTTTACAATATGATTTTTTTTCATCATTAACTCAGCTACATGATATGATGATGATTCTAAACGCAAAAACCTTAGATTATATATAGGTCCAGATACCGTGACTAGTACAAAAGTCACCGTTTACTTTGAAGCCACTTTTTGGTGCTGTGTGAGTGAACCCCGCCCAACGCGAGTGTCTACGTACAATGTTTATGTTTGTGTGCATTGACGGTTTTACTACCAGTGCATAGAGGTTACCCCAAAATTCAGGGACTTTTTTATTAAACATATCTTTTTTTATGTAAGTAATATTAAATAAATACATTTTGAATGTATTTAAATCAGTTACAAATATTCGTTTATTTCATTTTTTAGTTTTTTTCATTTAATTCGTTTAGTTAAAAAGACAAATGTAAAATAAAACTACTTCAAGACATTTTTTTTTAGAGTTTCCTCCTTAAAAATCGATTTTCATATAAGGCTGTATGAAAAAAATATGAGAATAAGAGTAATTTTTTTTTATGGTAAATGTAACATAAAAGCTCTTTTGAGTAATAAAATTAAATGCAACTTTATTCACAGGAACAGAGTAACAAAAGGTATTTTGATAAAATAAAGTAAATGTTTTGCCTTGTTTTGTAGGACTTGGATATATATATATATATATTTTTATAAAGTACCAAGAAACTAGCAAAATTTTACAAGTCCTAAGTGCTCTATAGCTGTGTTCGTTAGGAGTAGTAATAATAAGTTATAATACGAGTACAATCCCACAGCTAAAGTATCGTTTGAGAATTAGAATTAAGAATATTTGAAGGATTCCAGTTTCGCGAACATTAACGTTAAGCATATTTCTCGTCTTTCTATAAATAACAAGTTTGGCAAAGAAAAATATATATACTGTTAGAATGCGTTATGGGTAAATGAAATTCACGTCCTGGCAACATCTCTAGTAATGGCGTCGTAATTTTATTAATTTGAAATTTTGTTCTATTGTTTATAAATACATTAGGAAATAGAATACTTACATATGAAATGTGATGTTCGGACACTTAAGATTTTTTTTTGTATAATTTTTACAGAATGTGACAGCACAAGCAGGCATTTTTAAATATTATAAGTAGCGACTCGAGACGTACTTCAGCGGCGAACGTTCGCTCGCGTGTGACGAGTGAGACGCTTATATTTATTTTAGACGCTTGTATTTTTTGGCTTCAGTTTTGAGGCACGGATTAGGCATCTGGACCTATATATAATCTAAGGCAAAAACCTTATAAAGTAATAAAAAGTAAACAGAAACACTATTCGTTTCTACAATTTTCGAGGTTTTCTCTCAATTTTATCAGGAGCCCATCATCAGATCCTGACTTCCTTGACATAGGACCACCCTTGAGGTATACCCTATCTGACAAAAAAGAATAATCAAATCGGTTCGGCCCGCCAGCCGCTCTACCCCCGCTTTTTAAATCTCTGATATTTTCTAAGATATTCATTTTAATAATATGCTGTAAAGGGCAATTTTGATGTAGGTACATGAAATGCACAACGTATCTAATGTATTTAATTGGATAAGGAATAATACTGTATTGTTTAAAACAGTTTGATAAACAACCCATAATTTTTTTGTAATATATAAAAGACAAAAATGGTTACTGTGGGTTATCCTTAGGAGATAAACATATGCCATCGCGGACTTTTTTATCGATCTTTTTAAGATAAACAATTCCGTAGTACATTAGTTTGATCTATCTCGTAAGGTTTAGCCAGCGTTTGCAATGGAAGCGCACAAAAATATGTTTGTTACGACATGACATTACAAATCTTTGAATTTCTCGACTTTTCTGTTATATGCATTTATACTACATATAAACCTTCCTCTTGAATCACTCTATCCATTGTTAAAAACTGCATGAAAATCCGTTCAGTAGTTTTTCCGTTTATCGCGAACAGACAGACAGACGCGGCGGGGGACTTTGTTTTATAATATGTAGTGATGATTCAAAAATGCTTACATGTAAGTTTATTTGAATAGAGGTATATTTAATTGACTGATTAAACTTTAAAAAAATCATAAAAATCAGTTAAGTTGTAGATGATCTGATGATGTCTAATGGCATATCAACAAAATTCTTTTGTATTTTACTAAAGATTTTGATAGTTTTCAAAAAATGATTCACCTACATTCCCTAATCTTAAACTCGGTACAAATTTGTCCTTATATATTACGTAGGTGGCGCTACTGACGAAATCAAACTGATAACAATAAAAATTATCGCTTGACTAATAGAAGTGAAAAAGATACTGAACTGTTTTTATTATACATTCATCATCTCATTTTGTATCACTACAGGAATATTCTTATATTTCACCTTCAAACACGTACCACAATCTAATCTTTGAAGTCAACTCGTAAAAAACAAATTTAATGCCTACGTCATAAGTCCGCCATTTTACTTAGCTCTTTTCCACCGCAAGATGGCTGCGGAGAATAATAATCTAGTACAGCCACCACTAACCTTAGGTTTACCATCAGGACCTTGGACGGTGTAGAATAACTTTCCATCATCTCCATACAGGACCTCGTAGCTGGTGACGTACTGGTTAAACAGAGGGCTGCCCTGCATCAGTACACCGTAGATTGGTTCCCGGCGAGGAAACTCCACTTGGATGTACTGGTTCTGGTCTGAGATGCTCGGAATCCAACTGCCAGCTGATGAAATTTATAAAATGTTTATACAAAATTCAATTTAAATACCAACTTATGATATTATTTGCAAGCTTTTTCTCGTAACTAAGACGTATAGGTAACCATCGGGAACAATATTTTTTCTTAGATAAAAGAAAGAAAGAAGGAAAAAAAAATAGTCAGTCATGGGACTGCCGACAGAAGTTAAAACTTAAACGAAACGACGAACTTAAAACGTCACAATAGCAGGTTGGTGACATTAATTAATAAGGAGCTAACAGAACTCAATGTTTAGATTAGCGCCCTCTAGTGGATATATATGTGTATTATTAGCGTGACGGTCACGAGTTCCGTGCTTTTCCCCATAGCAAAAGTGCACAAACGTGCCAAAAGAAGTTTTCACTTCAAAATTCTTAAACAGAGTTTTACCTGTGTGATTTAGAGGATGTCCATTAAGTTTCGCATCTTTAGGTTCATAGAGCGAGCTGGCCGTTGAGCTGGCGGTGAACGCGGAGTCGGGCAGAGGTTGGTCACCCCACATCAAGTCTATGTAGCTGGATAAAGGTAAATTTAATTTGATTATTTCAGTATTACACGATTAACATATATTTTAGTATTGTGTCTGTACATATGATTTAGTTTTATAATAAGAATACTAATATTGACGACGAGTCTAATGGTTAGTGATGCTGACTGCTGAGCCAGAGGTCGTGGGTTCGATACCCACTTAGGATAGATAATTGTGTGATGATCTCGGTCATTTGTTCTGCGTCTGGGTGTAATCAATCTATTATATGTATGCATTTAGTTAGTCTGGTTACCATAAATACAGGCTCTGCCTAGTTGGGAATCAGACGGCCAAGTGTGAGGTGTCTCAAATTATTATTATTATATACCTAGTTTTGAAGACTAGTAACATTTTCTTAAGGACTGTTAAACCCATAGACATAGGAATGAGTCTAAATGCGGAAACAGAGCCCTATACCAATACTAATACAAAAAATAGCCACAGACATATAAAAATAGACCGCGGAAGGGGGCGTAATATGCGATAGATGAATAAAAAGAGAAAGTTGCATACGTGGTCCCTTTCAGCGCATCATGGTGCGCGCCGCTAAGGAGACCGCGGGGGGGTAAGGGGTTGCGGGGCGACCCTGCCTCTAGGCCCGTGCGCAAGCACAACTTCGCTAGCATCAGGCCGTACGCGCATCGTCCTCCAGTTCATTACTCTATATTATGACTTTTTCTACTACCATCCGTAGAAGACAGAGAGCTACAATCCAGTCCCTATCTCTTTTTAGCTTTGACAATTGCACACAACACATCGGATCAACATACACACACACACGCCCTAGACAAGGATAGATGGACCACGTATAGCAGCGTTCTCTTTTTATCGAGCTATCGCATATAATATGATAGTCCCATTACTAGCATGGTCTATTCTTATATGTCTATGGTTAAACCTTCTTAAATAACAATCGTATATCTCAAACACGTTTCGCCATCACCATCGTTTAATGGCGGACACATAAATGCATACATTTAACTTTGTTGCTTCGAAAAAGAATTTTACCTGTCAGGATTACATTCAGGCGGCGGGCTAACAGTTGAAGGTAGAATAAGAGGTGCTGCAACAGTAGTTATTGTTGGTATAGTCCTTATTGTTGGTGTAGTCGTTGTTGTTGACGTAGTCGTTGTTGTAGTTGTAGTCGTTGTAGGCTCCTCAGTCGTCGTCAGTTCCCCACAACCAATAACCTCGAATCGTACGGCAATTTCTTCGTGCCACGTCAGAGGTCGGATGCGGATGAACTTGGCAATAACTGGCGGTTCTATCATTTGCTTCTTAGGAGTGTTATTGTCTAAAGGACCGGTGAATACCTGCAAGGATTGGTTAGTGTAATAAATATAATTATAAAGGTATTGTTAATCTAAAGGCGATTTTCTTAAACCCGTATTCACAAATAAATATCATTATTTGTATTCACAAATAAATATCGTTATTTGTGAATACGGGTTTAAGAAAATCTAGGACTCACAGTGAGCCCGGATACAGAGTCAGCAATTTCAATTCTTAAACAATACTTGAGCTTGATAATAAAATTAACTAAAAGGGGCTTTTTGTCTAATTTACTTGTGGCCTTAAGATTTTATTTTTTCAACATTATAACATATTGTTCCCTCTTTCTAAAAATATTTGCTCCCTCTGCATCCTTAAAGAATGTTCAAACTACACTTATTTTTGTTTAGCACACAAAAGTTACCACACGGTTATAGAACGAGAGCGTACGACCAAAACCATGTCCATCAGACAGATGCTACGAAGCAGTTCGGTAAAATTTTTAAACATATTTGAAAAAGCTGTCAGGTCAGACGTTTCGCGAAAAAATTCTGAAATTGGGTATTTTTGAAATCAGAATAACCAAACCTATCGATTTTATATTGTTTTGGCCGTAAATCGATGAGGCAAAAGTGTTGGTCATCGGCTCTCGTGCAATATGTGTGTCGTATTTATGTCATACACACATCTGTCAGCCAAATACCGGAGAGACCCTAGCAACGGAAATGGACCAATCACAGATTTGTTTTCAATGCAGAGCATTCGCTTAGCAAAGGGTAACTTGAGTATCGTTTGTGAATGACTAGGCTGACCACAACAAACGCAATGAGAAATTCTTTATTTAGCTTAGCGTTGCTTCCACGCTTCCCAAAGTATTGTTTGTGAATACGGGTGATACTCTTGCAAATAAGCACACACCAAGCCCCACGGTAAGCGGTTACCGGTGGGAATTCAGGTCACTCCGCACTTTAGGTATAATTAACGGGCGGGCTCGACTAATTGTGCCAAAAATTCAGATGGCTGCCACACGCTAGCCAGCGAACACGTTAGTCCGAGGCCCACTCACGCACTGCGTCGAGTCATCCGTTCGTATCTAGACTATCCAGTTAATTAGCACCTAACGTAGGTTTATTTTCTGTCTGGTACAATGCATATTTTTTATTAGGTTAAGTGTGTAATTTTTTTTTTATTGTTTATAAATAACTGGTATTTATACCTATCATTTGTATGTATTGTGCTATGTAGAAATAAACATTTTTCTTTCTTCCTTTCTTTCTATTTGTTCACAATAAAAATAGAGTAATAGGCACATAACCTACTGGTAATTAAATATTCAGATTAATTAATTCTTTAAAAAAAGAAAAAATACTTGTCCAACACCACTACTCCAGTTAACTTTTTTTGCAACTGAGGGTACTTGTATCAAAACATTTACAACAGCTATTTTTATTAAAAATTAAAAATCGCAATAATAATGAAACCATATTTGTGAAACATTCAAGTTTAAAAGTACTTTTGGCCATCAATTTTTTGCACACCTTGGGCTTTCCATCATCTCCAAGAACAGGCACCAGGTTGTCTTTGTCGTCTCCATACAACACTTCATAGGTGGTGACGTACTGGGTGAATAATGGACTGCCTTGCATCTTCACGCCGTAGATCGGTTGAGGTTCGGGTAATTCTACTTGAATGTACTGCTTCTGATCTTGAGTCTTTGGATTCCAACTGCCGGCTGTCAAGGATTTGGAAGTGAAAATGTGCTAATTTTTTTTATATAAAATTATACGCTAATACTGAAATCATAAAGTGTATGTAATGTTTTGCGAAAATTGTCGTGACGGTCACGCGAGTTCAGTGCTTTTCCCCCATACCAAAAGTGCCCAACGTGCTTAAAGAAGTTTTTACTTCAATAAATCCGCGAAAATTCTATTTTCCTAAATTTTTCTTTGTCCATAATCCTAATTCAAACTATTACACGTATTTAAATAAAAAATATACCCAGATAATCTTTTGTGGGATCACTTTACAACACCTTTTTGACGCGATTACGTCTTATAAATCGATGAAAGCCGGCTGCACGCACGAAAAAGCATGACTCATTGTCACACTCCACCTGAGACGAGCGTGCAAGCGAGAGTGCGGAACAAGCGATAGAGAGGCACGATCGGTGACGTTATCACGTAAAATTATTGTCCGTAAACCGACTTTACAGATAACCAATTTTTATTTTCTTTTTTTTAAAGGATAGATACTTGTTAATATGGAATTTACCACCGATCGCTGAGCATTTTATTTTCATAGATATTATAATTTAAAGAAAAGAAAATAATACAACATTAATAAATGTAACCGTACCTGTGATTTCAAGTGGATGTCCGTTCAGTTTGGCGTACTGCGGCTCGTACAGGGCGCTGGCCACGGAACTGGCGCTGAAGGCAGACGCCGGGAGCGGCTCGGAGCCCCACAGGAGATCTACGTAGCTGGAGACCAAAGGACATATGTATAAAACTTGTTCTACTCAATATAAATTTTTAACCAACTTCAAAAAAGGAGGAAGTTCTATGTTCAGTTGTATGTATTTTTTTATAAATGTTCACTGATATTTCCGCTTGGCACCGACTTCAAACAGACCAGTAGGTATCTGGTGCCATTATAATGTTATCTATATTATTCTAAAACATGTCTGTCTGTAACATGTGTACATAGTCTTTAAAATTATTAAGTTTGTAATCGATTATTTTTCACATGACAACCCCCGCATTAGGAATTACTCCTGTGTCGCGTGGGACTTTACAAACATACAAACAACGGACACAAAGAACACCAAGATTCAGGTGGGAATCGAACCACGGCCTATGGCATAGCAGTCAGGGTCACTAACCACTAGGCCAACAGGTCAGTCAACTTTAGTTCACACTGTGCTTTTTGAAGTCGGTTTAACTTTCTTTTGAGTGTTTATTCTAGAAATTATGGTCTAATTAAATCTTAATTTTTATGTCATGTCAAACTGTCAAAGCAATTACTTTGACAGTTTAACATTGTAGTCTTAAATTAAGCATGATGTCAATTTGTATGTTTGTTATAAATATATATGAAGGTATTTAACTAAGCAAAATAACCGTTATTTTAGTTCTTTTTAGTGCGACATCACACAGTGATCTAAAATGTAGATAATGGTGTCAATTCTATTGTCAGACTCACTAAACTAAAACCTAACTTAATTTCTTCATATGAAATGAACTTTGTCTTCTTAGCAACAAGGTCTATTTGTTACTGGCATCTATTTCTCAGCGCCAATAAATTTCACTAAAACCTATCAACGTATATTCAACTTTATTTTCACGCAGCGAGAGTCCCCATTTATTCAAATGCCGTATAATTGCCGTATAAAAACTTATTCAAAACGAACTAAGATGACGTTATTTTAATCGACACCTACGAAGACGCTTACTAAAAACACAGAGCAAAAGATATGGCATTCAACGGATAGCGGCTCTCGCTACGTGGTATTAAAGTTTATTTAAGCGTGTCAGACTTTAGTCGACAAATAAATTGCTTATTTCGATAGCGACGTATGTTAACCTACTTGTTTATATTTGAAATAAGACCATGTTTCGAAGGATACAAGGTTTACATCTTGTATGAAGAAAATTTAGTCAATTATAGTTAAGAGAGAAATACAAGAGAATTGACACCAATATTAATTCTTTTTCTTTTTAATAAGACCACTCCCGCATTAGGAATTCCTCCTGTGTGGCGGGGGACTTTACAAACATACAAAGTACGGAAACAAAGAATACCCATACTCAGGTGGGAATCGAACCCACGACCTATGGCATAGCAGTCAGGGTCACTAACCACTAGGTCAACAGGCCTGTCCAGTTTATGTCAAAATTGGCATTACAATTTCAAAATATCTCTAAAACAAAAAGATTAATTACTTTTCAGGGGCACACTCAGGAACTGGTGACCTAAAGATTGGTTGCGGGGTAGTTGTTGTAGTGGTGGTGGTCCTGGGCGTGGGCAAGATGTGTGGTTCGATGATCGGCTGATGCGTAGAGCCCGGCATACTGGTACTGACTACGACACATTCGCTCGTGTCGCAGTGGAAGTCATTGTTGAGACACTGGCACTTGAGGCAACCGTCTACTACCACACCTCCTGGCTGTAGAATAGAGAGGGACTTATATTATATATTATCTATGCTTATATAATTGCTTATATAATTAAGTTGAAGAGTTAGCTTTTTTAGGGTTAAGGAAAGGGTAAAAATGGAACCCTATTACTAAGACTCCACTATCTGTCTGTCTGTCTCCAGGCTGTATCTCATGATCCGTAATAGGTAGACAGTTGAAATTTTCACAGAATGTGTATATCTGTTGCCGCTATAACAACAAATAATAAAAATAAATAAATAATTAAAGGGGGCTCCCCTACTAGAGACGTATTTTGGCTTATATAGTATTAAGTCTTTCTTATTTGGTTAACAGAAGCCAATCTTAAATGTGTTAATATAGACGGTTATAAACTCGCTTCTTATTTCTGTAGAAAGCAAATATCACACGGTGGTAGCTGTTTGTACATTCGTGACGGTATACAGTGTATCGAGAATACAGAGCTGACTTCTTTGTCCGTTGAACAATATTGCGAAATATCGGCAATTAATTTATTGGAATGTGACATAACCATAATTTGTATTTATAGGACTAATGTTATTAATGCAAATGACTATTTAAATTATTTTGAACGTTTGCTAGACAAAATTTGTGATCTAGGCATACAATGCATAATAATAGGTGATTTTAATATTAATACGGTAGGTAGTGTATCAAATGAGGTCAAACGGCTGTTTGACATTCTGTCGGCTCATGACATGACGAATCATGTGGATTTCTTTACGAGGATAAGTCCCTGTGTATCTACATGTCTGGATCATGTTTATACAAACTTGTCACAAGATACCGTGTGTGTGTCTCCTGTAGTCACAAATTTGAGTGACCATCTCGCTGTAAGAAGCGAGGTGAGGTGCAATTCACCCACATCGCTTATAACTACACGCTATACCAGGCGGTTATCGAAGGCAAATGAATTGAATTTTATAGCGGCTCTTAATTCGGTAGATTGGGAAGAGATTAAGGCGCGTAATGGTTTGCCTGCTCGTATGGCTCAGGCTATTATTAATATAATTAGTTGTAAGATTGACATTTGCTTTCCATTAAAGAAAACAAGTAATAATATTAGGACGGACTCATCGTGGGTGACACCAGACATTATAGATTACAAATTATTGCTATTCGAATTTATTGACATTAATATGCGGTATTCCAATGATACAATTAATAATATTATCTCTGACATGAAAGAATATTATACAATTATGTCAAATAATAGAAAATTTGAGCATTATTCAAAAATTATATCTAACTCGAACAATACTTCGAAGACGATGTGGACAGTGATAAATAAGGAAAGAGGCAAATGCAACGTGCCTCATTTAGACTTCACCGATATAGTCAAAGATTCGAACGGTAAACTTTATCCGACAAAAAAAACAGCAGTAGATGCCATGAACAAACGATTTTTAGGTGCAGCAGCTGCGTGCGGCTCACCCAGAGCTGACATTAATCGTGTGTATCAATGGCTGAGCGAGGCAGTACCTCCTGCAGACCGTTCCTTAAAATTACTCCCTTTCACACCTCATGAGGTATACAAAATCATTATGACGCGTATTCCACCAAAACCGTCTAAGGACAACTACGGGATCAGTATGAAGCTAGTAAGGTTGGCGGCAGTTCCTTTAGCCCCTGTGCTCTCAGATTTTTTTAATACTTGTATCAGGGAAGGCTCTTATCCCTCCCCATTGAAAGTGAGTAAAGTATCGCCATTGTTTAAAGGGAAAGGCAAAAGAGATTGTATAGACAACTATAGGCCAGTCTCGATCATTCCAGCTATAGCGAAAGTGTTCGAGAACGGACTTAGTTCTAGGTTAAAGCAGTACTTACACGAAATAAATGCTCTCTCAGATCGACAATACGCATACCGCGAGGGTCGATCAACCACGTCCCTGACTCGCGAACTTATACATCGTGTGATGGTCGCTCGTGAGGACAGGTGCCAAGTAGCATTGATGTCGTGTGACTTATCTAAAGCATTTGATGTTGCCGACCGGGATGTTCTCGCATTAAAATTGCAGCATTATGGCGTAGTAGGAGCTTCACATGAATTGATTTATGATTTGATGCGTGGGAGATGCCAAAGTGTTGTTGCTTGTGGTGGCACTGTGAAGTCCGATCCCTTGATATCAGAGACGGGAGTGGCACAGGGATCTTCCGTTTCAAATATATTGTTTTCTCTTCTGCTGAATGACTTGCCAAAAAATATACCGGACGCCGAAATATACATGTACGCTGATGACGTAGCTGCAGTAGTTACAGCAAATTCGGTGCAACTGTTAGAGCAAAAATTAAATAAAGTCGCATCTCAACTGCTCTGCTGGTTTAAAGGGAATAGGCTTATGCTCAACTTAGAGAAGACGCACTTCATGCATTTTGTTCTGTCGGGTCGGGCATCAACACCACTTACAGTGTCTGTGGATGGAATTAATGTCTCCCAGGTCGATTCAGTAACCTTCCTCGGGTTTGAAATCGACTCTGGTTTAAAATGGGAAAACCACATAAATAAAATATGTGGCAAGTTAGGCAGTGCCTGTTTCGCGCTTGGCCGTATCGCGAGAGTGGTATCGATGGGTGAGGTGCGGGCATGCTATTTCGCCACAGTTCATTCAGTCATCCAGTATGGTGCGGAACTGTGGGGACGCGCTGCTGACTGGGAGCGTGCATTCCGGATGCAAAAGCGCGCCATTCGTGCTATTCTACGAATACCACAAGATACGTCCGCAAGGCCATATTTTAAAGAACTGGGCATACTCACATTACCTTCAATAATTATATATCAGGTAGCAGTATACGTGAGATTGAATCCAGAGCAATACTCTAGACGCGGAGACGTGCATTGTTACTACACTAGAGGTAGGGAAAAATTGTCGGCAGTGCAGAGAACTCTCGCTAAGACATCTAAGACGACTCATGTCATGGGCCCGGCAGTGTATAATAAGCTACCTATGCATATCATCAATGCCACTAGTATTGATATTTTCAAAAGTCGGCTAAAACGCTGGCTTGCCGAGCAAACGTTTTATTCCTTCGACGAATTATTGAATACTAATATTCTTAATTAACTGATAGATTTACGAACATTATGAATTATTTTTGACATTAAGCTAATATCATTTTATTCACATTCGATGGGAGTGTTATCCACTTACATTTTTATATTGTTGTAATTTATCTATTATTATTTTATCTATTAATATTTAATTGAACTAATATCTACTTGTCTATGGCCTTTTGTAATTTTTCTATAATTTTCCAACATAGTTCCTCAGTAATACAATTTAATGTAATCTTCGTTTCAACCTACTTTAAATAATTATTAATATTATGAGTAATTGTGAAATTACACTTATAGTTCCATTGTTATGTCATGCACTTATATTCATATGTATTTTGACCTGTAAGTGACCCTTACCAATAAATTACTATTATGACTATTATTATGACTATTATTATTCACCATCGGGTGCGGAACCCTTCATGCACGACGAGTTCGACTCGCACTTGACCGGTATTTTTGGAACAAAAAGTCGTATTTGAAAAATAATTTTTGCATTTGGTTTATAAGTGGGAGTGCCATGCTTTGGCGCGTATGGACAAGCCGGTCGGACTGATACCACAGCCGGTGATACCATGGTTATCAATAATATTACTATATTATATTCCTGTGATTGTTACCTTAACAATGTTGCCCTCTGAGAAGCAAGTGCAGTCCTTCATCGGCACGCAGGTGTTCTCGTCGCGCCAATACGAGTTAGCGTCACACGTCGGCTTCTTACAACCTTCCACACATTTCTAGAAAAATTTAATAATAAAAATATATTTCATTTTTTTTTTCTTTATTTATCTTTTTTTAGAAGCGGAATGTGAATAACCATGCATCGCGTTTACTAAGGGGTCGTCCATCAATCGCGTGATGTTTTATTAGCAACTTTTTAACCCCCCTCCCCCCTGGTCATGTATTTTTTTAGTTCAAAATATATTTAAAATTTTCAAAATATTTTCTTTAAATACAGATATAATCGCGCTTTCTACGAAGAATTTAATACACGTGACATCTCACTACACACCCCCTTCAATTAAATATGTATACTGAAATCAGTTATAATCATTTACATTACATATAAACTTTCGGTAAGCATGTGTTCAAAATCCTTTCTAATAATTTAAACTCTTCCTAAACATGACAATTTTTGTGATTTTTTGTACTTTTAATTCTAATTCTAGGCCATATTTTTCGCTGTTGTCGAGAGCCAGTTAACTACTTAAATCATGAATAAAAATCTTTTAAAATCGTGACAATAGTTTAAACGCATTACAATGAAAATCAGCATGGATAAAATTACTAAAAAAATAAGAGGATGAAGTAATTTTACACACATTAGAACAACCAAAAGCAAAACACGGAGTTGTTAAACCCTAGGTTAAAATTGGAATAAAGAAGTAGGTACAGAAGTATAGGAGTACAGTACCTCCCCGACACATCGTCCTTGCGCCATGAGTGTCTTCTTGAACGAGTCGCACAGTCGGTCACAGCGGTACGCGCACTCCGAGAACACCTCCCCGGGCGGACACTCCGACACCGTCGTGGTCCCCTGGGTTGTGGTGCCTGGAACACGCACAGACCATCAGGAATTGCTTAATGTCATTAGTTGATAATACCATGGTAGGAGAGCTGGTAAACTTGGAAATATTCGGTTCGGTATTAGTCGGTTCGATTCCGACACCACTTTACCGCTAGCCCCGGTGAGGTGATGATCCGTGGGGGTATCCAAACGATGAAAAAAGGGTTATGCTTTTGCGTCACATGGCTCGTTCGCACCACTACTACTATGGTCATAGAACCGAACCTTGAATTATTTAATTTTTCATTATCTCCTAAGCTATGCGTCCAAATAACGTGTTATAAAAAGAAATCTATATCTTCATAAAATTGTATTGATGATGAAGTACTTTCAGTTCGTAAGGATTAATATTCCATTTCTGATAATAATGCGCATAAATCACTTTTTAATTTTTTTTTGTCACAAAAAATGTTTGTGGCTTATGTATAAGAAAGAGATAGGCATATGGTACCTATTGCGGATTTTTGAAGTGAAAACTTCTTTAGGCACGTTTGTACACTTTTGTTATGGGGACAAAGCAGTGAACTCGTGGCCGTCACGCTAATAATACATATATAGATCCACTAGAGGGCGCTAATCTGAACATTGAGTTCTATCAGCTCTTTATTAATAAACGTCACCAACCTGCTAATGTGACGTTTTAAGTTCGTCGTTTCTTTTAGTTTTCACTTCTATTGGCAAAAAATAATTTAAAAAAATTGGTAGTTATGGGACATGACTACCTATTTTTTTTTAGGTGTACTAAGGACATATTTTTGCAGGACAAGCAGTCCAGTAGCATTTTCAATCTAGGTATCATTTACAGAAATAATTTTTCGAATCTTACTGACAGTTCCAGAGATTAGAGCTTTAAACAAAACAGAAAGACTGTTCAGCTTTAATTGATTAGTATGTATGTGTCTGGGAAGATTCCCGATCCTCACTGGCTGGCTTATGTGGAGACAGGTCCAACACACAAACAGAGCTGAAGGCATGTTAATGACAATTTTGTACAGTGTGTGGTACCACTTGGATTTTTTTTTAAATATAAAGAATACTAGTGACGTGGGAGCTAAGCTAAATGCTTGTGTTAGGAGTGGGTTCACGTCGGTAGTGCACTGGGTGGGGTTCGAACCCGCAACCACTTGATCGCAAGTCCGACGCCTTAGCCATTACCGCTTATTACCGTCGCTTAAAATACAGTTATTCCTCATATTTATAGAAGACCCTATTAAACACCCCTTCCCGCCCTCCGAACACTCTTTTTACAAGGTATATCATAACATTAGTCTCTAGTAGAAAGAACGTACTTGGTGTGGTCGAAGCACATTCAGGCCTGACCTTGGCCACGCTGAGGGGCCAGTCACAGACCATGGTGACGGGGTTGTACAAGGTGCCAGGGCTGCAGTCTTTGAGCACCACTTTGTCTGGAGCGCACTCGTAGAACTTGGTGCAATCCGTGGGGTGAGGTTCATTGGGACGGATGGAGTTCTCGCACATATTTGGTTCTGAGGGTAGACATTACTTTTATAATAGGTATATATTTAGTAGTGTAACAATGATGGCGGTCTAATCCAATCATTGACTTCTTATGATTCGAGTTCGAACCCCGTTGGCGCATCTGTGAGTTTTCGAAGTGAATGAACTGTCTGAAAATTTGCTACAGAGACAAGGTATTTGCCCAGCAGTGGCTAATATCATATTTATTTGCCCAGCAGTTGGTAAGTTACAGGGCTGATAAACATTTGGATGGTTCAGTCATTTTATATTTTTCTAATTAAATAAATCTTGTAAATGCGCGGAATTAATCTCAAGTGTGGAAAATGTCTGTACCACATGAGATAACCATTTGAGTCCTTTACCGACAGTAACTGTTAGTCTCGTTATTTATATTTCTGTAATTAAATAAATCTTGTGAATGCGCGGAATTAATCTCAAGTGTATAAAATGTCTGTACCACATGAGATAATCATTTGAGTCCTTTACCGACAGTAACTGTTAGTCTCGTTATTTATATTTCTGTAATTAAATAAATCTTGTGAATGCGCGGAATTAATCTCAAGTGTATAAAATGTCTGTACCACATGAGATAATCATTTGAGTCCTTTACTGACAGTAACTGTTAGTCTCATTATTTATATTTTTCTAATTAAATAAATCTTGTGAATGCGCGGAATTAATCTCAAGTGTGGAAAATGTCTGTACCACATGAGATAATCATTTGAGTCCTTTACTGACAGTAACTGTTAGTCTCATTATTTATATTTTTCTAATTAAATAAATCTTGTGAATGCGCGGAATTAATCTCAAGTGTATAAAATGTCTGTACCACATGAGATAATCATTTGAGTCCTTTACCGACAGTAACTGTTAGTCTCGTTATTTATATTTCTGTAATTAAATAAATCTTGTGAATGCGCGCAATTAATCTCAAGTGTATAAAATGTCTGTACCACATGAGATAATCATTTGAGTCCTTTACTGACAGTAACTGTTAGTCTCATTATTTATATTTTTCTAATTAAATAAATCTTGTGAATGCGCGGAATTAATCTCAAGTGTATAAAATGTCTGTACCACATGAGATAATCATTTGAGTCCTTTACTGACAGTAACTGTTAGTCTCATTATTTATATTTTTCTAATTAAATAAATCTTGTGAATGCGCGGAATTAATCTCAAGTGTGGAAAATGTCTGTATAACATGAGATAATCGTTTGAGTCCTTTACCGACAGTAACTGTTAGTCTCATTATTTATGTTGCTTAATAATATTTACATATTTAAATTGTTTGAGACACAGTTCATACGATTGTTTGTAAGAATTTGGAAATATATATACGCATAAGAGACAAAATTGATTATTAAAAAAAAACGCGTGAGGTGTCTTTGGAACACCCGGTTGGAAGTTTCTTTCACTATATATATATATATTTAATAGATTGAAAACTCGAAATGAAAATTGCGCCATTGGTGAAAGTTACTCGAACTAATATATGAATATATATATATATAATTAGCATACAACCAACATCGAATACCATTAGTATCGTGCAGAATCCACAGATGGCGTAAATAACAAAATCAACTCGCGGTCAGCATTTTTCGTTGCTGTAACACTTTTTTCCGCCTAGTCTCCATCCACATTGATATCTACTTTCATTTTCTTACTTATAGCTCAAAAAATTGTTTGGTACTTCACTTGTGTTTTTTAAGCTTAAATATCATATTACGCTTGTGTGTATTTTAAACCTAAAATACGGTAAGACTTACTCATACGAGTATACCTTCTCCTCATGTGTAATGTATATTATGTATGTGTGTTACATACCTATATGGTTCAAAATTGTAAAATGGTCTCCCACGCGTGACCGTACTCACGTTCGCACTCGCAGTACACTCTGATCTCAAAGTCTCGACAGGGCTTCCCGATCTCCTGGCACACGAGTCCCCGCTCGAGGCTGCACTCCGCGTCGAGCCCGGTCTCCTTGGGCGTCCTGTGGTCACCGACGGTGCGGCATTCGATCTTCTTCATCATATTTTCTTTGCACATCGGAGTTCCGATCACCTGCATGTTAAGAACGTGTGAGTTTCCCTTAAAATATACCCTCAATTTTCTCATCTTTAATTCCCAATGTGCCCGGTTAATGTCAAAAGATTTACCCCTTATTGCGTGAGTAGTACCAAAATTATAGTTGGCAAATGTGGGTGTTTAATCACCTCTGCCTATCCCTCCACCCTTGGGGGATATAGGCGTATGTGTATGGTATCTATAGACAAATAATAATACTCCAAGATTATGCACACATTTACCGTTATCCTTTTTGTGTTAAACGGGTTCAACAATTTTACTGTTTTTTTTGTACTTTTGAATTCAACGGAATTTAAATGTACCCGAAGTACAGTTCGAGCCGGTAGGTGGCGCTGAATAAACATACAAACAAACAAATTTCATAAATTGAAGTGATGGCAGCGGCGACGCCACGCGTCTATTTGCGGAAATGTTTTCAAATTTCATTTTTTGTATGTATGTTCGTCCTCCGTTTTAAAAACTCACCAATTCATTAGGTTTCGGCAGTGGCTCATTGTCAATAGACTCGCCAAGGTTTCCGATCTCTGGAGGTCCCCTATTGATCCAGTTGGTCCAACCAGTCACACACTTCAAAGGCTCATCTTTAGGTTTCGGTGACGTCGCTTCTTTCTTCTGCAAGCAAAGTTTTAACGTTCAAATACTTTATAAGCAGCACTGTGGCCCTAGGCCCTGAGTCGAGGAGCTCCATGTAACATTCGGAAAGCGTAGGGAAAGATTTCAGTTAGATCTTCTAGAGACCACATTACCGGACAGCAGTCTCACTCCGCAAAATCATTTAAATAAAAAACGACTCTTATTCCGACACAATAAAGTCGCAATTCCAGTCGCCTAGCGCTAATTAACTACAGTTATATTACAAGGAGTATTTCCTAACCCGGTAGAAATATTCTTAAAGAAAAAATAACATAGGTTGCATATGTGCTTCTTGAGCAGAAAGATACTCACAGTACACGGCTGTCCAGTACACACTTTGTGTTTCTTAGAGCACCTGCAGGTATGACATGCATCCTCTTCGATGATCTCACCCTCTTCTATCTCTTTGCCGTCCTCTAGAGTCATGCACACCGGCTTGCACTTAGCACGAGGAACGCATTCAGTGTGGGTGCTGTTCTTGTACACCTGGCCTTCAGGGCATGACTTCTTGGGTTTGCAGCCTGCGGCATTTAAAAATGTATAAGGACGCAATTTTGTTAAATATTATAATAACACGTTCAGAAAGCTCACACACGGCCGTCTGATCCCAAACTAGGCAGAGCCTGTACTATGGTAACCAGACTGCTGATAAACATACTTATATATTACTAAAACATACATATTATAGATAACTTACACCCAGATACAGAACAAATCATCGTGCTCATCACACTACAATTGTCCTGGGTAGGAATCGAATCCACGGCCTCATAAACCTAAGGGCCTGTTGATTTAAATATATTTGGGATGAAGCATATTTTACAGGGAGGAGGACACAGCAGTTTTTTGATTTTGATTAGAGTAGATTGCTATCGTTCAAATAAATGATTTAAAAATCTTTCACTGTCAATCGAAACGAGGAAGTATACACTCGTGACTTGCGACTGTTGTTAACGATTCGAAAACCACTTTCATAAGTTTTGCCAGAGTTAAATGATGGAGAGAATGGCATTGGAGAAGCCACCAGGAACGGCGGTTACCGTCAGGTGAGCTGTTTGTCAGCAAAAATGTATAAAAGTACGAGAGGTTTAGTCCGTGGGAGAGCCATGCTTCGGCACGAATGGGCCGGCTCGACCGGAGTGATACTACGGCCCCACAGAAAACCGGCAGTGAAGCAATTCTTGCATTGCTTTTCGCCGAGTGAATGAGGTTATCGGAGACCCTAACCCTTTCCTCTCCCCCTCTTCTCCCCTTCCCCTACTCCCATCTTAAAGGCCAGCAACGCACTTGTAACTCGAGTTTCAGGTGCCCATGGGCGGCGATAGTCATTTACCATCAGGTGACCCGTCTGCTCGTTTGCCCCCGATACCATAAAAAAAAATAAAGTTCAAAAGTCTCATAGCACCTAACATTAAATTTGACATAATTGCCCTTTGATTCCTTGGGTATTAATATACGTATAAATCAACATAGCTATGTGAATAACGGTGATTAGGTAATATAATGTATTATTTCGACAGACCTTCTACGCATGTATCTTGTTCACAGTTAATTTTCATATCGGCGTAGAACAGGGTGTTGTCGCAAGTTTCTAGTGGGCACGCTGATACGCAGGAATCGTAGTTGGAACACTCCTCATCGCACTCCATGGCTATAAGTTAAAAAAAGTATCGTAGGGCGTCGAATAGATACTTTATGTTGCCCGGTATCTGGGGGTACGGTAGTGCCCCCGCCAAGTCGAGCAATAAAACAAAACAAAGCCGTGGCCGTACCATCCTTTTCTCGAAGCCATTCAGGGTATTTTCGACCGCTTTTAATTTCGTTGCGGATAAAACTAGAAGCCTAAATTTTCATAGATCAAGAGGATAATATTTTTTTTTTTTTCTTTTTAAAAAGACAACTCCCGCATTAGCATTATATTCCATTACGATTTTTGTAAGTATACTAAAACATTTAAAACTGTAATTTCTTTTACATAAGTTTTTTGAAGAAAGAGTAGGCAATTAAAACGGTAGGTATCGATATTTTTTAGGGAGTGATTTATCTGTTACGTAATAACTACTTAATAAAAGTTATATTTGTTTAAGTAATGGAAGATTAAAGCCAAGTGCAAAATTCGCATTATTATTGTTGTGTTTGTACGCTTGATGTCAGTGAAAATTAATACTAAATTTAATTTAAATTCGCAGGATCTGATCACCAATTGCAGCTAGCTATTATTGCAATATGTAGGCATTCACACCTATGTAGGTACATGAGCTAGTAATAATAAAGTTCCTTAATTGTTATCCGTAAGTAAGACACAAAACAATATTCAGTTGTGGGTCCACTTCCTCTTGGACCCACAGTTGTGGGTCCAAGAGGAAGTGAGAGATCAGATTGAAGCGTTCTCTGCAGCTCGAGCACTTTTAAATTGTGAATAAAATATCAATCTTATTCCGTTAAAATAGAGCTGAAAATCGTACTTACGACAAGTCTCCTGCGTCCTCCACTTGAAGGTGACGCCGCGATGCGCACACGCGTGCGCGTACGTCGCAAGCGCGGCGCACGCGCAGTCGCAGTCGCCGCCCGAGTCGCACGCGCACGCGTCACGCGTGCACCGCTCGATGTACGAGGAGGGGGGCACTTCTGCGTGACACAGCGTGAACGGGTACCGCTTCATGGCCGAACAAGTAGTTGCAGCCCAATCTTTTCGCTCAGGACGTTGTTTGCAGTGATCCTGATCGAATGAAACAAATCGATTTAAGCTAGACCCACCTTTATATTTCTTGCACCTACTTCAATCAATCTTAGCACTATTATACAGTATACTCATCTATACTAATATTATAAAGCTGAAGAATTTGTTTGTTTGCTTGAACGCGCTAATCTCAAGAACTACTGGTTCGAATTGAAAAATTCTTTTAGTGTTGGATAACCCATTTATCGAGGAAGGCTATAGGGTATAAAACATCACGCTCCGCTCCTATTGGCACGACCAATAGGAGCGGACCAGTGACCATAAACGCAGGTGAAACTGTAGGGACGGTTAGTGAAGAATATGACACGTTAATCTCTCCCATCACACAGTTAAGAAACACATTATTACAGTGTGCTGTGTCGACACAATACACTGCAATAACATGTTTCCAACTATGCTAAATGTATAAAACCGATGGGCCTTTGACGTGACAAGACGCAACGCGACCCAGGTAATGTGTTTCTAAGTTTATAAAGTTAATAAAACACAAAAACTACATACTATAATCCGTGATGGTTTCGGACATGTCGGTTTTAGTTTCCACGAGTCAGCGAATATCAAAATAGAAGATTCAGCCATTCCGCCCCCTGAGGGTGTCTGGAAGTCATCTCGCATGTCACCGTTGTAATTGCCGCATAGACCTTTAACCTGAGCAAAAAGTAAAGAATGGTCAAGTTAAGTATGTTGTTCATAAAAACAGGAAAGGTAATTAAATTTTTTGCCATTGTTTTTTTTATTAATTATCCATGAAAATCTCCTTAAAATTATAAAAAAAAATTGTGGGTGTGTGCAATTCTCACACGACAGAAAAATAGCCTACGGGAGAATGAGAAATAAAATATAAAAACAACACAAATAATTCATTAATGTTAATAAATTAGATGTATTTAATAATTAACATAACATAACCAACGAATTATTAATACGCAAATGCACAAAAATTACACCACTTTGTCATTGACATATTTTCTGAAAGCTTGGTAGTACGCAGGGGCAAAGACAAAGATTATAGAATACACTGATACTGGTATTCTATCTCATTCTCTCGCAGGCTAAATCATATTTATGAATATGTTTCTTTCTTTATCGTGACGCTTTTTCGTTTCATCGAATTTCAAATCACAAGGATTCTAAAGAAGTTTCACTTCAAAAATCTTACCCTTCCTTGCCAGATGGATTCTACTTTAACATAGACCCTCATGCCGCGATCCCACTGCAGGCTCATGCCTAGAGACGGCACGTCAAGGAACACATAGGCTCCAGCCACGCGCATCTTGATCCTAAAGATAATTACTACTTCAGTAAATGAAATAAATTGTACGACTTTTACGACCGAAAGCAAACACATATTAATTACAAATACATTAATGAGCAAAACATCGTTACAAGGAAAGTAGGCACATAAAACATGATTCAAAATGTAAAAGTGTAATAATTAATTGTTTTTTACTGAAATTAGTTAAATATTATTTATTAATTTTATTGATTTCATAGTTATTATATATATTAGTAAATAACCTGTAACGTACCACCACCGTACCAGTTGTTATTGCATTTCTCGGAATTATTGTCACAACAAATACAATAGATATATCCTAATATTTAGGCAGAGAATTAGGTAGTTGAATATTTTTAAAATAAATCATTTCATAATCTTTATGAAATTAAGTCTGATGGTGGAATTTTAAATAAATTAAGTAATCAAAAAAACTAATTTTTTAAATGACAAATTTGAAAAAAGATTACAATTTTTTTTTTAATTTATTCATTATCATCCAAACTAAACGAGTGTGCAAAATTTCAGCATAATCGGTTGATGATATCTGTTTTAAAATTTGTTTACAAGACATAATTTACATAACATTGCAAGTAAAAAAATGATTGGTTATTATTTTCACGTTTGTTATTATTTTTAAATGTAAACCCAAACATTAAAAGACCGCCTATAACCAGATCGTCGACCGCAAGCCCGTCGAAAAGAAGATCGTCGACTCAGTATTTCGTTAATTAAGTTTATGTTCCTACCCAAGTCTGAACAATTGAAATCAAACGTATCTCTCTCTCTTGCTAAGTGGAAAGAATGACGTAGATTAATGCAGTATACAAGGTGTTTCTGACAATGGGTCACTTACTTCAATCACTGCAAAGGCATTTTTTTTTAATAAAACTATCCGTTTACAAGTTATAACCGTTTGACTTTCCAGGTATTATTACCTCCGTTTCTCACAAAAGCATGTGAATGTGGAATGGTGGAATGTGTGAAGTTGAAGATTTTAAATAGTTTCAGTATATATTTTATTTTGGAATTATTCACTCAGTTATTTAGAAAATACATAAAAACTATCTTCAAACATTTTCATAACTTTTAAATAGAACCTTTATAAACGGGTAATAGTTGACCAACCTCTTCAGTTTGCTAATGTCAGGTATGGGAGCATCCTTGGTGAGAGATACGATCTCCTCGTTGTTGCCACGTCCGATCTTTAGTGTCACGGACTTGGAGCACGTAGCACCTGTAGTCCCACATGGCGCATTCTGTACAAATGAAGGGAAGAATTAGCCACTTATCGCTTGAGACCTCAAATTTTAATTTACCATAATAGGACACACATTGTACCTATAACTCAAATACTGAAAATCAAGTTTCTTATTCAACGTTAACATTAATTACTGTATGTCACAGGTTCAATTCCTGCTCAGTGTAAATATTTGTATGCATGAATATGTCTATTTGCGCTGGTCTGGGTGCTAGATCCTTGTAACGTTGTATTGAGTCCGTCCTTACAAATAACGTGTACAGAATTTACAGAGCTAACAAATTTAAATTATGGTTCACACAGTGCGCTTACGCATCCCTAAACCGAGCTATTATAAAACTGGTTTCGTTGTTCGTTCCGTAGTACAGTAGAAGCTATGCTTTACGTCTGTTCTAATTACCCACTTAAATTATTATATTATAATTACTTTACAAAAACTACGTTGTACATCTCTTTGTTGAATTATTGCATATTTTTGGAAATTCGTAATACATAATTACAGAGAAATAGACTAGTTTCCATAAAAATCTAAGCATGAATACAGTCGTTCATGTCGTCAGTAGCTTGTGCTAAGCATAACCAACGAAATTGATTTGTTTTGAATGGGCAGCAAAGGGAAAACATAATTGGCAATAATATGCATACTTAGTATTACTTAATTAATTTCACCTCGGGACAAACTTTGAGTACAACGAATTCTACCAAAAAAAAAAAACAGTCAAATTGACAACCTCTGCCTTTAAAAAAATACCAAATTCTACTGACAAAAAAGTATAAAAAGAACAGACCTATACTAACTTTTAATCTTTCGCGTTCCATTATATAATTATGTATTTACACAGGCAATTCAGAGGTATGTAATACCTATTTCGTGATCGCGTTAATTCCCGTGTAAATACATAAGAACAGACCCACCAAAATTATTTGGTTAAAAGCCTTCCAGTGAGGAAAGGATACATCGTGTACTTACAAGTTAAAAAAACAATTCGGTGATTTTTTAGGTAAAATTTCCTTTTTGTGATATCAATTTTAACCAATAAAAATGTAAAATTATCAAAAAAAATAGGCAGTCATGGAACTGCCGACAGAAGTGACAACTTAAACGAAACGACGAACTTAAAACGTCACATTAGCATGTTGGTGACATTCATTAATAAGGAGCTGACAGAACTCAATGTTTAGATTAGCGCCCCCTACTGGATCTATAAATATATATGTATTATTAGCGTGACGGTTACGAGTTCAGTGCTTTTCCCCATGGCAAAAGTGCACAAACGTGCCTAAAGAAGTTTTTACTTCAAAAAAAGAAATTTCGACTCTGAAGATGATCTGAATCCACTATTCAGTAATCGGCACCCTGTCCTATACACCCTGTATTTACCTGTATCTCAACATCAAAGCCATCGCTGCTGTCACTGACACCCTTAGCCAGTAAATAAGTGCAGACTCCCTCGAAGTCATAGTCAGTACCGTCGAATGTCACGAGGTGGGAGTCTCCCCACGCGGAGCAAAGACCGGCACATTTCTTTGTCGTGCAATTCCAGGAGCCGCTATTGCACTCGCTAGAAAGGAAATAAAACAATAAGAATATAAAGATTACCTTCAAGATCATATTTATTTATTTAAATTAAATCAAAGGTATTTTTTAATTGTTAGGAGTAGGAGTCAGTCAGTCAGTCGTGAAACTTAGCCAGTATGTAGATTCTATGTAGAAGAACAGGCATGAAACTCCAAGGACACATATGTTTCAACATATTTATTTTTGTGAGTTTGTGTGTATGTGGACGGTCATATCCGGTACCAAAGCACATATTAAAAAAAAAATGTTTAGGCAGTTCAAATTCGCATTATGATGAGCAGGTTTCTGATAAGTGGTAAAAAGCAGGCGGTTCTAATTCGAACAACAAGCTCATGTGCTCTATCTCAAAACGATCCCATCGAATTAAATTCAATGTGTAACGTGTTTAATCCTAACAATTATTATAAATTGCAAAGTGAGTTGTTGAGCAAAAACTGGTCTTGCGTAGGCCTGCGATCAAAAATTGCCGACGCCGGACAATCTCTTCAAAAATCCCGGACACGTGTGTGAAATCGAGATTCTTTCCCGGATACCTTAAAAAAAACGCCGATTCCATTTTTTTATGAAATTAAACAGCTTGTTCATCTAATAATTATAAGTTACCCCTGGCACAGAGTATCCGGGTTTTACCCGATCGCTTTTTGAAAACCCCGCCCGGACGCTCCCCGGACGCCCTCTAAACTAGGACAAATCCGGGGAAACCCGGACGGATGGCAAACCCTAGTCTTGTGTTGTCTTAATTCTTAATACCTAATTACTACTAAATTCCTGGAAGAAGTATTCTATGGGAAGATATTACGTCTTGAATACAAATAACCTTCCTGTACGGCATTATTGTAGGCTTCCTGTACGGCAGTAGTGGTTACCCACTTATGCAGGGGTAAAGGTTTTTCCGGACGGACAGCTTTGACCTCAAATCTTATATTAAGATTACAATTGACAATAAGGCCGTGATGATAAGCTAGTCATGTCTATGGATACTCGCAGTGTCCATTGATATGACTAGCTTAGCGCATTGAAGTCAAGGGTGCTTTTTTAAAAGTTAATTATTCAAGTTTTTTTTTAATTTCGGTGTAGTCAATGAATTTTATACAAATTATCACGCCTATTACAGATAGGTGTAGTAATGTCTGTGCGTAGACCGGTAGGTATGTATGTAGATCAGTGTGGCGCAATACATCTTGGACCGCTTGGAAGTAATTGCTGAGCCAGCGGCAGTAGTTGACATTCGTTACAAAAAAGTGAAAGGCACGTACGCATTACGCATAGCAATTTATTCACTATCTACAACATACTGGGTTGTTTTGTTAACACAATCAACGGGGGCGTAGCTCAGATGGTAGAGCGCTCGCTTAGCATGCGAGAGGTACCGGGATCGATACCCGGCGCCTCCAAGTGTTTTTTTAAGTTGAGGGTACATTTATTTTACGTATTTTTATTACGAACGAGTACGAAATGTCCATTCATGTATAGTTTTACTTAGAGTTTGATATCAACGGGGGCGTAGCTCAGATGGTAGAGCGCTCGCTTAGCATGCGAGAGGTACCGGGATCGATACCCGGCGCCTCCAAAGTGTTTTTTTTAAGTTGAGGGTACATTTATTTTACGTATTTTTATTACGAACGAGTACGAAATGTCGATTCATGTTTAGTTTTACTTAGAGTTTGATATCAACGGGGACGTAGCTCAGATGGTAGAGCGCTCGCTTAGCATGCGAGAGGTACCGGGATCGATACCCGGCGCCTCCAAGTGTTTTTTTAAGTTGAGGGTACATTTATTTTACGTATTTTTATTATGAACGAGTACGAAATGTCCATTCATGTATAGTTTTACTTAGAGTTTGATATCAACGGGGGCGTAGCTCAGATGGTAGAGCGCTCGCTTAGCATGCGAGAGGTACCGGGATCGATACCCGGCGCCTCCAAAGTGTTTTTTTAAGTTGAGGGTACATTTATTTTACGTATTTTTATTACGAACGAGTACGAAATGTCGATTCATGTTTAGTTTTACTTAGAGTTTGATATCAACGGGGGCGTAGCTCAGATGGTAGAGCGCTCGCTTAGCATGCGAGAGGTACCGGGATCGATACCCGGCGCCTCCAAAGTGTTTTTTTAAGTTGAGGGTACATTTATTTTACGTATTTTTATTACGAACGAGTACGAAATGTCGATTCATGTTTAGTTTTACTTAGAGTTTGATATCAACGGGGACGTAGCTCAGATGGTAGAGCGCTCGCTTAGCATGCGAGAGGTACCGGGATCGATACCCGGCGCCTCCAAGTGTTTTTTTAAGTTGAGGGTACATTTATTTTACGTATTTTTATTACGAACGAGTACGAAATGTCCATTCATGTATAGTTTTACTTAGAGTTTGATATCAACGGGGGCGTAGCTCAGATGGTAGAGCGCTCGCTTAGCATGCGAGAGGTACCGGGATCGATACCCGGCGCCTCCAAAGTGTTTTTTTAAGTTGAGGGTACATTTATTTTACGTATTTTTATTACGAACGAGTACGAAATGTCGATTCATGTTTAGTTTTACTTAGAGTTTGATATCAACGGGGACGTAGCTCAGATGGTAGAGCGCTCGCTTAGCATGCGAGAGGTACCGGGATCGATACCCGGCGCCTCCAAGTGTTTTTTTAAGTTGAGGGTACATTTATTTTACGTATTTTTATTATGAACGAGTACGAAATGTCCATTCATGTATAGTTTTACTTAGAGTTTGATATCAACGGGGGCGTAGCTCAGATGGTAGAGCGCTCGCTTAGCATGCGAGAGGTACCGGGATCGATACCCGGCGCCTCCAAAGTGTTTTTTTAAGTTGAGGGTACATTTATTTTACGTATTTTTATTACGAACGAGTACGAAATGTCGATTCATGTTTAGTTTTACTTAGAGTTTGATATCAACGGGGGCGTAGCTCAGATGGTAGAGCGCTCGCTTAGCATGCGAGAGGTACCGGGATCGATACCCGGCGCCTCCAAAGTGTTTTTTTAAGTTGAGGGTACATTTATTTTACGTATTTTTATTACGAACGAGTACGAAATGTCGATTCATGTTTAGTTTTACTTAGAGTTTGATATCAACGGGGACGTAGCTCAGATGGTAGAGCGCTCGCTTAGCATGCGAGAGGTACCGGGATCGATACCCGGCGCCTCCAAGTGTTTTTTTAAGTTGAGGGTACATTTATTTTACGTATTTTTATTACGAACGAGTACGAAATGTCCATTCATGTATAGTTTTACTTAGAGTTTGATATCAACGGGGGCGTAGCTCAGATGGTAGAGCGCTCGCTTAGCATGCGAGAGGTACCGGGATCGATACCCGGCGCCTCCAAAGTGTTTTTTTAAGTTGAGGGTACATTTATTTTACGTATTTTTATTACGAACGAGTACGAAATGTCGATTCATGTTTAGTTTTACTTAGAGTTTGATATCAACGGGGACGTAGCTCAGATGGTAGAGCGCTCGCTTAGCATGCGAGAGGTACCGGGATCGATACCCGGCGCCTCCAAGTGTTTTTTTAAGTTGAGGGTACATTTATTTTACGTATTTTTATTACGAACGAGTACGAAATGTCCATTCATGTATAGTTTTACTTAGAGTTTGATATCAACGGGGGCGTAGCTCAGATGGTAGAGCGCTCGCTTAGCATGCGAGAGGTACCGGGATCGATACCCGGCGCCTCCAAAGTGTTTTTTTAAGTTGAGGGTACATTTATTTTACGTATTTTTATTACGAACGAGTACGAAATGTCGATTCATGTTTAGTTTTACTTAGAGTTTGATATCAACGGGGGCGTAGCTCAGATGGTAGAGCGCTCGCTTAGCATGCGAGAGGTACCGGGATCGATACCCGGCGCCTCCAAGTGTTTTTTTAAGTTGAGGGTACATTTATTTTACGTATTTTTATTACGAACGAGTACGAAATGTCCATTCATGTATAGTTTTACTTAGAGTTTGATATCAACGGGGGCGTAGCTCAGATGGTAGAGCGCTCGCTTAGCATGCGAGAGGTACCGGGATCGATACCCGGCGCCTCCAAAGTGTTTTTTTAAGTTGAGGGTACATTTATTTTACGTATTTTTATTACGAACGAGTACGAAATGTCGATTCATGTATAGTTTTACTTAGAGTTTGATATCAACGGGGGCGTAGCTCAGATGGTAGAGCGCTCGCTTAGCATGCGAGAGGTACCGGGATCGATACCCGGCGCCTCCAAGTGTTTTTTTAAGTTGAGGGTAGATTTATTTTACGTATTTTTATTACGAACGAGTACGAAATGTCCATTCATGTATAGTTTTACTTAGAGTTTGATATCAACGGGGGCGTAGCTCAGATGGTAGAGCGCTCGCTTAGCATGTGAGAGGTACCGGGATCGATACCCGGCGCCTCCAAAGTACTTTTTATGGGAAGGTACGGTTTATTTATTTTATAATATTATGTTATAATACAGTGGTTTCTATTGATATTTAGTTTCAATTGGAGTGCTTTAATAACGGGGGCTTAGCTCAAATGGTAGAGTGGTCACTTAGCATGCGAGAGGTACCGGGCTCGATACCCGGTCAGGCATAATCATCTAACAACATGAGCAATATTTTTATTTAATTTTGTTTTCGTAATTTTGAACTGCTCTCCTGTAAAATTGATAAAATGTCGCTCAAAACAAATGGCCTTTCACCCCTATATATTTTTTTGAAGAACTTTTATCGTTTAAGACCACTAAGACGGTAAATAAGCTGATATCTACGTCTAAGTAATGTGAGGACATTTAAAACACCAGGGGTATCGCACATTCTGCAACTTTTTTTTATAGTACGTCGGTAGCAAACAATCATACGGCCCGCCTGATGGTAAGAGGTTACCGTAACCTATGAACGCTTGCAATTCCAGAGGACTTGATTTACTGATATTTAAACACTCGAAGTTTGTAAGTAATCACTGCCTTTACTGTAATATCTATATAATAATCCGTGAAGAGAATTTTCTGTAAGCTTTTTTTTTAAATTTCGCGTACCGAGGAACGCGAAATTTGGAATACTTGAACTTTATTTACAGAAGAAGGGCAGAAAGCTAAAATCCTTATACAGTATATGTTACAAATTTAAAAATACCTAGCTTCACCCGTCCAGTATAATATATGATACTGGCAGACCCGCGCAACTTCTATCCAACACTAAAATAATGTCTAAAATCGAATCAGTAGTTCCTAAGATAAGCGCGTTCAACCAAATAAACAAACTCCTTCAGCTTTATAATATGGTATAGATATATGACCATGGTACGTAAGCCTATACAATGACAGTTCAAGTACTGACCAAATAAATAAACCAATTAAATTAAAAGGTAATGAATTATAATTGATTTTATGACATATGCTCTCCATCCTATGGTTGCCTGGAAGAGATTGCCTTATGCGATAAGGCTGCTAAATAAATATTTTCTTTTTTTATTTTCTTTTAATTATTATTTTTAAATATCATTATCATCCTCCACGCCTTTCTAAGTTTTGGGGTCTGCTTTCAGTCTAACTACAAAGCGGCCTAAATTCGATATTTTACGTGAAGCAACTGCCATCAGACCCTCCACAACCCAAGTACTAGGCGATATCGAACTTCTGAAGTTAGACCAGATTGTCGGACTTTTTAGGGCTTCAACTACTCCTAACGAATGCAACAGATGTTTGTATGGCAACCGGGACCGACGGTTTAACGTGTTCTCCGAGGCACGGAGGGGCCTTAATGTGTTAAGAATGGTCACCTATCCTTAGACTGACCTGGCTAGTGTTACTTAACCTTATAATGTGCTAACCTACTCGGTTACCACTTAGCCACGAGCCCCTTATTATTATTATTAAATATATAAGATAATATTAAAGCAATCTGGTGTGCCTGTTTTAGTGGCCTCCAGTCACAGGAAATACAGGACATTCGGGTACGCGACCCCGGCCTCTGCGAGCTACTGCAGTCTCAGTCCCGTCCCCATCCGAGACTTGCGGTATCCCTTACCGTAGGTTCATCTCCCTTCCCATTTTTCCTTATACAAATTTACCTTGTTCCTTCTTTCCCGTCTTAAAATGACTACATTCCCAAGGAGGGTTGGCGTCAGGCAAGCCGGCCATAATAGAAACCCTTCGCAAAAAATGATGAAAATTGGGAAAACGGCAAGAAGATTATTATTATTGTCGGAATTCGACCACCAGTCGATCACCACTTCGAATGAATAAGCAGAAGTATTACTCACCATTTGTTACACTCTTCCTGCATGGAGTGTCCGTCAGGGTAGCTCCTGCCGCCATGGTGACAAGGGCACTGCGCTGGGGCGACGCATTTTTTGGACACCATGTCCAGGACGAAGCCTTTCTTACACTGGCAGCCTGGACGGCATTCTGCTGACGTCGATGATGGTGGGAGGTGCATGTTCTGTGATCAAATAGATATATGTTAATGTTGATTGTTTAGTAAGGTATTGGTGAGCTTACTAAGACATTAGAAGTTAATAAGTTTTTCAAAATTAACTTCTTCAAAGAGAAATAATTCTGATATATGTTTTTAAATTTCCGCGATTTGTTAACATATAAGATGAATATGTAAATTTGGACATAATTGCGGTTCTATTTATGAAGTTTTGTTTACTCGAGCCACGTTTTGGTCGAATTGCACCAATCATGATCACGTTTGGACCACCTTATAAATATCTACGCGATTAAATCCCAATTTACACATCTAATTTTGACATTGTTGGCTACCCTCCAAGATACATTCAAACAAAAGCCTTGCAGATACTAAGAACACACAAACTTGAAAATTTTCTATCTTTAGCTTTCCACAGATCACACAACTAATTAACTATGAAGAAATGGATCCCACAATTACCCATACCACCCATGCAGTCCATGTCGTTAGATATTATTTCTGTTATGTAATAAGGAGTAATATTTTTCTAGTTTCAGATGCTTAGCTCCTAAAAATACTAAAATCCTTACTTACTGAGTAAGGATTTTATGAAAAAAAAATATGAAATTCGCGGACATACCAATATAGGTACTTTTTGAATAACAAACATTTACGTATACTTGTAACTTACGTGAATATAATTCACATAAATTTTAAAATAACCCGAAGTCAAAACTTAAGTAGCGTTATTCATTCATACACAATACTCGGCATTCATACACGGAGCGTTAGATATATCACTTTGGCGATGAATGAATCTATACCTTGCAAGTAAGCGGCTCCGCAATCTGACAAGTATTGAACTCCATGTTATTGGAAGCGCTGCAGTTACTTCTCAAGTCTTCGGCTGGCGGGTAATTCTGGATCTCATCAGGGGTCGCCGGCTTGCAGTCCCAGCGTGCACCCACGCAGGTGCTGAATAAGGTAAAACACAATTTTAGTTAATCGAATTATTAGATTTCATCATCATCCTCCGCGCCTTTTCCCAACTAAGTTGAGGTCGGCTTTCAGTCTAACTACGATACGGTCGAACTTCGATATTTTACGTGAAGCGACTCCCATCAGACCTCCACAATCCAAGTACTAGGCGATATCCCAGTTCTGTAGTTAGACCAGGTTGTCGAAATTATTGGATTTTCGTATTTTATAATAATAATTTTCTAGGACTCAAACTAAGCATAGCTTGTACTAGGATTCCAGAACACGGATGAACATACTATGATATATTTTTTTTTTGTAAATGTACAGGGTGTATATGAAAATAGAACACTTACTTAAATCATTGCAAGGGCATGACCCTAGCATGCAGTTACAATAAAAAAAAAATTAAAAAACTATCCGTTTACAAGTTATGACCGTTTGAATTTCCAGGTATTTTTACCTCCGTTTCTCGTAAAATGAGGTGGAACGGAATTCCGAAACCGATTTCCAATGTACTTTCACTGGCAGATACCTGATGTTATAAGGAGTAACTTGGGCTACTTTTATTTTGAAAAAAGAATTAGCGTTCCGCGCAAGACATATGTGTAGGGACGTTGTGTTTCCGGTTCCCTCGTATTTTAGGCGCAGTATGGCACACCGTGTGGTTTTAGTGGGTTCGAATTCGACACATCGCCCAACCGAGAACCCCGGTGGGGTGAGGGCCCGAGGGGGTTTTCACACACACAAAAAAAGTATACTGGCAGCCCGAGTGTAGATCAACGGATACGGAACGGTACGGTCAACGCTAATTTTGCTTACGTTTTAGTCCGTTTGTATATTTGTATTCTTAAATAATAAAAAGAGTTCCAAAAAGTCATTGCATTTTTTTTTAATTAGATGAAGTCAACATTAATAAAGACTCGAATTCGAATGCCGACGGAGCCTTCTACTGTATACACCGAGGTAGCTGAGGCCTGTCTAAAGCAGCGTTTCCCAAAGAACGGAGTGAAAAGAGGTTCTTCACAGAAGCGGATACAAGAGAAGCTAAATACGAGCGCACTGCATTTCACTCCGCTGTTCTCCGCAAGCATAACATTTTATACAATTCGTCTCATATTTGCGATCGTTTTCATCAAAGCGGAGCGGAGATAAGAAGTGAATTTCAACCAAAGTGATGAGTCGATTCTTGTAATTTTGTTCACTCGACTCTGCCTTAACGACAACCCATTCTACGTGTTAAATTAAAAGATGCAAGATATGTACCATATGTCGCTCGTTTGCGAGAATATCGACATAATTAAAAGTTCAGTCGAATTGAACTAAGAATGCCAAACGATCATAAATTTTTGATACTTTATGCTGAACAAAGATGCAACGCCGATTTCATGCTAAAGTTCGTTATAAAGCGACAAGTTCATTACATATTTAGAACAAAATACTCTGGCGAAAATCACAAAATATTGCCATTCTCTAAAATCAATAATTTTTGGTTTTGTCGTTATTCTCGCAAACAAGCGATGTATTTATAACGAGTTGTTTGCTTGTTGGATATCTACATCAACTAGTAGATAGTTCTGAATTATATTCTTTCTGTACAGAGTCAAATAAATATTTTAAACTGAATTAAAAAGATTTAAGATAAGTGAGTGATGCTAATTGAACAACTCAATGTTAAAATGTTTTGCCAATGAAATTAAATTGTGCAACTGTCTCGTAAAAGTGAAAGGTAAGCACGTTCTCATTGCGTATTTGAATTTTATACGCAATATACATAATGTGCTTTGTTTATTCCAATATAATTATAACGGGGGCGTAGCTCAGATGGTAGAGCGCTCGCTTAGCATGCGAGAGGTACCGGGATCGATACCCGGCGCCTCCAAAGTGTTTTTTTTAAATTTGAGGGTAGATTTATGTTACATATTTTTGTTCCGTACCTAATGTCGATTCATGTAAAGTTTTACTTTGAGTATGAAATCAACGGGGGCGTAGCTCAGATGGTAGAGCGCTCGCTTAGCATGCGAGAGGTACCGGGATCGATACCCGGCGCCTCCAAGTGTTTTAAGTTGAGGGTAGATTTATTTTACGTATTTTTATTATGAACGAGTACGAAATGTCGATTCATGTATAGTTTTACTTAGAGTTTGATATCAACGGGGGCGTAGCTCAGATGGTAGAGCGCTCGCTTAGCATGCGAGAGGTACCGGGATCGATACCCGGCGCCTCCAAAGTACTTTTTTAAGAGTGGGTAGTTTTGTATTACGTATTTTTAATGACGTATATTGTGTCTTTTGACATGTAGTTTAAATTGGAGTAATATAATAACGGGGGCGTAGCTCAGATGGTAGAGCGCTCGCTTAGCATGCGAGAGGTACCGGGATCGATACCCGGCGCCTCCAAAACTACAATATCTTTTTACGTAATACAAACTGCACACTGCGCTTACTTAAACAGAATAATAATGATTCGAACTTTAAGAAAAAAAAGGCCCTTTAGGTTTTGATTTACCTGCTAAATCGGTCAAATCTAAGCTTAAGTGACCCATATTTTATGATTGTGATTTTTTTACACCTTCAAGGAACCGCAGACTTATGTATTTGGTATTAATTTCAACTTAGGTAGGCGTCGCCGGGTTCTTGAGAAAAAGGGTCTTGACAGGCAGACAGACAGATGGACATCTTTTTCCTTTTGAGGTACGGAACCCTAAAAGTAAAACAGAGTTCCACTATCCACCTGTCTGTTAGTTGAACAATATTTTGATCATCAAAATTTCAGAAACCAGGTGTAAGTCATCTACAATCGTTTAATTGATTACACACCACAAGCGATTGCCTACCTTTAGTTCTGCAACACAGAGATACAAACTCAGAATTTAGAAGCTAGAAATCTTGTACTGGTTTACTTCTACCTGTATTATATCTGTATATTTTTATATTGATTAAGTTATAGCAATTATAGTTCTTCATAAAAAATTGAAATGCACCTCCAACTACAACTGTCTCTTCGAAACAAATTGATCCATCCTAAGGTTGCCTGGAAGAGATTGCATTTTGCAATAAGGCCGCCCTTTGTACATAATCTTTATGACAAATGTATGTATGATAATTATACTTTAAGACTGGTGTACAAATAAAGTGTAATCTATCTATCTATCTATACACAATTAACGATAATTAACCTAACGTGTTCGGTCAGTAGGCGTCACTAATAGGGGCCTTTTAGGGGAGTATACTAGAATCGCTTACATACATTAGGTAATTAGTATAACTAGGGATCGCGTGGTGGTCGAATTTCGACCATGGTTTATTTCATTGGCCAATATTACTTGACCTGTCATTGTTTAGACTTTTGTACCATGACAGGTCAAAATATATACTGGACACTCATAGCTGTATGTACCCGTTTCTGCATTTTTTTATAACTTTGTAGCAAATATTGTTCAGAAATTTTAGTCACTTCTTCTCTGTATAAACTATAAGTGTGCGAAATTTCATACACCTCCGTCCGCTCAATTTTCGTAAAAAGGGATCCAAAGTTTTCGCTTCACGTATTAATATAATAATAACTTCATACATCTCACACAAGGCCAATCCCAAACTAGGCAGAGCCTGTACTATGGTAACCAGACTGCTGATAAACATACTTATAAATTTTAAATACATACATATTATAGATAAATTACACCCAGACATAGAACAAATGACCATATGCTCATCACACAATTATTTGTCCTGGGTGGGAATCAAACCCACGACCTCTGGCTCAGCAGTCAGGGTCACTAACCACTAGAGCAACAGGCCAGTCAAAAAACAAATAACTTAACAAATCTAAAGTTAATGTTATTTAAAAACTTACCATAATTCCCTTTCTCGTCTTCCAGCTCGGACCTCTTTGTAGCCAGCGGTGAACTGCATACCTTTGTGGTAGCAGGGGCACAGAGCAGTGGGCACACACAGTCCGTTGTCGTCTAGTAGCTGGAAATACAATAATTACGACTAACTGAAAAGCCTTACCGTAGCCTAATTTTAGCTTTTTTACTTTTCATTTTAATAACAAAATGGCGTACAACATAACAATGATGTTATACAATTGAATAAATATTGTTAAAACTGTTTGGTGATTTAAAAAGAGTGGCTACTCAATACTCAATACATTTATTGCGTTCCATAATGTGATACAGATGTCGAGTTTATAACTAGGTTACAATTATGGACCCTTTCGGGCACAGCACAATGTTAGGAAAGAGGAAGAGTTTGTTATAATTATTATTTTTAGTACCTAGACAAAGTTTATTATATTTATTATTGCACACATGTAATATTATATTATTGCACTATTCAGTCGGCTTTCTGTGGTGAGATATTATATTATTCACGTCTAAAGTTATTTAATTTATTTTTATTTATTTGTTTTTATATTTAATCTTACTTAATTTTCATTAAAAAATAAAAAATAAAAGTAAAAAATATTTTTCATTTTAATTTATGTTGTAGACATATTTGCTACCCTAGGTTTCTGTTATAAATATAAACACACAAAAATGGGAACCAATTCAATTGTTGTAAATGGCTATGAGTTTGTTTGCCTGATTTCTTCTCACAAGGCTCGACCATTTGGGAACCGGCGACGGTTATAGATCGACACAGGCAGATATGATACTATATTATCCATTTTTTATTATTTTTTTATAACTTTACATGGCATGTGAAAGAGAGACATAAGAAACCTATTGAACTGTTGCGGCGATTATGTGCGTGTGATCTATAATTTTTAATTATAATTGTTTTTTGAAATTGATGAATTCGAATAACTGATAACCAATTTTATAAAATAAAAGTATTTAATTTAAAAAATTGTATACAATAGGTATAGCTAAAACAACCTACATCAATACTATAAAAATTTAATAATGAGAGCAAAGCAAAAATGGTCTAAAGATTTTAGGACACGAAGACAAAATGTTTGTACGTTGTGTAATCATGTCAGATAGGGATTTGGCCGCCTCCACTGTAATTTAGCGACCCATCATTGAAACTGTTTCGCAAATGGCAAAGATATCGCATGATATTATACACACAAAAAAATCAATATTACCTCCTTTTTGAAGTAGGTTAAAACTAGGGATGGCAACTTTTTGTATGAGAAATAAAGTAGGAGTCGGAGAGTTAAAAAAACAGTACCTATTTAAAAAAATATACGGCATATTATTTTTTAAACGTTTATAAACATATTTCAGAGATTCTCACAGAAATCAATAACTTACCGTCATTTTTTTATATATTAAGCATCTCCACAATTTAAATCTTAATTAAAATAAATGAGGAGCTAATTTTTTATCAAATTGATAGAAACTCTTTTTTTTTTGAAGACTGAATTTTTTGTAAAGACTAAGGAGGCGGGTATAGAAAGTAAATACAAGACAAGTTAAGAAAAATAAATTAAATGCTTGTGAAGTGTTCACTTTAATAAATGACTCCAATTTTGGCCAGTATTCGAATCAAGATTATTTTGTCCTCTGTTATTTTTTCGTAAATAGTTAACTTGGATTTGTATTCATTTTGAATAATAACTCATCCACATAGGTATTGAGATTACTTTTTTGAGACACTTAACGGCCACAGATACAACCGACGATGAAAACAGTATTTCGAATGTTTTTTTTAATGAAAAAGTAAACAGTATTTAAGAGCGAAATAAAGTATAATACTGTTTTTAACAGTATGGTTGGCAACTATTGTTAAAACATACAACACTACGTCACTGGTATAATAAGGTTCCGTTCGGTGTCCGTAAAACGCAAGTGCTTTCTCACTTTAAAATCTCGACTGCTCTATCTCTTTGCCATGGTATTTTGTAATAAGTTGAAATAAAAGAAGTAAAGTGAGAAGGTACCTGTCCCTCCGGGCAAGCGCAGCCTTCCACGCAGCAGGGCTTGCAGGTGCCGCTGGCCGCCAGCGCCATGTCGGAGCACTTGCGCAGGCAACTGTCCGCGCACACCGTGTACTCCTGGCCACCCGTGCATTGGATCTCTGCACACAAACATTACAATGCTAACTAATATTATAAATGCGAATGTAAATTTGTTTGTTTGTCAGCTTTGAAGCCTTAATTACATAACCGATCCTCATAAAATTTTGCATATACACGTTGCCTCTACTCAGAGTACATAAACGGACACAATGTACCTTTCATCCAGAAAAAAAAGAAATAGGGATAAAAAATAACGGAGAAGCCGCAGGCAAATGCTATGCTAGTATTCTTATATATAAAAATGACGTGTCACGTTGTTTGTACGCGATGAACTCCTAAACTAATGAACCGATTTTAATGAAATTTTGAACAATGTTTGCAGTTTGGTTCAACTTGAGAGATAGGATAGTTTATTATTATTATTGCTATTTACCTAACCACAGCAAAGCATGGCTGGGTGAGCTAGTATAATATAAATAATATAATTCATAAGCACCATTCACATACATCACTAAGTTTGTACTATACAGTAATTCGCATTACGGTTCGTGAGTTCGCGGTAGACTTCGTGGGTATTTTTGTTTTACGCTACGCTCGATAGATGTCGTTATACCGTTTTTTGACTCACACTATGGTTTCGTTACTGCAGCAAATATAAATAACTAGATTGACTTATTTTAAAGTAACTCTGGTTTCCCTTCATAACGTATAAATTTTTCGCCTTTTACTAAAGATTTCCGTGGAGGGGAACACTCAAATGAGTCTTCTTTATTTTTGATACCTTGCTTTCGAGCAAGGTCCATATTTCTTAAGTAACACACATCCATAAACAATATTAATTATTTAGGTTTGGAATTTGTATAACCTAGAAACATTAACCATGATGACCTGGCAACTCTGATACAATATTGTTGTTTTAATTAAAAGCTTTATCTACACCGGATACTTTGTATTTTTTTTTGATCTTTTATGCGTGATACATTCGCTGGTTTGCCGAGAATAACGACATAACAAAAAATTATTGATTTTAGAGAATGGTAATGTTTTGTGATTTCCGCTAGAGTGTTCTGTTCTAAATATTTATTGAACTTGTCGCTTTCTAACGAACGTTAGCACGAAATCGGCGTTGCATCTTTGTTCACCATTAAATATCAAAGATTTATGATCGTTTGGCATACTTAGTTCAATGCGACTGAATTTTGAGATAAGTCGATATTCTCGCAAACCAGCGACATAATAATTTTTACACGACTTGTCAAGTTTGTCCTTTTAAATTATCGCTTGATTAATATTATTAAAAAAAAGTTTTATAATTTTATTTATTTTTAATTAATGTTTCAAAATAAAATTTTGTAGTCAGTGTTCTATCTAGTGTTCATTATAAATTTTATTGTTGCAAAGAAGTCAATAACGTTTTCAAAGGCAAAATCAATTTGAATTTTGGTTAAAACTAATGTGATGATGACAGTGACCGTATCTACATATCTTCCCTTAGGCTCGAGAGTATTTTAAGGTCATTTGCTTACTTAGAAACTAATTAAATTTAACGTTTGTATTTTTATCTTATTCTCATAATTTATACATGCATAGTAGGTACCCATACGCTTCTATAAGTATATTATAGTCATTTAGTTCTCCGCTTCACGTACAGAGGCGCTGTACGTAAAAACAAGCTGCCAGTCTATTTTCAGTACATGTTCTATGTTTTATATTTAGCTCATGTTTTAACATTAATGTGGCAAAATTGAAATGCAACAAAAGAAATCTTAAAATGAGTTTATCTCTAAACCCTGTTTTATTACTGTTTATTATAGAGGACGCACGCTGTGATGGTCAATTATTGTGTCAAACTTAGATTAAAAAAAACTTAATGCAGCTATGTGCAGGAGACCACGGTATAAAACGGTAGTGTTGATGCAGAACTAGAGACAGTTACCCTAGATAATCAATCGTACATTCGATATGGCTTAATGATTTTAACTATCGATATTATTCCTGTAGGATCGATAAAACAATGGACTGAATTTTAAGAGCCTTTTATTTATCGATAGTCCATTACTACATATTATGTGTGTATAAAGTTTCAAAAGCCTTAGATTATTTCAAATCAGAGAACAGAAAAACATCCTTTTTTGTTTAGTATTATAAATGGGAAAGTGAGTTTGTTTGTTACGCTTTTACGGCTCAACTATTTAACCGATTATCAAAGGTACCATAAATTAAAAAAAAAATCGATCAAAAGCTATTTATATGAGGAACTGACCACACTCCTGCACGTTGTATCTCCACTGGATGATCACGCCGGCCTTGGCGCAGTTCATGGCGTAGTCCCCGAGCACGGGGCACAGGCAGCGCGACACGTCCCCTGCGCACGCGCACATGTCGTACACGCACGCCTCGTAGTACGACTCCACGTCCACGTCCCAGTGACACGCTGCAACACATCTTTGTTTGTTAATTGTTCTACAGCTAAAGTGAAGGAAATATGACTAAGAAAACTTAAGGTTACATGGTCGTGGGAAGTAACTAAAAAAAACAGGCTGCACAAAAAACCTGCAATGAAACAATGCTTGTATTCCTTTTCGCTGAATAAGTGAGGTTACCGGAGGGCCTTCCCTCCCTCCTCTCTCTCTGATAAATAACTTGTTTTTTTAACAACGCTGGTGTTAATGTGACCTATTGCGTTTTATTTGCGCTAGATTGGTGACGCGGCGACGCACAACAACTGCTACTACAACTACGTTACGTACGACGTCACATTAGCATGTCGGTGACGCGAACCCATAAGTTTTGCCCATAGTTATCACTTCAAAAATTTAACTAATTTTGCTGTGGTAATGATGTGTGTTTGACTAAATTCTGAACTTAAATGTCTTTACTTAATTATTTCTAAATCTAAAACAGTTAACAAGATAGTCAGCGTTTTTAGCTAACAGTAACATGGATCACATATTACTAGTATTCTTGAAATATGCAAGTTAGATACTGAATTAAACTAAAAGGTCAAATTTATAAGATGTTGATGAAGTCAGAACTGCCGTCCCGCATAGATCTGAATGTGGGCCAATAAAGAGAACGTATGGGAGAAGCCTGTATTGTCACGCCTCTGTGACATACCATAATTCTGGCAGGTGAGTCTCTGTACTGCGTTATATAGAACTATGTTTTGAATTATATAACTGTCAGATTAGGTGGAAGTCTGATGTGAGCGACCGTGGATGTCAGTACGGTTCGCCAAGGAATAATGTGATCAAGATATTCATACAAATGTGTTATTAATGTTAAATGTGATAAGCTTGATGATTGATTATAGCCTTACGAGCTAGATTGAGTTTCAATTATTCTCCTCTCACTAGCGACCCTGAAGTCCTAGTACCAACATACCCCCCGGTCACAACAGTATGTAGCTGAGATGCGAATGTTAAGATGGATGTGTGGTGTGACTAGGATGGACAAACTGATGAATAAATACATTAGAAGCCTTAAACTAGTGTCAGTGGGTGAAAAGTTGAGGAGCAACAGATGATCATAGTACGGACATGTGATGCGGAGGGATGAGCAAAATGTGGTGAAGAGAGTTTTATGTATGGAAATTGACGGATACAAGAGTAGAGGACGATCAAAAGATGGATGGACTGCGTGAAAGAGGATGTGGCTAGAAAGGGAGTAAGTTGGGAAAAAGAGCAAAAGATGATTATGAGATAATAAAGTAAGTAAAACTTAGTAACCACCATTATTTACCAACTTTTGTCTTTAAACATAACATGTTCCAATTTAAACTCGCCTACTTACCTTCAAACACTTTACTCTTCAGCTTGCTACAGTATTTTTCAGCAGCCTCCTTATTCTCCATATTCGCTTTACAAGGATGTTCGGGTTCTTTGGTGTCGATATCAGAACAGATTTCTCTGGTCTTCCACTTATTAGCGAACGCTAGAGCATTCTGTTCCACATCGTTCTCAGGAGTTAGGAAGTCGTCTTTTTGGTTCAAGTTAAAGGTTCCGCATAAACCCTAGAGACGAAAAAGTCAGGTAAAGCTCCAATATTCAGAAAGATTTAATTGCGAATTCTTTAAGAACAATATTTTTTGTCTTGTTACGAAAACGGATTGACCAATGGTAAGGTTCGGATGGGTAGCTTATTGTGAGAGAAATATACCATTAATAAATACCTTAGTTTTGCCCTGGAACGTAGCTGGTACGTCAATGAAGACTCGAGTGTTGCCATCCCACCACATATCTACCTTGTTCGGCAGTTGCACTAAAACAAACAAAATAATTAAATGGCTATATTTTCAATTCGTTGAGTAATTTTATTTCAGGAATAGGTATGAAGGCACGCTGACCGGCAACGAATAAGAACAGCTCTTCAGGGTCCGAGGAAGAAAACCTCTTCATAAATCACTCGGAGGATCTGCTTTTGGTTATAGGACGACCTACCTCACGATTTGAAAAGCGAGAAGAGTTCACTCTCCTCCAAGTGGACGGATCCACGTCCACCTCTCGGAGTGCGGAGATTAATCGCCGCGATAAGTGTGTACAACCTCTCATGGCCAAAGGTAGGATAACGTAGACACCGCATGGTTTTAGTTGGTTCGACTATTGACCATTATCCAGCACCACCCACACATATTATCACATTTTTATATCACGCGACAGTCATTGCTGCGGGAAAACCATGGTGGTCTCACACAGAGCCCTTGATGACAGCCACAGTATTCAGCAAGAAGGTACTTCGCCGGTAGAGGGGCTTATTCAATACCAGGATATAACTGCTGTGTTTTATTCTATCCTGAAAAATATTGCACTTACCAATAACAAAGAGAGATGAGGCAGCCCTGATTCTAACATCGCCCACCATGACTGGGAGGGTGGATACCTCCTTGCCGTTCACCAAGATGAACCCGCCCTGCTTCATGTGGATGCTGGCTCCATCGTAGTTCAAGCTGACTGCTTTAGTGCATGATGGTTTCCCTTCACCTTTATAAGGGGTTAAGTTCATTGCCTGTGAAAAAAAAGCAATATGAAATAAGCACGGTTAGGGTAGTGTCTTAATAAAAGCTGTTCCTGGATCTCTCTTACTTTAGGTGCAGGATGGTACACCGTGTAGTTTTAGTCAGTTTGATTCCGACATACGACACACCACCCCACGGAAAACCCCGAGGGGGTTTCCAAAAACAAAAAAAAATTACCCATTTTTAATCAGGTTGTTGTTTATTAAAAGTAAAAAATTGGTTATTTCATTCGCGCTTTGCTATTGAAACGTTCACCTTACATTATAATAGCAGGTTTCTACAGTTTATTCCGCGTTTTTTGTTACTGTTCTGCCCCTAAGGGTATTAGCGTGATGTTAAATAACCTTTCATAAAAGTTGGGCATAAATTTCAAATAAACTGACGCGTTTAACAAAAATAGAACAACAAATTTAGGTACAGGTTTCTTACATTAATATTGGGTAGCTAATAAAAATATAATAATAATAGTCAAAATTCGATTACTAGTTTTATTATTAAACAAACACCTACGAAAATTTGTATATATTTGTTTGAATGTTGTAATAGAAATAAATATAATTATGTAAGGCTTTTTTATGGCATATGGGGCAGACAAGCAGACGGGCCACCCGATGGTAGGTGACTACTGCCGTCCATGGACACCTGCAACTCAAGAGTCACAAGGCTTTTAAGGTGGGAGTAGGATAAGGAGAAGGGTGGGGGGGGGATTAGTGCGATAACCGGTTTTCTGTGCATATGTGCCGAAACATGGCTTTTAAACGGTGGCTCTTACAAGTTGGCAGTCTATCACATGGTTTGAAAGCTTTACACGAAACAAAAACCGAGTAGTCTAGAAGGTGTCAAGTACCTCGGAAATAGATCCAGAGCAGGCGACATTCTCCACCTCGACGGTGAGGTTGTCAGTCTTGAGCATGGTGTAAGTGCAGTGGCCCATGAAGTCGTACCGCAGCCCGTCGAACGTGGAGTAGTGCGGGTCGCCCACGGCCCCGCAGCGCGCGCCGCACGCCACCTTGCTGCACGTCCACTCGCCCGACTGGCACGTGCTGGAGAACAGACGCCACAGTTACGACCTTCTGGTACTGACACATTTCAATACTTAAACTAAAAAAAAAACACGCTTCAATTGCGTATGGAATTAAAAATTAAAAACTTTACAAACCCTTCTTACTACCACGAATAAGTCTGTCTGAATAACATATAGTAGACTAGCAACCCGCCCCGACTTCGCACGAGTACAAATTATACACCTAAACCTTCCTCATGAAGCACTCTGTCTATTAGTAAAAACCGCATGAAAATCCGTTCAGTAGTTTTTCAGTTTATTGCGAACAGACAGACAGACAGACAGACGCGGCGGGGGACTTTGTTTTATAATATGTAGTGATAATAAAATACAGTTCATTTTTTACCCAAACACTGGATATTATAATTATTACTTGTTTGCTTGTATAAATGATCATCCTTATAAAAAGTATCACCGACTTCATTGCGCCTAAATTGTGATAAATTGTACATAATAAGCTGTATTACCCATTCCTTAATTTTCAAGCTTTAGCGATAGAATATTTTCTTTAAACTTAGTGGCTAACTTGAGTGCAACCAGTTCACTTAAATAAAGAATTATTTAAATCGGTTCACAAATGACAAAGATATCGCGTAGTATATAAACAAACAAATAAATATTCAGCCGAATTAAGACTCTCCTCCTTATTTAAGGTCGGTTAAAAATAAGCCAATATACGTAACTACGCTCAAAAACTACTTTGGCAGAGACCACAGTCTATGTTCACTAGCTAAAGGCTATATTAAAAACCTTACCAAGTATTACAGTCCTTTTTGATCGTCTTCCCAGGCTTAAAGTTTCTATTCTTATACCGACAGGGGCACTCGATCTTGGGTATACAACGACCTTCTTCTAGCAGCAAACCTTCAGGGCAGAAACATCCCTCCACACAAGTCCTGTTGTTACTGTTTGCAGGTGGCTGGGGGAACGCGCAACTTGGCTGGAAGTCTGGTCCGCAGGATTTGTAGACCTTGTTTTCAGGACACTTCATTGCTATAAAGAAAAAAGTAGCGTTATTGAACAGAACATTATTCCAATTTCGGCACGTATGGGCCGGCTCGACCGGAGTGATACCACGATCTCACAAAAAAAACCGGCAGTGAAGGCTCCCCCCTCTTCCCCTACTCCCACCTTAAAGGCCGGCAACGCAATTGTGACTCTTGAGTTTCAGGTGCCCATGGGCAGCGGTAGTCATTTACCATCAAGAAGTTTTCACTTAAAAAAAAAAAGGAACCGTTTCCTGCACTCTTACCCGCGTTTATGGTCACTGCTCCACTCCTATGGGACGTAGCGTGATGTTACATGGCCTATACTATTCCTTATGAATCTGGCTATCATATACAAAAAGATTTGTTCGAATCCGACTGGTAGTTTCAGAGATTAGCACGTTTAAACAAACAAAAAACTCTTCAGCTTTATTATATTAGTATTTTTTTTTTGAGTAGGAGGTTAAAGTTCTGGGTGAAAAACCAACATAACTAGATATTTTTTCTAATCTAATGAAGTGCCAATAGGAAGAATTTAAGAACTACCAGCAGTATAGCATAGAGTCAATATACTTACGGCAAGTTTCATCGTCTCTCCAGCTCTTCATCTCCTCGACACCATGACGCAAGCACTCCTTGGCGTATACAGAGACAGTACTGCAGCCACATTCCTCAGGACCTACAAGATTTTATACAAATTAAATTATAAGAATAGAACTGGACAAAACATGATTTTCAGAAGTTGATTCTTATTTATCTCGCAGTAACAGTAACTGTTAGCACTGCTCGGTTCTAACTGTGAGTGATTTTTTTTTAGATTTGCAGCAAATAAATTATTTAAGGCTGTGTCAAACAGCGGGCGGGACGAGACAGTGGCGACGCGACTAAAATGTATTAGCACCGAGCGACGGCGCTGTGTGACATGTTCCATGTATATTAACTAGTATATTACAACTGCTCACGCTGCGCCGCCGTCCTACCCCGCCCGCTGTCCGTCCCAACCTTTACATGGAAACGAGTAGGCAGATAAAGACAATATTCTGTTTTTGAACGATATACTTACTCAAAGAAGTTACGCAGGCGCAGTAATCCCATTGGCAAGTGTCGAGCAACATAGAGACATCCATTACCTAAGAACAAACCATGTTATTAGTATTTATGATCGGTTTCTAGTACGAGGGGCTCGTGGCTAAGTGGTAACCGAGTAGGTTAGTACATTAAAAGTTAAGTAATACTAGCCAGGTCAGCCTAGGATGGGTGATCATTCTTAACACATGAGACCCCTCGGAGAGCACGTTAAACCGTCGGTCCCGGGTGCCATACAAACATCTGTGGCATTCGTTAGGAGTAGTTGGAGCCCTAAAAGTCCGACAACCTGGTCTAACTACAGAACTTCGATATCGCCTAGTACTTGGGTTGTGGAGGTCTGATGGTAGTCGCTTCACGTAAAATATCAAAGTTCGGCCGTATCGTAGTTAAACCGAAAGCCGACCCCAAACTTAGTTGGGAAAAGGCGCGCAGGATGATCTGTTTCTCATACCTGTAAAGGATAGGACTCGTACTTCCCAGCACCAGCAGACCCTGACCTGCTTGAGCTGTAGCTTACGCTCCCCAATCCAACCGAATATGGGGCCATAAATTACATCAGAGTACACACACAGTAAGACTACAGACAGGGTCGCTTGCCCCTTTTTTATGGTATAGGGGGCAAACGAGCACACGGGACACCTGCAACTTAAGAGCCATAAGTGCGTTGCCGGCCTTTAAGGTGGGAGTAGGGGAAGGGTGGAAAAGGGAAGAGGGGGGAGGGTTAAGGCCTCAGGTAACCTCACAACCTCACTCGGCGAAAAGTAATGCAAGCATTGCTTCACTGCCGGTTTTCTGTGAGGCCGTGGTATCACTCCGGTCGAGCCGGCCCATACGTGCCGAAGCATGGCTCTCGACTCGACTGGCTCTCACGACCACGTATACATGAATGTAATAAACTTAGCTCAATTCCGAACCAATAAAATGAATAGTTGTCATTCATAGAGTGATCTCTATTATTTTAATCCTACATTGAGGGTTTACCTTCGAACATTTCCTGAATTTGTCTTTGCTAAAGATCTTAGTACAGAACTGCTGAGCTCTCTTCATGTCGGCATCAGCTAGAGAGGCGCAGGCGCTGGTCTCTGTTGGGTTACTGTCACACACGTCTGGAAGGGAAGGTAACTAAATTAGAACTATCGTTAAAAATATATATTTCTGACTTCAATGTACTTAAATGTTGATAAATAATAATAATTAAAAAGCTGTATTCTTTAGGTATGTGTATTTTTATATTTTTTTCAAATTTAAATAAAAATAAATAAAAAATTATTATTGAAATCTTAATTGAAAATGAAATTTTAATTTTTGAAGTGAAAACTTCTTTAGCGGCGTTGTGCACTTTTTGGAATGGTAAACTCGCGTCAGGACACGTGACCTGATCGAAAATTCGTAAGACGGAGCCCAGTTTCTTATATTTAAAAAAATATAACATTCGAAATTCAAACATTTATGAGCGGCCAGGAGCGCAGAACTTCCAGTGTACCCTATGTATGCATTTAGATATGTTATTACCTACTTTTTATTTTTAACCTAATTATATATATACAGATGTGTGTGTGTGTGTGTGTGTGTATGTATATGCAAATACATTGTGAAGTTATGTTTTCGCTTCTGACGTGCAGTCCTACGACTGACTGTTTTATTTTGAAAATCACCTCCTTTTTTTTAAATCGATTAAAAGGTAATCTAACTTATAACTAAGTCACAAAAGTTACTTATTTATTATACGGCTTTATATGCACTAATAGTTGAATTTGATAGCATTCAAGTTATGTAAAGCATCAAAACAATTTATTATGAAGGCTTATACAGATTTTTGTTATTCTTTTATGCACAATAGGTGCAAAATACTACAAACATATTTTTTTATAAACTAATTAGAAGTATATGTATATAGTTATTAATAATTATAATAATAAATAAGTTTTTATATTTTATTATAATAATTATCTGTAGGTTTGGCTATTTATTTTCTAAACCAATTTTTACTTATTTTCTGTAAAAGAGTCTTTGTGTCATTAATAAAATAAAATACAATATACTGTTACGCCACTTTAGGACATGCGACAACTTATTTAAATAGTTTTGGTAAAACCACAAAATACATAATAGTACCAGTAGTAAAACTGAATCAACGCATTTGTAGCATCAAAATAAGATGTATGGGTGTGATATAAACAAGATGTGAAAGAGTTCTGCTTTAAAAAACACGAATTTCCCTAAAATTGTCACCGCTTTACATTATTCATTATTACTCAAAATATGACCAAACCTCCCTGTATCATCCTGTATATCCTTATTATTAAAAATATTATAATCTTACCCACTCACAGTACCCAAATTTGCCCGGTAATGTAACTGTAGAGAAATTTTCTTTCCAAGAAAAGGTTTTCTGTAGCCTTTGTTAAAATTTTAAAATCGCAATTACTGAGGAACATAACATTTTCGTTTTTGTCGGGAAGTCTTTCAAGTACTTTCAACAGGGGTCCTAAGTGAGGTCCTAAATAACCGACGCAACAGGACGCTTTAATCCCTCTCAAACCCCGAAATACATACACAAGTACAAGCTTATATCTTCAGAAATTATACAAGCAAATGTTATTAATTAAAAAAACAATATTATAATTAGGTATATTGCTTTGGTACTCACCACCAATTTTGTTTACCATCCAGGAAGAAGCGAGTACAGATTTCGTTTTGGCGATAGTTCCATCTTTTGTCATTAAGTCGTTAGCGGGGTTCCCATCCAAGGTTCCACACAAGCCCTCCGTGTTGTTCCACAGGAGGACTGAGCCCTCGACGAGAATCATGTTCTAGAAATAAAAAGAACAATCACTAGAACCCTTAACAGTATCTGTGACTTGAAATGCTATGACGAAAATAATATCTATTCGTTAAACCTGACCCTATTGCTCCAGAATTAGACTCTCTGTTGAGTTTCGTTATTTCGTTTCACTTTTTTTGACGTGACAACTTCTTATAAATCGATGAAAGCCGGCTGCACGCACGAAAAAGCATGACTCATTGTCACGTTCCGCCTGAGCTGAGCGTTCAAGCGAGAGCGCGGAACAAGCGATACAGAGGCACGATCGGCCTAAGCCTTCGCATAATGACATTGATTTTTTAAATTGATGTGTAACCAAGGTGTGTTTTAATTTAATATATTAGCTTTTTAAAAGTGCTGAATTAAACGCAACTTCGCTGTTAATTGACCAAGTACTTATTAAATTGAAATGATTTAGGTATTTTTTACTTATTTTTTTTTTAGTTAAATCAGCTCATTATAGTACTGTAGATGCTAAAACCCGGTTACTGTGTCATTACGGTTATGGGTTCCTTCAAAGGGTAGATGCTTTATTGTTATGAACCACCGTCTCGGAAGGAAATTTCGTAAATATGGCGCGATCGCTTTAGTCCTTCAGAAATTACACGACTTCTTATAGAAGCTGCCATATCTATGTATGTTATATTATGCGTAAATTTTCAGGCCATTCTAAAATGCCTAAAACGGAGTCTGGTGGATAAACGTATGCAATTTAATGTTCAGATTCACTGGCCACCTGTTACCACCTGCCCTACGCGTAGTAGACCAGCAGCTAGCGACAGAAGTTCAACACATTGAAGGGTGAAATTGTAAAAAATGTAGGTGATGGTCAATATCAACCCTTAGATCCCTTGCTGCACTTATGCCTAGTTCATCAATCATTTAGTCGGTGCTTCACTGTCGTTTTACGATAGTGGCATAAGTGAGATAATTGTAGAACAAAGCAAAAATTCTTTGCAAAATAAAAAAATATTTAAAAATACTTGGCGCCGCGGGCACCGGTCAATTTTACAATGATTTTACTTATCTCTGATAATATAATACTTTCAATACTCTGAGAGGCATGAGTGAGAAAATCGGTATTGAACTTCTATCGCTAGCTGCCGGTCTATAGGTACATATTAAAATAACCCGCATGGCGTAAAAGACAGTTATAGTTTGCGACACGGAAGGATAGTTTTTAATGTTGTATTAGATAGTGTGACAATGTAGCTACTGGATTAGTGTACTGCTCTTAGTGTAAGACCTTTTCTGTAATATTCTGTAGAAAATACGTAATAGGTATCTGTAACTGTCATTTGTTTCGAAAACATCCTGTCTCGTAACTGTCATTTGTTTCGAAAACATCCTGTCTCGTAACTGTCATTTGTTTCGAAAACACCTGTATCGTAACTGTCATTTGTTTCGGAAAAATCCTGTCTATCGTAGGTAGTGATGATAAAAAAATATGTTCTCGAAGTCCACAGACCATAAGGCCAGCTTACACGAGTTGTTTATAAGCATATATTTAGTATATTTATCAAAGGATGTTTTCTGCATCCGCAGATGGATCATCTGTTGTCACAAACGGATTTCCTTTCAGCTGATAGCATTAATATTGCCGAAAATATCAATTAATTTTTATCCTAATAAATGCTTTGACCTGACAGATCTAAAGTATAAAAGGTTATGGCTAAATGTGTCTGTTGTCAAGTGTAAGCCAGAACACATGAACTCGATAAACCGTACAGTATGGAAGAAACGAAAAAAAAATGTGATGTGTGGTGGAAACTAGCCTTATGAGCTTGTACACTACGTTATGTGGTATAACATAGTACATCAACATTTATACATTAAATTTTTGTAAAACTTACTTTCCACAAAAATGATAAAAAAAGAAAAAATACAAGAGAATATTCCAGAACGTTGAGATCTTGGTTGTTTTTTTATAAATATAGTTGACTTATGTGATAAAAATCAATGTTTTTAATATATTCTTTGGAATAGCGGTAGTATAATCTCTTTGTGATAGACGTGACGTATTTTTTTTGTATTCAGACAATTAAAATCGGTTCATCCGTTTGGGAGCTACGATGAGATACGATGATGAATTACATTTTGAAATACATATAAATAAAAAAATTATAAGTATATTTAAAATAAAAACAAATACCTAGTGTCCCACCGATTTCGGCCACAGGGACCAAGTTACCGTGGTAAGGGTTCCAGAGATAAAAACCTATACGTGACGTATCGAGGAAGACTGCCCTCTGCATTAAGTCCTTAATCCAACCGCCTAAGGTGATGCTCTAATATTAGTCGAGGGTCTTAACATGTCACTTTAGCAACAGAAAGTAGCAAACAAGCTCACATTGGTATCCCACTTGAGCGTGATGCCGACACCGTCCAGGTTGACGAGCACGTAGTCGCTGGGCATGGACACCCTGATGCCGGGCAGGGCCGCCGGGATCGGGATCAACCGCTTCGTGTTGCGGAACAATACGGACCCGTCCGCTGTAACAAAACATCATACTTTCTTTTATACCATGTCGGTGGCAAACAAGCATACGGGCCCGTCTGATGATAAGCGGTTACCGTAGCCTATTAACGTTTGCAACTCCGGTAAAGTCACACACACACACACTGTAGCATCCCTCCAAACAAGTAGATACTATTATCTTATATGTGTCCAAACTAACAATGATATAATGGTACAGTCAGAAGCGAAAGTTGATGGAAAACAAATAAAAAAAAAATTATAAGTTCATGTTTTGGTCAGAAGAGAGTTTTAGCTAAGTACCATGTAAATGTTTCTTATTTTATGCCTGATGATATATTTATGATGAACTTTTCTAATATTTATAACAACACCCCTGGTCACACTTAATATATTCCATAGAGTACGGATCTAACTTTACACTATAGGTGTAAGTACAACAAAGTTTATTCTATTGTAATCTAAATAATATGTACCATCGGCCAAATATATTTTCTACCACCCTACGGTTGAAGATCATTAAAATTTGACATCATAAAACAACAAGGTTGATTTTCCCTTGCAATAATTTTCTGACAGTTCATTGTTAGATAAGTTCAACCTTAGCGCTATTGTGATTACACAAACTGGTAGACCATTTTCTTTGTCGACTGTACCAACAGATATTATGCAAGTAGTAAATACTGACCACCGACACTGAGAACGTAGAACTTGTCTTCGAGGTAGAGAGTCAGCTCGCTGGGGCAGTTCAACTTGTCCTTGCACTCGCCGTGCTTCACTTCCACGGAGAACTTATGCTCCTTCGCCTCCCGGACCAGCACGTGTTCGCACGGAGATTGGAAACTTAGAAGAGAGGTAAAACGAAATAGGTATAGTAATATATGAAGCATAAGGGAGCATCCATTAATTACGTGAGCTGTTTTCCTTTTAATTTGGACCTCTACTCCCACCTTGGTAAGATTAGGTGGAAACCCACCTTCCTCCTTCCTCACGTGAGATTAAGGCTAATAATAATAACTTGACACATCTCACACACGGCCGTCTGATCTCAAACTACGCAGAGCCTGTACTATAGTAACCAGATTGCTGATAAACATAGTTATATATTTCTAAATATATACATATTATAGATAAATTACACCCAGATACAGAACAAATGATCATGCTCATCATACAATTATTTGTCTTGAGTGGGAATCGAATCCACGACCTCTGGCTCAGCAGTCAGTATCACTCACCGCTAGACCAACAGGCCAGTTTAATACAACGTTAAGGGATTCTAATATTGTCCAATTTGTGTGTTTGTTGTTAATTGGACACCCCAATTTTAATCTCACGTAATTAATGGATGCACCTGATGACTAGTTATTAACACTGGACATTTCGTTGGTCTGATGATGTACATGTGTGTGTCAAGAGTAGGCACCATAAAGAAAATTGCGGTTAAACGACCACCCTGGCAATGTCAGTGTAATAAAGATACAAGAACTCTATGGGAGAGGTATTTGGAGTGGCAAAGCAGTGTTACGAGTTATTATAGACCCTGTAACAACTGGCCATTAGAACTCTATGGGAGAGGTATTTGGAGTGGCAAAGCAGTGTTACGAGTTATTATAGACCCTGTAACAACTGGCCATTAGGGGTGTGTTATTATTAAATTTGTGTTTACACTCAAAAATATCTATAACAAGTATTACATTGTATAAAAAGTGTGAGTGTACTTATGTACGCACGTAAGAAGTACGTAGAATACTTTTATCTAGTTAAATAAAGTTTATTTTAATATCATAATAAATAATACACACCGTCAACTAACCTCAAATTCTACAAACGTACTCAAAGTAATATGCAAAAACCATTTTTATCACTTATAATCACAGTAAATTATAATAAATAATACAAACCGTCAACTAACCTCAAATTCTACAAACGTACTCAAAGTAATATGTAAATACCATTTTTATCACTATCGTGAAATTGGTAACTTTTTTGAAAAACTAAAATGTTGACTAGCTAACTTCAGGGTGTCGGTAAAAATTTACTCTCATCATTTTTCCAGAACGCGCCAAAAGAAGTATAACTTCAAAAAACTTATAATATGTATTTATTTCGTCAGTAAATTGACAGTAAAATTTAGACCGCTTTAAAGCTGATCAGTCTAATGCTGACAATAATTACTTCTGATGTACTCACCTATAGATTATTCCATCAAAAGTCTTGTAATGCACTCCGGCCCAGCTGAGACAGGTGCCTCCTTTTGGCGTGAGGTCTAGAATCACCACCTCCTGGTTCTTGGTTCCGTAAGAACCGTATGTGGTGTGAGAGCCATGGTTGCCGTGGGTGCTGGTGATGGCGCTACTACCGGTGATGGTTTCGTAGTTAGAGCGGCCGCCCGTTTTAGTCTGCTGGCCCCAATGTGATTCACTTGTAATTTCTGAACGGCTTGTCTAGAAGAAAGAGTTTTTGGGTTAAGATTTTTTTAACTCTCACTAGCAACCCTTCGCACGGATAGTAGAGACATCTTCAACAATCATCATCATATTTCAATCAATTTACACAAAACGTTAATAAATTATACACCTAAACCGTCCTCATGAATTACTATTGGTGAAAACCGCATGAAAATCCGTTCTGTAGTTTTTCAGTTTATCGCGACAAGACAGACAGACAGACGCGGCGGGGGACTTTGTTTTATAAAATGTAGTGATATGAGTATTTTTTTCTATGGGATAGGGGGCAAACGAGCAGACGGGTCACCTGATGGTAAGCGACTACCGCCGCCCTTGGGCACCTGCAACTCAAGAGTCACAAGTGCTTTGCCGGCCTTTAAGGTGGGAGTAGGAGAAAGGGAGGAAGGGGGCAAGAGGGAGAGTGCGAGGGGTAGGGGGGAGAAGAGGGGGAGAGAGAAGGGTTAGGGCCTCCGGTAACTTCACTCACTCGGCGAAAAGCAATGCATTGCTTCACTGCCGGTTTCCTTTGAGGCCGCCGTGCCATGTGAGGTCGAACCGGCCCATATGTGCCGAAGCACGGCTCTCCCACAGTTACTATTATTTTGTCAAGTTGAAAATTTCAATCAAAGTCTTACCTAATACATATTATTGTCCTGAACACACTCCTAATCCTAGCATTAAGCATAGCAGAAAGGGTTAACAAAAATACTAGGAATGTTTTACGCTATTAGCCCTGTTACCTCATTCGAGTAGGAGTTAAGTCAATTTTGTGTATAGAAGCGAAACTCGGACAGAACATAAAACAATTAATCGGCCCATTCGACAAACATTTTTCAGTCACTTAGACTGTAGATACAATATAGGTAGATATTCCAGTCCAGCTGGTGTTCCTGTTCCCGTGGCCTCGCAAGTCACAGGAAATACAGGTCTTTCGGGTACGCGATCGCGGTGTCTATTACGTAATTAATATACGTATATGAACTTCTAAGGATGTTGGAGATTAAAGAACTTGTAGAAAATCGTCCCTCAAAAGTTGGAATGACTTACTTTATTATACTTGTAACTGCCTGGAGCTATCACGACGACATCGGCTGTAAAGAAATGAAGAGTATTAATGAAACTAACTTCCTCTTAAAATTAGGTATCTCACAGAACCAGCAACATTGGGCCATGGAGCTGGCTAATCGTATTATTAGGTTGGATATTTTTATTTACATTCTAATCAGTTAAAAGTGATTTTAGTTGATGCTAAAATCACTATTAAACCATGATTTTCAGTCAAAAGTACTTTCGACCGTTTTTTTCAATTAAAATTATTTTTGAACGATTAAGATTTTTTACTGTAACATTATAATACGTAACGTCAGAATTATTTACTTCATAAAAGTATCTACGACCCTAGTTACGGACCGTAACGTTTAATAAAAGAAACTCATTTGACTTGACAGCTAACCTTACCATACCATGGTTAAGTTCTGGAGTAATGATATTTTTTCCATACAATCAATCTCCTACTGCACTCTTTGTTAACTCAACCAAGGCTCTATTTAAAAGTAACTATACGATATAAATTAACCTAAGGTGTGACACAGTGTTCAGTGATTTGCATAGGTAATAAATTAATTTTTGTAAAAAAAATGTATAACAAGCTTTTATAGGCCATGGTAAACTTTAGAACAGACAATCATTATTAAATGCGTAAATAAAGTTTCGTGACTGTACTATAGACCGTTAAGGAGTTCCCTAGTCTGGAGGCAATCCTGGGTGCGGCAGCCAGGATATGGTAAATTTTAGAATACTCTCATAATTCAATGCGTATATGTGTAAAATTTCGTGTTTGTCCTATTGACCGATGAACAGTTCACTCGCCTGGAGCCAATTCTGGGCGCAGATTCAGATCATGCTTAATAAGTAAGCCACATTACAGGTGAATCGGGTACCATTACAAGTTAAATAAAAGGTTGAAAAAATAAATATGATGCTTACGGTAAATACACTGCGGGATGGGCTGGGGCTCAAAAACTCCAGTAGAGTACAAGCAGGTGTACAGTTCCGCAGGAGGAGTGCTGTATTTGGTTCCAGCAGAGCATGAGATCACACAGCTGAAGGTCTCACTGTCTCCGAAACAGTGGTAGGCGCCGTTGAATCCGAGTTTATGGACATCGCAAGCGCTCGTGGCTGTAGAAGGAAAATAGAACTGCACATTTTACATCTTCCCGCATTAGGAATTACTTCTGTGTCGCGGGGGACTTTACATACTTACAAACAACGGACACAAAGAACACCCAGACTCTGGTGGGAATCGAACCCACGATCTATGGCATAGCAGCCAGGGTCACTAAACACTAGTCCAATTGGCCAGTCATGGATGGATCAAATGGATTTATCATTAACGCCAAAATCATTAGAATTCTTAATCTATTAAAAAACAGGTCTAAGTATTGTCCTGTAAAAAGTAAAAACAAACATTCAAGTTTCACAGAGTCTTCAGAAACACTCTTGGAAAAATTAGTTTACAAATACACACGTATAAAAGGGATGAAGAAAGAGAATTAGGAACATAAAATATTTACAACAACTGTCTAACAATCTATATTGTTAAGCAATGTTGATCAACTTTGATGGATATGCATATCCAAAAAAAAAACTGGTAGCACACAAACTGTTTAGCTGTTTGTAATTAGACTTGCTACCCCTTGCCGACAAACTTACAATAAACTTGTTCATAGATAGGTATTCGTAGCAACTGCCTTTTCATCCGGCCTTAACTGATTTGTAAAAATGAGGAAAAGGGCATCTTTCTTATCTAGACATGCTCATAAATCTCTCCATAGCTTGATATGACAACATTAATAAACAAAATTTTTAATAAGGGACACACCCTTTGTGAAAAAAGCCATGCTATAATTTTGTGAGATTCACTCCAGGGATCGAACCTAGGGATCTCCATCCCACGTCTCCGAGGGAGTTTGCCCCTTAGGTGCCGACAACATTTTCTTAGTAACATGTACCCTAGTAATATACTTACAGTATTGACACTGCGGTCCTCTGAAGGCATCGGGGCACTGGCAGGTATTAACGTCTAAGCAAACTCCACCGTTCATACATTCCGGGGTGCATTCAGGCATGCAGTCGGGGATGGTGGTGAAGTCAGCTCGGGTTGGTACCCATTGTCCCTCGGCACATTGCAGGTTAGCTATGGTAGAACCGTCGGGGAACTTGTGGCCGGCCATGCAGGTGATGGTACACAGTCTGATGTAAAAAGAGCTCAATAAGTTTTAGGAGCAAGCAGTTCGATATTGTATGACATGATCTTTTCTTTGGGTACCCTGTTATGATCAGCGACAATCACTGCTTTTACTAAACCACTATTGCTCATGGTAAAAATGTTGGTAATATTGCTATCATCTCGAAATTAGCAGGGTATTAAATAAAATGTATATGATCATTTGCAGGAGAATTAAACGCTTTCGGAGTTTGTTAAGTATGATTTGATTGATATGATTTGAATCACGAAATCGTTTAAGCAACACATTTTTATCGGTAGACTACCTGCAAACCATTTTCAGTTAGTTGTATATTCAGCTTTGGTTAAACTACACGCCGGTGATATTTCTAAAAAAATGGCGACGAGATGGGATGTCCATAAAGTAGTATATACAACTTACTCTGACGAGCATCTCCTTTCAGAGTTGACTGGCTGAGGAGGGCTAGACAGGCATGGCTTCTTCTCAAACTCGCAGTACTTGCCATGGAAGTTCAACGGACACTGACATGTGTTGGTGTCCACACATATGCCCGAGTTCTTGCAATCCGGCTCGCATTTTGCTAGAGGAAATTATAATTATGATATAAGCACTTTCGTGTCAAATCTAAGAAAGACTAAAAATGTCACCCTACAGATACTACAGAACTGATTTACGAGCGTAAATTATGTTTTTTGACTAGGGGCACGGGGGACTCCACAATCGGTGCGGTAAACAATAAGTTATTGTAATATTACCACGATTAAGTATCTATTTACACATCGCGAAAGGTTATAAACAAGTATTCTGGTTAAACGCGGTACAGATTAGTCCAGTCCAGTAGTAATAAGTCCAGTTGGGCAGCATAAATTATAAAAGAAATTCTTCTTTTTTTCTTTCTTCTTTTTTTAAAAAGACTACTCCCGCATCAGTAATGACTCCTGTGTCTTTACAAACATACAAACAACGGACATAAAGAACACCCAGACTCGGGTGGGAATCGAACCCACGACCTATGGTGTGGCAGTCAGGGTCACTAACCATTAGGCCAATAGGCCAGTCAATTCTCCAGCTTAGGAACCATCAAGAAAACCTAACAAAATGTTATTTTGATCAATCAAACTCTTCGAAGACACGTCTTTAAGCGTAAAGTACCTAGTTTTTAAGGCAAAACATTGACCAGATCAAAATATTTCTGATTTAAACCCTTCCAGTCCTGGGCCAAAAGCTAGGCACGCCTTGTAGTGCAGCTAATGTACATATCAATGACATTGAAGTCTATATAGGTCATAGTTGTTTGCAAATCGGACGGACGTGGAGCTTAGATTTGAGATGCTTCCGCTTAAACTGATAATGCATCCCACGCGTGCTGATTATCGCCCATACCAACACTGTTAGGTATTGCTACTATTTTGATCTTATCGCGGCTATTATTAATTTAGTTTTTGATTTCAAGTTCATAACTTGATAGGACATTTGGAAATTGTTTATTTCATAATATCCTTTGAACTTATGCAATTGAATTAGGAGTGTTGAAATTAATCTTACTAGGTACTATTATAAATGCGAAAGTTTGGATGGATAGATGTACCTACGTTACTCAATCACACCGGAACGGAAATTTGGCAGAGATTTCTTTTTTTTAATATATATTATAGGGGGCAAACGAGCAGACGGGTCACCTGATGGTAAGTGACTACCGTCGCCCATGGACACCTGCAACTCGAGAGTCACAAGTGCGTTGCCGGCCGTTGAGATGGGAGTACGTCCTTTTCTTGAAGGTTTGAAGGTCGTATCCGTATACCGCAGGCGACAATTTGGTCCAGAGATTGGTTGTGCGAGGCAAAAAAATCTGGAGAACCGCACAGTGTTGGATTGCCAATTATCCAGGTGATGGGGATGAAAGTTTCAATTCAATTCAAATTTTTTATTTTGAAACACAGGTACAATACATAGACAGAGTTTACAAAAAGGTGATCAGAAATAGATTATAGTCTGGAATAGTACATAGGATTTGAATTTCCACGCAAACGAGGTCGCGGTCAAATCATTTTCTTTTTCGTTTCTATCAAGCTGAAGAATCTATAGTTCATCTTAAAAATCATCTGTAAAAATGAGGCTTGAACTCACAGGCACAGTTGAGACAATAAACTAGATGTCTCTTAGTTATTTCCTATCATTGTTGGAATAGTTTAAACCTAGATTTATCCCTCTATCCGTCCATGCTATGGATGGATGGTACAGCACAGGGAGGAAGGATTCGCAAAGTGCTGTAGAATGGAGGTTTTTACAAAAGTACGCGGTTAATCAAAGCTACTGTCGTATCGTTGTGTTGTAATAGGGAGTGGAGTGAAAGAGCTCCATTATTGAACTAAAATATATAAGTAGGTGTGCATTTAATCTGTACACATAATTGACAAATGGAAATTGAGAGGTAGGAGGTAGGTCGCGCTACTACTTGGAGTAGTTATACTCGTAAGAGGTTCAACGGACAGAGGTGATGGGACAAAAATGGTCAAACGCTTCTTAGTTTTCCTGCACATCTAATTGATTCGGATTTCTCCTTACCGTCCCAGTGAATAATCAATTGTATATAAAACCATTTTATCATGGAATTTAGAAGCTACCTACTTAACTTCTTCTCAATAATAATTTCGAAATAGTTCATCTATGATAAGATTATGCAGCGTCTTAATAATGAGATCACAAGTTTATTTTTTTAAAGGTGGCTTGGCTTTGACCTCTAATAGATAAATTGTGATAGTAGGTATTTGTGTAACCTGATCACTTACGTATGAATGGTAGATTAGCGTTGTTCTGGAACTGACCGTAGCTGGGCCTGAAAAAATACATGACTGTTAGACAAACATTGAATGACATTTTATACAATTCTATTTTTAGCTCTTATTTAGTAAATCTACTTAATTACCATGATTAGATTCAGTTGGTAAATTTTCATACGGGCAGTAGTAATTCTAGTAAACTAGAAATTGCTATGTCAACAAGGTCACAACTTAAGTATTAAAATTGTTTTAAGTAAGTCGTTCAGTACCTATGGACAAAATATTCTTAAGTAGGTAGGTTCATGTCATGACTATAATTATTAAAAAGTTTAATATGTAATGGTACAATGTAAATACTTTTATAATTTAAGCTCATAGATTGTATGTACTATATATATATATATATATATATATGTATATATATTCTGGCAAATAAAAAAATTAAATCTATGATGAAATATATATAATAGAAACAATTTACTTCTAAGAAATACTTACGGTGCCCCATGGTTAGAATACCATGAGCTGCTTTCCGCATATTTCGATTTAGTACCAGAATATCCATTCTTTGTTCCTCCATACCCAGTTTTGGTACCACCGGTTTTAGTTCCACTGTAACCAGTTTTGGTTCCGCCGTAACCAGTTTTAATTCCACCGTTACCGGTTTTGGTTCCACCATAACCAGTTTTAGTGCCGCCATAGCCGGATTTTGTCCCAGAGTAGCTAGTTTTTGAAAAGTGCTGATTCTTTGCGTATGGTGGTACATAGGATGGTGCTTGCACGTCAGATTGTCTGTGAATATTTAATGATAAAGATAAAAAATAGATAGATAATATTTGTATACAGAAGTGTACACAAATAAAATGCCTACTTAAATGTCTAAATGCCTACTTAAATGCCTACATGTTGGAAAAGAGTGTCCTTGGAGTTTCTTGCCTGTTCTTCTCCATAGGATCTACGTTTTGGAACAGGCAACTAACTAGACTTATACTGACTGATTCCTCCTGACAATTCAAAAATACCTACAATGGGTTTACTTGAAATAAATAATTTTGATTTTGATTTTTGATTAAATGTGCGGATCCTTTGTTTTGCATGCCAACCTTATATTAATTGCTTGCTCTTCCTTAACTCATTTAATCATTCAGTAAGTAATTGGTTCTAACATCTATATACATTAAGAACACTTACTAAGCAACCGGTAAGGGCGAGTAGAACTTGCGCCATGAGGGTTTCGTACCTACAAACTTGCTTGTATGGATTCGGATTATCTCAATCGTCAGTCTAATTAACTCAACAAAATTAAACAATCATTGGTTCAA
>OY982564.1:2605211-2630825 GCA_963859945.1 Euplagia quadripunctaria | reverse complement strand
TTCGGTACGGTGTTTCTTACCCTCTGTATACAAACTTCAATTTCTATTTGTTCGTATTTTATGCACTACCGTACCGTTAATCCTATCATCATGAAATTTTACATCCACGGATACAGGGATACTAAAATGGACATAGGGTACTTTTCATCAAAAAAAAAACTGTACTCGGTAAATAATAATTACAACTATTATTTTTTTTTCTTGGATTTTCAGAAACAAGCAACTTCGCGCGCACTTAATATCGGAAGCGAACGACATGAAGAACACTGAAGCGTCCACCCTTTCGCAACTCATAGAGGACACTAACACGGTACGTGACTGTTCTCTCTTTCCTTCACTCACCAAAGATCACGGTACACGCTTGTACAGCCTACGCTAAGCTTCTTACCATTTTACCATTTCGAGGCAGAGGCCACGCTTGCATGCCCATACATTGCACCTTATATTCACCGGTTAAATTCGATTTTGTTTAATAAACTTAGTAAATTACGTAAATTATTTTTGTTATATTTGTCAAATTGATTTATATTTTATGAAATTAGTAGTTTTTGTTTCTTTCCAAGTTTTTTTTTTAATTCATATTTTTTTATTATCTTTGATCGTACTCATTTTTTTGTGGCAACTTAGTGTGTTTAGTTGTTAATAATGATTCTTTAAAAATAAGTGTTAAGTTCATGGATCGCGCAAATTGAGCATAACACTTTAACTACTACATACTCGTATTTACTTATCTTTTATTTATTTCTCCTAAATGATATTCACGGATGGGTTTGGTCTTTCAACACGCTTAAAAATATTGGCAGTGGGTTAGTATTATAAATCTATGAAGGCTATGGTAACTGATACATCAACAATAGGTGGTTAGAATTTAAAACTAAAAAAAAAATTATTCACTTCATTTAACACATAAACTCGTTGGCTCAATTTTTGCGATCACGTAGCAACATAGAACCAATTACGATACAGCTAGAGGAAGACATCGACTAGTCAATTCCAACTTACACTAAACTTACTAAAACTAAATAGTCGACTTATGAAAAGTTTGCAACTTTGTTACAAAGATACTTAAATAGCAAGAAAAACTTAATCTTCTCTATAATAATAAAAATTGAGATGGTAAAGAATAAAGGACTCGGACACATTCCTCCATTTGTACCGTAGTGGGTAGTAGATCGTATTTGGCGTAACGGTCATGTATGGGGTGCACTAACAGCATGGGAGTGGGCGCGAGGCGCCGCTGTGGCAACACCTGCGACGTCTGGCGACAGTCTGGCAGACTGGCAGAGCCAACAACAACACAGGTAACACACGACTATTCGCTTCGCGTGGTGTGGGAATTAGTCGATTGTTGGGTAGAGGCAGTCACATCACTACTAGCCATTCGAATGAAAATTCATTCGCTGTTTGAAATTGGAAGGTTTAAAGCCATTTGACTACATTTTCAATCAAATTGTCTGGTGTGAAGTCAAATTGCCCGATTCAAGGCCCTTGATGGGTTGATGAAGGTTGAATTTTTATACACTGGTGTGTTATTAACGCGTTTTATTAATTCGGTGGTAATATTAAAAGATGATTTATATTAAAACATCAATACTGGTAACTTTCCTAAACCTGTCCTACAAACGTCGGTCCAGCACAGAAAATAAAATCACGTGACAATTGGCGATTTAGATGTGTACATGTGAACACAAAATGTGATCATAAGCCAATTCAATCGCAAATCGTTTTAAACATACTGAATTTTAATGTTTAAGTTATGATTAATTAATGCTTTATGTTAAACATGAGACTTAGCCTAAGGCGTATTATTTATAAAATGTAAATATATGATTTTTTATTTACATAAAATGCAACTAAAAATAAATATTATATTAAGCACTTAGCCACACTATATTTCAACTTATTTCGTTTGTGAATGAAATTAGAGATTTAAATTGAACGTTATGTTTCACTAAAATGAGTAAATTAGAAGCACATTGGTTCTTTTCGTTTGCTCTAACACTCGACTATCATGGTTTTGGCTTTTGCAGTTTGATTATTTTTTTCTACTCTGTATCACAATTTTTTTGAAGTACAACTATTATTAAATTTTGGATTGGTGTTTGGTTCTGATAAATTCCACGTTATTAGTAGACTTAAAACGATTTAATTTTTTTTTTGTTTTATTTAGATTTTCTATAATTTTGCTTTTCTGCGTTTGAATAATTTTGAAACCACAAGCAAAATTTGGAAAAGCTTTCTAAAGATCTTTTTAAGCAATAAAAATTCGTGCTGCCACACTTCGCCTACGACCAATTTGCTTTATTTCGCTGTTTAAAACGTAAACTTTTATTAATGTAAATATTTTTATTTAGGCGAAGTCGTCAAGGTCGAGTCCACTGCTGGAAGCGGCTCGGCCAGCGCGCAACAAGATCCAATACGCGAAGACCGAAAGTACCAGAAACCTGCAACTTTCACCCGTCCAGGTACCTACGAATAACAAATATTTTGATGACGTAGTCAACTCTCAACAGTTAGAAGAGCTATAAATTACTATAAGCGCTCTTTTAAAGTACGAGTACCTATATTACCGTATTCTTCGTTTATTTGGGCAAGGAACAGAACAGGATGAATACCTAACGTAATTTTGATTTTATTATTTTTAACTTTAAAGTCAAATCACATTTGAGCAGATGAAATGCATTTGAATACAAGATTAATTTATTATTCTGAGGTCTTGTGTTCTTCGCAAATGAGTTGAAAGTGTTGTATACAAGAGTGTGTTATGTCCTCCAGAACTAAAAGCGCCGCTCGCGGGCTCGGTCGCCGAGCGGAAGAAACGCTTCGAAATGCGATCGACGATCACTTCTATGACGTCACAGCCGTGACGTCGCACACGCACCACCCACCACGCAAGCACCTGGCCACTAGCTTGTTTGTACTCCCACAGTAACATGTATTTTATTATATTTAGGATTTTTGTATTTGATATTATATTCACCGAATTAGGCAAAAGTTTAACAAATAATCTATATTATAAATATAATTATCTTGGCATCTAGAGTTTAGAATATGAAAATGTGAATTAAATGAAATAGGAGCTGACTTTTTGATACTAAAAGTGTCTGTGTTTGTGACTTATGTGTCTTAAAACTTTATTAAAACGAGAATAACAATTAGTTCAGTAATCTTATAACTTATGAAGTAAGTTCTAAGTAAATATAATCCAAATACACGATATGAAGGATTGATATATTATCTAACTATGGATTCATTTTATTATTTGATATTGTTAAGACCAAATACACTTTCTACCATAAAATACTAAGTGGCCAGACTTTTTCCTACCCACCACACAAATGTATATAATTCTTTGAGAGCAAAATATAATGTACTAAATGTTATGTTCTAAGGTAGCTTTAGTAGAATTTGGTTAGTCACGTGACTTGTGTAAATTATACTACTGTAAATACTAACATATATCCTATGTTTGTTTTCTATATTTTAATCTTTAAGACATTGTTACCAAATATTTCTTTTTATTTATAATGTATTTTAGAGCGATGGAGACGCGATGATTACAATTTCTATTAAAATGGTAGATTTTTATTTACCTTATTCTTTTTTCTTAACTACCTACCCGTTATATCTTCCTAACTAACTCTGAGTGTTATTAATCTAAATACCTTCTGGTACGTAAACTTTATCTTATTTAATAATGAAATGTATGAGTTGATCCTACTAATAGTGAGTTTGTAGTCATTGTGTCTCCAACGACACTGAATACGTTGTAACCGTGTTTATAGAGCGTGGATTTATCTGAATGATGTGTGTCTAATTATACTAGTGTGTTATGAACCGTACCTAGCATTTATCATTAAAAAAATGAGCTTGTCTATGACATCTTTGATTTTAAAAGTATTTATTTGGCGCGTAAATATCAAAGATGTCGGAATGTAAATGCTATTGACCGGGTTGTGTAGAGGCATATTTATATCTTATATCTTTAATATTAAACGTTTACGAAAATAAAATATATAATTTGCGTTAATTTTGACTTTGAGCTCCACCTTACGTGAACTGTTACCAATCTCCTCCACCTGGGCATTGAACCTGTCTTCCAACGCACGTATTCACATTGTTGTGTATAGTTTAACACTTATCTATAGAAGATACTTATGTTTTATATTATCATGACACGGAAGCTGTATACATAATTTATATCGAATAAATTGCTCAATGTTATCTAGTGGGTTAAAAATGTTATACCAAAACTTATAGTATGCATTGTAAGTAACACAATTGTAAGCAAGGACATTATAAAAGTAATTCTTCATGGCTATAATAAATTAACTAATCGTTACTTGAGCTTTTCTAAATGCAGTCAGCGGCCATGTATGTTCGAATGTGTCCCCTTGTTTTGTATGTGTGTCGGCATACGCACGCCGCGGACTGTACTAGTTGACGTTGTGTTTATAATAACATATTATAAAATGAACAGTAAACTTACATAATACAAATTCATTTTTGTTTTATTCACGCATCCCTTCTACTCAATGAAAATAAAATAACATGCAACTATGCCAACAAAATAAATTACCCTTCTAAAGCAAGTCTTAGGATTGTCTTGAGACTTGAACTAGCCATAGAACTTAAAACAAACGCGCTACCGATAAATCCGAATTAGGCCACGTTCAGATGACGGGCGTTGAACGCGCGTTGACGAGAGTCAACAAGAATATGCATTTTGTTCTAGTCTTTCACACGCTCGCTCAAGTGTATTTATGTATTTTGAGCAGAATACTAATTATTTTTCCAAAATAAAAGTATCCTAAGTTACTCCTAACAACAACTATCTGCCAGTGAAAGTGCCGTGGAAATTGGTCGACCCGTTCCGGAGATTAGCCGGAACCGACAGTCAGACAAAAATTACATAATTAAGCTATTAAATACATTTTTAACTCGGCTATTTCTTCTGGAGTATTCCCTAACATTTGGAAAATGGTAACTGTAACCCCAGTCTAAAAAAGGAGGAAAAATAGAGATTCCTAATAATTACAGACTCATTTCTCTCCTTAGTGTTTTTCCAAGATACTAGAGAAAATAGTTAACAAACAACTTGTTAAGTTTTTGGAGTCACATCAGTTACTGTCCACTCACCAATTTGGATGAGGGACGGGCCTGCTTGGGAATATTCCTGTATTTGGCCAAGGCCTTTGATACTGTGTCTGTTCCCATTTTATTGAAGAAATTGGAAAGCATCGGAGTTAGAGGAATTAGTCCCGAAGTTATCTCACGTCTCGGCGACAGTGTTTGAAGGCTGATGATTTTTATCAGTAACACACAGGAAGTAACCTATGGAATACCGCTAGGTAGTATTTTGGGCCCGACCCTCTTTCTGGTTAACTTAACATATCATTTTACAACCCGGTGGTACGTATGTGTCGAACGTACAATGATTAATTATCGGAGCACCATAACACAGACATTTTCGATTGCAAATTCCCGAAATTTAAGAACAATGTTAGACATGTTGTGTGATATTGTGATATTTTTAGTATAAATTAATTTTTATTCTATTTCGTTTTCTTCATATAGATAAACCTACCATTTTAATAGTTATGGACCTAGTTTAAAACATAACTGTTATATTATACATTTCAAACTTATTGTACAAGTTTTGTTTTGTGTACCTAAACTAAATAAATAAATCGATTATATAGTACTGCATTACAACCTGGGGAGGAACTAATATTACTCACCTTATAGGTTTGGAAAGGGCACAGCGTACAGTGTTCCCATTCCCATCCACCATGTGTCAAGTTGCCCCCCCCTGACCCTTTGGCTGGTGACGCCCTTGGAAACAACCAAATATAAATCTCGAGACTTGAATTTTCCAATAATTATAAAGGAATTAAGCGACAAAGAATGAAAAAATAATCATTAAAATAGTTCATTTATTTCATATACTAATAATACAAACAAAATTGTTTTTCATTTGAATTTATGTTCTATACTAAATTGGCAAGCATTTATATAAGTACAGTTCATTGCAAGGAAAATAAGCATATTTTTGTGTAGAATAAGCAGGTGTGAATGCTTTTATTTTAGACGAGTTATAATCCGTACATCGGCGGTAAAGCAAAATATGAAAAAAATATATTTCCATTACAGCTGTCTTCGAAGGTCTAGGAAAGGAATTTCAGTGGCAAAATGATTTAGTTAGACCAAACAATCAATTCTTTATAAATTTTCAAGTTTTTAGTAAGGTGTAAATAACATCATACATTAAAACAATAATTTACAAATTACAAACTAATAAAAATACAATCAATATAGTTCAGATACCGCTACAAATCAGATAAAAATGAAATGAAAATTTGAAATGGTAAAAAAATTATACCTAGTTGTAATAAAACAAAATAATTTATCAATTTATACTATTATTATATTTTCTATCCACATTAAACGAGTGGTTATACACAAAACCTTGACTATATCTGTATACTATATAATTATTCTATATTGTGATCCAAACTCTTAAACTAACCAATAAATTTTACGAGAATAATAATAAGTGAAGTGAATACTAATAAATAAACGCTTAAATAATTAAAAAATAGTGAGATAAGTACATTTAACGACAAAGTTTTTCTTCATTTTAATTTACTACGTGATAGTTTATGATGAAGTGTTTGCGCGCCAAATATTTAGGTATTGACATATCATGGCGCCTATATGTCGTCAGAATATCGTCAGAATATGTGTCGTATTAATTAATTAATATATTTATTTAGTTTCTCTTGCAAACACAATACTTATATCAGATTCAAATTATTTATAATAAAAAACATTAGATATTTATAATTATTGATTTTAATGTACTAATCAATTTATAATGGACTTTGTAGAAATTAATTTCTATTTATATACGTCAATATTCTCGTGTGTATGTATGTACATTTACTATTTCCTTTCCTAGGATATCATACAATATATTTTACTTGTGATGGTACCAACTGGCCATTACCATATTTCAAGATGATAGGTCAACCTTACTTAAACATAGTGTAAGTTTTAGCCTCTTGGGTTTCAAAGAAAGTATATTATGTAAACTTTGTCTACATAACTCTTGTAAAAGTTCGTGTTTACACTGAGGCGGAGATGAAACGAAGCTGTGAAATACCCATAAAAATGCTTTCATAATTCGAGTCCAGTATAGTGCTTCTCTCTTCTCGCTTCTCCGCTCTACTTTATACATATGCTTTATAATCCGATACAGTTCTTCTTGTCTCACGTTTAGTGTAGGATGGGTTCGAACTCGTGACCACCTCATCGCAAATGCGACCGCGTAGGCATTAAGATACCGCCACTCGTTAAAATTCTAATTCTATTAGAGTCCTCTGGAATTACAAGCGTCCATAGGCTACGGTAACCGTTTACCATCAGGGCCGTAAGCATCTTTGCCATACGTCGTTTTAAAAAAAAAAATTAGTAGACTTGTATCTTCAGTTCTTTGGCACTCTACAACAGGTCATAAATATCTGAGCACTGTGGTATCTTGATATAAGGAGCACTGTTTTTGTTGTCAAAAGTGTATGGTTCATAAAACAAACCCTTGGAACTAGTATGCACATAGTACGTGGGTCACACTGAAAGTTTTTAGAATAGCCCAGTAAGAAAAGCAGCCGACGATTTTTTTAATAAATTTCGAATTAGGAACTCTTTGGGAATCTGTAGGTATTTAATGATTTTATATGTTCTTTTGGTTTTACAAATTGGCGGCAATTTAAAAAGTCTGTCGTGCATCGAATTGGATTTGACTAGAGAAAATTTTAGCTCAATGATTTATAGCGACTTTCGTTGCGGTCTTACTCAACAACAATGTTACGATAGACTTCGATTGGCATTTCATTACAAATCTTCATCTCGAGCCACTGTTTGGCCGACCTTGGCACCTCGTGACTTTATTTCCAAAAATAAGAGATAACCTTAGAGGAATTCGTTTTATGAACCCTGAAGGTGCCGTGGCTGCGTTTGAAAAAGGCGTGGAAGAGATCCCTAAAGAAGAGTGGGCTCACTGCTTCAGTCAATGGTTCTATCGCTTGCGACAGTGCTTAGAAAGGAACGGAGACTACTTCGAAAAGCAATAAAAATATTAACAGGCTTCTTTATCATTCCGTTTTTTTCCGTTTTTCAGTGTGACCCACGTATCTAGAATCTAGATTGCAAGCAGCATAATGATTAAAACATAAAACATCTCATATATATCCCTTTTTTTACATTCAAAATTAATAATCTTTTGTGTTTAAATGTTTAATATTTTTGACTGTTGCCACTCAGTGCCCAATATCAAAGCCTGTTAAGGAGGATTCTGAAATATTTACAACTGTATGAGGGGTTGTGCGGCTTCCTCCCTTTGTTTGGCGATTCTGGCGCGCCACTCGCTCCGGTCCACCAAGATCTTGCGCCCGTATGACGTGTGAATGTCGCGGAAATTTACTTTCTTACGAGGTAAGTCTGGTCGCACGTTTTCTTTGTCTGAAAAATGTAAAAATAGTATGGTTATTATTTACATAGTAAGACGTACTACTTGCATACGACTTTCGTCTCTATTTCAATGGGATGAAGTTAATATTTTATTTACATACTAAAATAAATAAAAAAATTATAAATACCCCTTTTTTAGGGTTACTGGCTCTAGTCTGAGTGTACGAGTAAAAAACTGCAGCACTCCCCATGGATTGTGTTCATTTTACATTCATATTACAGGTTTAGACCCCAAATGCTAACAAATTTAGCCTTAGTATTACATAAGCACAAGACCCCGGAGGGGCCTTTGCTTTGATATTATTGATAATATAAGTGATGAATATAAAATAATACTTACGGTGTCTGCTTCCTTGTACAGTCTTAGTATCACCTTCTGTGACCCTGTTGAAGGGATTGTAGCGTTGACCTCTCGGTGGTACCTTGGGTTCCTCATTGGGCGATGTGATAGTTACTAATGCTGCTTCTGCCGCTGCTTCAGCTATTTGATGTAAAATTTATTATTTTTAGATAAAGTCAACTAATGCATTATGGAGGCAAAGCACAAACACGGATGCACAGTACAGCCACACTCGAACAACAATCTATACAGCACATAAATAATTGTCAATGCGGGCATCAAGCGACCACTTGCTATTAGAATGGTCCCCTTGACCACTCCTATCTTTTTGAGGCTTCTATTATTAGTAAAAGTAAATTGTTTTAGATTAACAATATGAAATCTGTCTCCCATAAAATATTACTTACACGATAATAATATTATGGAATGTTTGAAACCGAATGGCATAAAAAAACAAAAAACTTACCACTACATAAAACTTTAAGAAGCAATAAGAAACTAGAGTATGATAACAATTTACCTACAAAAATTATATGTATTTACCGGTAACTGCTACTGCAATTTTCACCTTTCAATGGTTTTCTAAGGAAAAGTGACCTACAATGTTTTTTTTCTAGTAGATATTGACATAATTATACAATAACTTTTTAAGACACTCTTAGAATGTACACACACCACTTAGAATGAAGGAATCGTGGAATTATGACAATACCTTGAGCTTCATCCAACTGTCTCTGCAGGTCCGAGACCATGAGCTTCATATAGTCGTAGCTAGCACAGGCAAGTGCCTTCATCCATGTCTCCATGGACGCTTGCGAGTTAGTGCATAAATAATATGTGCGGCCATTTTCACAGTGGAAAACTATTTTGAAGCTGTATGCTTCTTCTTCTGTGAGCTCTGTAAATAATAATTTATTTCAAATTTATAATTACAGAGTCTGTTATTACTTCTCTTTATATCGTCACTAATTCTGATCTTACTTAAAATTTTAATAGCTAGGAAAACAATACATTTTATTCCAAATGTCTATATCTAAATGTGACCACAACTGTTTCAAAATTATGTTAAAGTAAGTATATAATTAATTTTATTATTCATTGTGGTTGTGTTACAGATCTATATTAAAAGAGTTGAATATTTAAATATGACTGACAGTTCCAGAGATAAGCTCACTTAAACAAACAAACATAAAACATTCAGATTTATTTTATTCATATAGGTAACAGTTTTTCTAATTCATTGTAAATTTTGACTGGCTTGTTGGGCTACTACTACTACTGGTTGTTAGTGATCTTGACTGCTGAGTCAGAGGTTGTGGGTTTGATTCCCACCCAGGACAAATGATTGTGATGAGCACAATCATTTGTTCTGTGTCTGGGTGTAATTTTTCTATAATATGTGTGTATTTAGAAATATGTAAGTATGTTTATCAGCAGTCTGGTTACCATCGTACAGGCTCTGCCTAGTTTGGTATCAGACCAGCTTTTTGATTCACCATTCACCAGATTGACCTTAATGAATCAATAAATCGAGGACTATATGTATAGGTGTGTCCCAGAATATTATTATTTATATATATATATATATATATATATATATATATATATATATATATATATATATATTGAATGTAGGCCACTACATTTGACCATATTTGTCAATTTATATATTATAGAATGTGTTGTTAATGCATTTGTATGAGTGCAAAATAAAGATGTTTCTTTCTTTGATTCTTTTCCTCTAGATAGAGAAGCAGATGGTATGGTACTTCCATGTAATAGCAGGTACCAATATTAGTGGAAGTAGGAAAGAATACCCATAAAATGTGAACCTCATGTCAGAAGTGAATTTGTTTTAAATAGCTGAAAACAAGAGAAAATGCCATCCTCACCAATCGTACATCCCTCCAATACGATAACTCCTACTGGTTCTTTGTCTCCTTTCTTGTCGAAATAAAACAGAAGGTTCCCTTTCAAGACAAACCATCGCTTCTGATAACTTTTGCTGACTTCCCCTCTCATGTCCAGCCATCCGTCGCGATCCACAGGCGTAGCAGACGATGCGAAAGCGCACAGATTCTTATCATTTATTTTCATTGTCATTTATAAATAATCACACAGAAACAGACTCACGAAATAGCAATACTTTCAACTCTTTGTGAGTGCCAGACCTTATATCATTATACCGTTCACCTCTTTATATTAAACTTTATTAATTTCTTCTCGTAATGTAACAATCCTTATTTATTAAATTACAGTAGTTTCCGAAACCGAAAGTAGATATAGGAATTTCTATAAAGCTAAATACCAAACAAAACATATTATATCAGTCATGGTCATGTCAATGTCACTGTCATGTCATGCAATGTCATGTCATGCAATGTCATGTTTATGACCATAGATAAAGGGTATGTTCCGATATACACTGCGAGCCATAGAGGTATTATTATTGCACAATCTGGCAACGTCAAAAATAAGCAAAAAAATAAGCCACAAAGCTTGTTTTGATAAGTGTAAGAGATCCGGAGATATAAGGTTGGCTACGCTGGCTTAAGTCTCAAGCCAGCAGGACCATTGTTTTTCGGAAATGGCTCTGGCAAAAAAATCTATTCTTTGGCAAGAAAATAGCAAATAATTAGCAATAGAATATGTCACAAAGCCTGTTTTGATAGGTGTAACAGATCCGGAGATATAAGGTTGGCTACGCTGGCTTAAGTCTCAAGTCAGCAGGACCATTGTTTTTCGGAAATGGCTATGGCAAAAAATCTATTCTTTGGCAAGAAAATAGCAAATAATTAGCAATAGAATATGCCACAAAGCCTGTTTTGATAGGTGTAACAGATCCGGAGATATAGGATTGGCTATGCTGGCTTAAGTATCAAGTCAGCCGGACCATTGTCTTTTGGAAATGGCTATGGCAAAAAAAAAAATTCTTTGGCAAAAAAATAGCTAATAATTAGCAATAAAATATAGGGAGAGGGAAGGGTTAGGGCCTCCGGTAACCTCACTCACGTGGCGAAAAGCAATAAAAGTGTTGCTTCATTACCGGTTATCTGTGAGGCCGTCGTATCAAATGTCTCGAACAAATTCCTCTAATTTTCTTCTTTTCAATTACTAATTTATCTCTGCATTAACTTAGTAGCTGATTAGGCTACACCCCTTAAACAATCTTCCTGTAAATCGACTTCTTCTCCCCCTTGGCGGAATTCTGAGTGCACTGCTAGTGTTAAAAATTGCTGCTGGCACTACTAGACTCGTGCTCCAAAAAATTTTTTAGGATGGTTTTTGGGATGCCAAAATGTGCTCATGCTGGTCTTGGTTTTCGAAGAAGTCCTGATGACACAAACATCTCCAGCAATGACCCTCATTTATTCATCCATGATTTTCTTGGTCAGGTGTAGATAAACTCTAACTGCTCTCTCTTTTATAGTAGAGAATCATAGATAATAAGGAAAGCCGAGCAGTCAATGATGTGAATGCGAATCAAAGCTAAAGGAGTCTATAATCAATGGTAACTGTAGGAAACTGACGAAACTGTCAGTCAGTTTTGATTGTTGTTAAATAAATGTATAAATTTCGTTTTTAGATAATCTTTAGAATTAACAAACATGTAATAATGAAAATGGGCAAGTAAATGCACCATGGTTGGAAAAATATGCACAGTTTGTCGAAGGTGTTCTTACGTCAATAGACAATTGTCATTTTTTACTTATCCCGGTGACCCAATAAGGTGAATTTTAATAAATGAACTTTTAATCATATGTACTACAATAATTAACATTTTATTACCATTTTTGACGTAGTAGATTTCTAGATGTTAGTAATTCAAGTATGTTTTAGTTACCTATGATATCAGTTCTATAGATCATTAATGTTTACAAACTAAAACATCACAATTACTATGTGCTTATAGCAACCTGATTGTAATGTAAACTATAACAGTTAGGTTGCTTTACGAACTGAAGTATCCGAGATCCCCTATTGTTTGCTAAAATTTCCATATACTACTAAAGGTAGAAGATATCCATTTAGTTGATCTTATTAATGAACAACTTCAGAAGGTTACTGTTTTTTCAAAATATTTATTACTTTATTTAAAAATTATCTTTTTAGGAGATATGAGTGGCTTGTAGCTGTAGATCGATTGGACTTACTAGAAAAATTAAACAATCATAAAACTAGAGGTAATCACAGAATATGTGAAGCACACTTTGAAAGCAGATATGTTAAGAGATCCAAACTGAATGAAGGGAGGAAGTGTTTGTCTAAAGACGCCTTCCCTACCCTTTGTCTTGCTACAACTGTAATGTATACAAAAAACGAAATCTGGAGAAATACTACTAACCATAATGCCACAACCATAAAACAGATGACAACTACTTCAAGATATAATCTGCGACCCATCAAGAAAGAGAGAAAGTATGTGGAAGATGATGAAGACTCATATGTAGGGGAGATTATACCATATACTTATAAAAGCAAACTCCACACTGAAGTGAAAAACCCACCAAGTCCACCTTTGTATGTAGACCCATCACAGTTCTGTGAGAGTGTCATTAAAGTTTCTCAGAGCACACAAACTCCTCACAAATCTAAATCAAACATTAGCTACCGAAGAAAACTTGAATACCCTCTGGAAATTAAGAGACTGAGAACTGAAAAGACTACAAGTGGAGACGAAACATTTCTTCAGACAAGTTCACAATTTCTATCCCCTTATTTAGCTAAGCTTGTAAAATGGTGCCTAAGTAGTGCCAATAGCAATGAACAGGTCAACCTTAATTTATTTGCACTTAACTTATATTATTCCAGTAATTTATATAATTTATTAAAAGATATGTTAAGTCTTCCATCTAGGGAAACTCTGAAAAATTTTCTTCTTCCTAAAACTACAAGGTTAAGTGAGCATTTTATAAATGCATTTAGATGTAAAATTAATAATATGTCTAATAAGGAGAGAATCTGTAGTTTTTCTGTAGGCAGTATCTTGTTGAAGCCCAATCTATACTACAACATTAACTATGATAGGATAATAGGCTTACATGATATTAACGGTATCCAGAATATTTTTCTGGCTAAATATGCTGTGCTTCTTATGGTACAGGGGATTTTGGAGAACTGGCAACAGCCTATTGCCTATGCATTTATTTCAGAATATGACCACTCTCCAGACATCTCAATTTGGATAGATGAAGTTTTAGCCACACTCATTAACATAGGTTTAGACATTCGCGCATTTGTATCTGATCCAAGATCTGAATTTGTTTATGCATCAGAAACTAGATTTGTTTCTCCAGATAAATCTTTTTTCACAATAAATGGAACAGATATATTTCATACATATGACACTACACAGCTACTCAAAATTGTAAAGAATAATTTAAAATCATGTGATTTTTACTATGGTCCTAATTTAAAAATAAGCAATAATATTGAATTCTTTATAAAACTAAGTAATCTCTGTAACCTATTGAATTCTAAGCTAAGATCTTCAAACTGTCAATACAAAAGAGCATTTTCAAACAAAAAATATCAGAAAAACTTTTTGAACCACATGTTACAGTTATTTAATAATTTGAAAGTAGTTCGCAAAATGGATGGTGTTGATGTTACTGATAACATGAAATTTATAGAGGGTTTCCAAATAACAATAAATTCTGTTTTACAACTGTTTGAAGAGTTAAACTTTTTGGGCGTAAGATACCTACTTACGTGTCGTTTAAATCACAACCGTCTGCATAGATTCCTTGCCCATATGAAGCAAAGTAATTGTAGAGTTGAATGTACTCCAAGACAATTCCACCGAAGTTTTGTTAGGAGTGTTGTTTCCAATATGTTAAAGAAACCAGTGAGTACTAATAACACAGAAAACTCATTCGATTCTGAAGAGTTTTCACAGCAGCTACTGGACGAAGAGATTCAGGGGATCGATAGTATAGGTAATCAACCTTTGTTAGTTCATACAACAGATTACAGAGACCTTTTGCCAGAGAAAAATGCGTTTGTTTATGTTTGTGGGTACTGCTATCTGAAGTGCATACAGGAGCATAAGTGCGATTCATTTCAGTTTTATTTGAATGGCTTCCAGAAACAGAAAGATTGCGTCACATACCATTGCAGCGTCAGTTTAGATCTAAACATTCACAACTGTAAGATGTTGCCGCCGGATGACTTTACGGAGTTTTTGATGCTATTAGAAAATAAGTTCAAAGAGTACTTCAAACCCGATGTCCAAATAAGTAGTGTGGGTCAAGAAATATTAAAACAGTTAGAGCAGTATGGTTTCGGTATGCCGTGTCCATGCTTTCCGATCGATTATTTGAAAGCACTCTTTGTTAGAGTTAGGCTGTTTTACACTATTAGAAAAAATAATAAATTGTTAAAGAATAAGAAAAGTGTGCGATCGTTAAGGGTGTTTAGTTTGTAAAATATTGGGTTAAAAGTTCGAATGGGTTAGCAATAAGACCAATTAAAAACTGGAAGCAGTACCTTGGTAGCGTTTTAGTTAATAATAGGTACAAAATCAAGCTGAGATGACATATTTCATAGGCGTCTCTGAAATGCATTACTGCAACTTAGTAATGTGGCCCTAAGTATACATTTTAGACATATTCAATCATGGTATATGAGCAATCCTTAATTTTAGACTGAATAGCCTATGTTTACCTAGTATGTAGTCTATTCATCCTGAAGTATGTAGTTATTAGCAGTTTTTAATACGTCAATTTTTCATGTTGATTTGTGTTGTTGTAAATAAGGACTTTGTTATCACAATAGTAACTATTCAATTAAAATAGGAAAATCCACCAAATTTATAATCATGGTGTAAAGAGGATTTTTCGAGAATGTAGTACTTCCAAATATACATCATATCTATAAGTTTTGATAGTTACATACGAATGTATGTACCTACTTACCAATAAGCAATGATTAAGTATGTGAATATGTTGTATTCGTAATACAATACATTCTTTACGAATGTAATGAATAAATTTAATTGTCATTGTGTGGACATTGGTGCAGCAATGTCCACACTGCTGCACCAGCTGTCTGATTACAACAATTAAATTTAGATTTGCTAAATTATGTTTAAGTAGTTCATATTCACTACTCGTCATATTTACTCGTAAGTTTTATTTTATTTATTACATGAACAAAAACTGTTTAATAAAGATGAACAAAAATGGTTTTATTTGTAAAATGTATAAAATGCCCATTAAATAAATGTAGTTGTTTACAGAAATAATAATTTGTATACTCTAATAAGTGTGTTATCATTATATCAATAAATATGTTATTGATACTAAGCAACATCAAGATAAATAAAAAAATGCTTTAAATATGTAATATTTTATTCATAATTATTATTACCTATTTTCACAGTTATTTATAAAGTTATATTAATATCAAGTATTACACTAATTTTGTTTTACGAATTTCTAATGATTGCTCCATTTAGAAAATTTGATTTCCACCTCAATCATCAGATTTGACCGCTTAAAACTAATATATGACAAAATGGTGAGGTCTATGTACAGTACGATCCCAATTCCCTAAAAAAATTGACAAATTCACAATAACAAAAAGTCAAATAAAAAACGAAATCCTTAAAATAATCCATTCGCTACGAATCTCGCCTTACTAACAAACTGTACAAAATATTACGAGTGGTTTCTTTAAAATGTGCTCCATTATACTTCGGCAATGTGGGCAAATAATTAACGGTATTCGATACTACATCGAGTATATGTACAAAATGTCGTTTTACAAAACAAAATAATAAACTATATACAACATCATTAAATATTCTCAAATGCTGTAACACATTTAAAACATTTCATATTCAACTAGGCATAATTCAGTTAAGTGGCGGGCGGGGCCGCATCTACAATTAAATAATTTATGCATACCGCGTGCGTACGCGCATTACATACAAAACACCTGTACAAATTGCCTACCATCCACTTGACGATACAAAAAATAATTAGGTACTAAGCAACAAAAAATAATTTACAGATTTCTGATAATTTGTTCAATACGAAAAATTGATTTCAACTTTTTTGATTTTTCCGAACTCAGTCCACAGAAATAAGATTAAAAATGGAATACATCAATAAAAAATGAGTAATACACGATCCAAACCATGCATCGGACATATTTACATATTTGTTTTCACAGCACACCTCTACACTTACGCTTTAATAATATATTAAAATAGAAAATTTTCATTATAACACTAAACTGTCGGAGATTCGACGTATCAACACGCTCCTGTTGTTACAAATGGCTTTTTTTTCATTATAAAATGACAATGTCTAATTATACAAATGCTACTTCCAACAGGATCAAGGGGGGCTCTCTTTATCACTATTTTAACTAAACTATTGGTGTTACTAATTAGTTTCCAAAACAGAGGTTTTACATTGTCATATGACAAATATTTCCTATCAAAACTGTTTTTATAGAATTGAGTTAATGAAACTGATACCATTGCATGTAATAAAAAATTTAACATCCTGGTTTTATCTAGAATGTCAATGTATTTGAAGCAATGTTGAGCTTTCATTCCCCCATATCAAAACTACAGAATTACATAATCTCGGCTTGTATACCAATGGTCAATTTGTCTAAATACATTTGTCCCTAGAAATAGCAACCTACGTGATTTAAGTCTATCATTCTAAAATAAATTAATGATTCATATCAATTTTCAAAAAGCCAAAATAATTTGAAAAAGTGAACAAGTTGACAATATTGTTGTTATAATAAGTGAGATGGTTTGGTGGACGACTTCAGACATGTCAATAAAAAATATCTAAAACACTATACATATCTAACTCCTTTGGTAATTCATACCGGTTCATTAAATTAACGAAAAGTTACAAAAAATAAAATACTACATTTACATATAAATATTGTAATTCTTTGTCTTTAAAAAACAAATTGTTTATATTGTAGTAGTATGAAGATGTGAACAATTTCTCGAATATACATTGTGTGGTGTAAGCTCAAGAAACTAATAAAAACACACTGAGTACTGAAATAAGTCCTATCAAAATTAGGCAACCTGGTTTATCAGAGTGAAAGTACCTACTGAGATCAAAAAAAAATTGAAGAACATTATGTACTTATAATATATATAACAGAACAGATATACTCAAAAAATAGCTGAGATAAACAATCCTGATCTTTGATGTTTATATTTCATGATTACAGAAAATACACACTGAATGTAAGGTTAGCTGTGTGATTTTAAAATCTTAACTCTTCATTAAACATTAATTGAAAGCATTATATTTTACTAATTATTTATTACCAGCTACACTTTAATATAACGGAAGTTCATGCTGAGGTGTCAAAATATTAGAGACGAGAGAAAAGGGATTGTGAGCAATTCACTATCTACTTATGTATAATATTCTCATAATCCTTATTTATTTGAATTCAACATCAAGCTTCGACACTCAATTTAATTTTCTAATTTTAAAATCTCATCTATAATGTTGATGTCTAAATAACATGGTCTAACTAAATCATGTCGCTACACAAAATGAGGTTCACTTTCGATTCTGGAATGAGAGATCAGGAAGTATATCTTACAGACAAGACTGCATGGAAGTGTTGCCTTAGCAAAATCTGTGATACAAAATAAATATTACACAATACTGAATGAATATGTATTACAAATTATATAAACATGATATCCAAAGGAAGTGGTTCATGTTATCTTAAAACTTTTTCGATAATATATTTAAGTGTAATGTATGTGTATAAAATGTACACTTCTTTTTACTGTAAAATAAATTCTTATTGTCATAATTAAATTATAGACATGTAAATAAACAACTGCTGATTTAAGTTTGAACATGTTTTGTATGGCCATTGACATTGATTAATTAGTAAACTGCAATGAAAATGAAATGCCTTACTTTTAAAGCATGACAAGTTTATAAAAAATTGAGAAATAATTTTCTACACAAATTGGACCATATTTTGTGATCGAACTAACAACCTAACGACCTAGATTCCCGGTTTTTCTAGCTTTTTTTTTTCATTTTTCTACTTTATTTATAACATTTTTGATATTTTGCATTATAAGTTTCTGTGGAGTAATGCTTACTATATTTTATTCACTTTCTTTAGTAACATATTTCTTGCAGACATAAGGAAATTATACATTTGCTCTGTATGCAGTGGGACTGTTTCTATTTTGAATAGTGTCTCTACCAGCTATATGCCAGTGAGAGATAGGAGATGCCAAATGACTATATTAATTCATATATTAATGATTTGTCAGAATAATTTAAGTTATTTATATATTATATTTGATCACTGATAAAATTGGTAACCAGTGGAGTTGAAACATACACACATTATTAAAGTGAATAAAATATCCTCCTACTTATAATCATCCCTATCATCATAAGGTATTCGCACCAACACTTGACAACAATAACATACCATAACGAGGCCCTGAACTTACACTCCCTATTTTAATTTATCTAAGTACTGCCATCAACTACTTCTCTACCCTACGCTGCCTTTTACTCATTACCTTACACTAACCTCAAGTGTCCCATGAGTAATACTATTATTAGTACAAAAAATGGCCACCAGTGGTACAATTTAATTGATTAAACCTGTTGCAGGTGTTTTTGTTTATTCCTAATAGTATTGTATGCCTAATAGTATTACTCTGAAATGCACTTGTACATTCCAAATTCCAACTTTAATAAATTACTCAAATAAATAATATATGGGCAGACATGTGATGTTACGGCGACATAGATCGATCAATAGGCGTACATCTCAGGAAGTCTTTTAAAAACCGAAAAAACAAAGAAGTGTTATTTTCTTGTAACATTTTACACTAGCAGTTGGTCAGTTTAGTGGTATGACATCTATGAAAAGATATATATAGTTTCCAATGATTATTACTGAAAATAACACTTGTTTAGACACACCATAAACTTATGTAATGTTTACATTATGTATGTACCTGCAGATTTACTGGTGTAGCTTTCAAACAGGTTCGTCATCAGGTCACAAGCGCGCAATACGATTAGATTATGATGTTCACAACTAAAACACTTCCATTAACACACTTCATCATCACTTCATCGACGCACTGAACGCTATCACATGTTTCATGCCACAGTAAATGATCATCTGGCAGTCTGGCGAGCGACTACCCAATGAGCACCAGTCACAGGCGTGTTATCAGATCGAAGGATTAGATTAACGACGGTACAGTCGCTTAGCCAAGCGCAGCCGCCGTGTGGTACAGCTGCATCAGCACTTGGACATGCAGTGGGAGGCACGACAGTCTATCGTGAGTATTGCCGTCTAGTGCCAGCCATGATAGCGCGTTGTAGCCTTCGAGCACATACCTGTAATAAATAGTGGCTTATAGTAAATATTTCAGAATAGAATAAAGACCGAAGGAGAATATGATCTTCTGTATTATCAAATTAATATGAAATAAAAGATTTTATCCTTTATATACCAAGCTATGAGAACAGTAAAAGGAGATTGCCCATATCCCATACATCGTTGGGCCCAATTCATGATGAACCATTACAAGTTCCAAACTTTAAGTCTTTAGCTAGGTATAAATATGATCTTTAGTCTGCCATAGTTTCAGTTTGATTGACAATTGCATAATCAAGAAATATGACCTCGCATCTATTGTAGGTTATGTTGTTTGCAAAATATTTTTTGCATGCACCATTGAATCCAGATATCATCGGATGACTAATAAGTAATAATAGCACCTGAAATAAACTCTTTCACTTATATGAGCATCAAACAGTAGTTTACACCACTGAGGAGGCAAATAAGCTAAAGCGTGGGTCTATCACCTACAAAAGTTGAATAAACACCTACAGTTGAGTACATTGTACAATTTCTCATGTGTATATTTTTTAGTTTATAGGAAGGTTTTTTTTTTTAAGACAACTCCCGCATTAAGAATATTCTCCTGTGTCGCGGGGGGCTTTACAAACATTCAAACAATGGACACCAAGAACACCTAGACTCGGGGCAACTATCCTTTATTTTTTTTATTAGTTATACTTATGTAAAATAAAAACCATACACAATTAGAATGGAATCTAGGAAGTGTGCAGGGGATGAAATATTTTCTTGGTACCTAGTCCAACTCAAGTACCATATACCATATTATATGAGCGCAACAACCTACTGTACGCCTTCCATCGATACAATTACAATAATATTGTATTATTGCTTGCCTTCCAGTTAGAGAAAAACCTATTTTGTTTGTGTATATTTTAGTAGATAGTTATCTACTAAAATATACACAAACAAAATAGGTTTTTCTGCTAATGTGTCTCGAGTGAATTTTACCTAGATTTCCTAGATTGACATTTATACTTTGACACTGACGTTTGTTTAAGGACTGACACTTTGTCTTTTTATAAATTTCAAGGTGAAATGTATCAACTTGACAAAAATACAAATACTTTTATTTGGCAACTAAATTAAAGTTATTCCTTGTGTTTTTGGATTGACATAAAATAACAATGTTTTTTTACTATTTGTTTTTTCTGTAACGTGTGGGCCCAAAAGTGGGCTATCTCCTTTGATAACATTGACATACACACCAATGACGGTTATGAATCGCTTAAAAAAAAAAATTATTATCATATTGTTAAAATTAGATGACAGGCCAGATATTAAAAACTAACCTGGTATGATCCGTTTATTTTAGATAACTATTGATGTTATGCATTTAGTAATTATGAATCACACAATAATTTGAGAAGACCCTTGGCATTTTCTATTTATACATATGCTAAGCCATTATGCACAATGAATTTGTTGTATTATATACCTGAGCACATCGGTGGTGGTCTGCGAGTCCAGGGGGTGCGTGTTGTTGTCCCTGCGCTGCGTGAGGCTGGTGTAGTCGTCGGCGGCCTGCAGGCTGCCGGCGTGCAGGTGCAGCGCGTTCTTGAGGAAGGCCGGGCACGCGTCGCGCAGGTGCGAGCAGCCCGCCCACCACCAGCCCGGCATGGAGCCCAGCGGGGCCGTGGACACCATGTATCCTAGCGCCAGGGGCTGTTGCAGTAAGGCGCCCACCTGCTCCTATTACGTTGTTTCAATATTAGTTAGCATGTTCTTGTCAGTTACTAATAATGTAATAAAGCTGAAGAGTTTTCGTTTGATTGTTTGTTAAAATGCGCTAATTTCTGGATCTATCGGTCAGGGTTGAATAACTCTTTTTGTATTGAATATAGTAGTATTAATTGAATAATTTTATACGCTATGTAACGTCACGTTTTACGCGTGAAACGGTTAGTGAATAATACAAGTGTAAATATACTAACAGTGGCATTTTCATCCTGATGGTGATATGATGCTTGATGGTGATGGTGTGCCTGAGGGCTCGTGGCCGGGTCATCGTCTGTCCTGCGCGGACTGCCGGCGGGGCCGCCCCACATGTTGTTGAACATGTCCCCTATGAGCAAGTCCGCCATATTGTCTTCTCCCATTTCTTCGTCGCCCATGTCTACGTTTAAGAACATCATGTCGCTATCCTCGCCGTTTGCCATCGGTGGTTCAAATGGGTTTTGGTTCGACTATAAAGAATGATTCCGTTAGTATGATATTCTTAAAAAATATATACGAAGTACATTACCTTCAATTATATAACTAATAACTACAATCATCTAGTACTACATAATATATCATATTCCTTGTGAGTATAGATATTTTGCTTAATAAATGTAATTCTATAGGTTTCTGAAAACACAGACTGGTATATGCTCCACAAATGTTTCATTGTCTTATTTTAAGACGTCCAAACATTAAGGTTGCCGTGAATCTCTACGGTTAGTTCTAGCGCAAAGAAATCACAATTAGGCTCTCAGTTATTAACTTAACAGTTAATAACTGAGAGCCTAATTGTGTCGTCGAATCGTCCATACCTGTGTAGTGGCCGAGGTGGGGAAGACGAGGATGTGCGTGGCCGTGACGTCCCGCGGCGTGTGCAGGTGCGACTGTATGGAGGCCTGCGAGAAGCGCTCGTCGGGCGTGAAGCGGTCCGCCATGAGGCGCAGGCACGAGTCGGGCTCCGTGGACACGAGGCAGGCCGACAGGATGCACGGCACGCCGCCCGGGTACAGCACGGAGCAGCTGCCGCAGATGTCGCGCAGCATGGCCGACGCGCGCACCAGGTGCTTGCGCGACAGCAGCCAGCTCCAACCTGCGGACGGCGGTGCATCTTACGTCTAGAGAGCCATCAATAACATGACAAAAGTCGCTTAGATTAATTATATTATTAAAAATTACCTTTGAGCTCTCCGTGTCCGATTCGTCCGACCCTTCCGACGACCAGTCTCCAAGGCTGGGCCGCCTGGCTCATGACACCGAGCGTGAAGTCCATTAGTTTCGTTAGACCCATTCGCCGCGCGGGACCGCTGCGCCGTCGACGAGACCTGTATCGTCATTTTGTTTGGTTAATTGATATCATTATAGTAATACTTTAGACAATTGCATTATGGTACCTAATTTAAATCAAATCAAAATCGAACCCAAATCAATGGCATCCGTTGAGGAGCATGAAACACGCGTCAGCTATCATACAGATCAACCACATTGAAGGGAGAGGAAAGAGCCGACGCATAGACCACTATCAGCAGGACTTTAAAATACTAAATATGAAAAAATAAGTATTATAATATCCGTACCTCTGCGGTACATGTATATTGATGGCAGCAGTGTCCAACAGTTCCCCGCGGGCGTCAGTGGCGGCGGCCAGCAACCAGCGCTGGTCGTGAGACAGGCAGTACGATAAGAACAGCACTGCACCCTGGTCACCGCCGCCCTGCCCCCAGGTCTCTGCCACTTCTTTTAGGGCGCGCGGTGCAGCCAGCACCCACGCAGGAGAGAATAACTTGTATGGCTCGCGGTTCTTCTCCTAAAAAATATAAATTCTTTATTTACTATAGAAATGTAGAATATAAAAACAAATGGTATTTCATTATGCTAAGTCAAACATAACTCTAGCTATCCCACTTGAATATATGTTCGCGGTAAGATTCAGGGTCAAGTTGAACAAGTATTTTTCGGCACTCACATCTTTGGACTGCAGGAAGAGGTTAGCGTCAGCGGCGGTACCGAAGCCCGTGAGCGACTTGCCGTTAGCGCTGTGAGCCAGCAGCCGCCTGGCGCCGCTGAACACGCTGAAGGCGAGCGCTCGCACGTCCTGCGCCCCGCCCTCCTCCCCCTCCTCACTCACCCGCGCACCCAGGCCCCATCGCTCACACACACTCTCCAGGGAAACGATCTGAAAATAAGACGTTTCATTACGCTATTCAAAATAACATATATTTTGTATTATATAACATTTTAAATTAGATTTAGTACTAACCTTAACGAGAGGATTATGGTGGTGCAAGTGGTCCACGGTTCTGGCTGCCAGACGAAGCAACGCATGTAACGCCAGCGGCCGATGACCATGGGATGCAGGGGGCTCCACGACATACACGACGAGGGCGGGAGCTCCGCCCTCCTCTTCGTCCCACGACGTACCGGCCGCCTGTGGCGCCGAGGGCGTCCCTCCCGTTGAAGTGTTAGAAGTCTCATTCTCCGGTTCGGAAGCTGGTGTGGGCGTAGCTGGGTGGTCAGGGGTCGACGGAGGTCGCATGTGCTCGCTCGGTCGGTCTGTGTCGAGTAACGTGCGATCTAACGTCAACGCCGACAGCTGCGGTACGAGTGAAGTGCGTAGAGTATGAGCGTATGATCTTAGGTATTCGCCTAAACGGCCGGGTGGTAACGGTCCAGTCCATTCGTCGCGTTGTTCTCGTTGATTGTCCCGTCGTTCGATGGGCGTGCTGCGGACGATACCGTCTTTAGCTATACGCCCGACAGGTTGATGCCTACCGAGCCGACAAGATTCATAAGCTGTCGATAGTTCTCGGAAGAAGGCGCGCAGTGGATCCGCAAATGCATCCTGGTCTGCCGCTAGCACGACATAGGCGACGTCACGAGAGTAGGAGTAGGGTTCTAGGGAGAGTCTTTCCAGTGTCGTAAGGCGTAAGGTGAAAGTGAAATCCAGTCTCGATCGTGTCCGACGAGTAAAGGTGGGACAGGTTGCGGTTCGCACAGGTCCTCGTTGCCTCGTCCGGCTAATCGGTGGAACTGTCGCCAGGTAAGCGGTCCGGTTACACCGTCCCACATTCGCGCACCACAACAACGTTTTTGTATTGCATCCTGGAGCAGTGGTCGGAGACGACGCATTAATCTGTAAAAAATAAAATGCTACTGTTAGAAGTGGAAATTATAAAATAGCTTTTGTAAATGAGTTTAAATGTAATATAAGAGCAGAATGTTTGAAGTTTGATAATAATTTTAGGAGGATTAAGTTATTAGTTTGGTTTTACCTGACTACGTCACGTGAGGAGCGAGGTGCGCGTGCGCCGATGAAGGGCCAGCGGTGTACCGCACTGTTGGCGCTGTTCACACTCGCAGGACTCGGACTCGAGGTCGAACTTATTGAAGCGCGTAATGCTCGCGTAGTCGCCGTCCCACCATCCGTGTATCTGAGAAAAGCAATAGTATGTTCAACAGATGTTCACCGATGGTAAATAAATATCGAATATAAGAACACTATCCTAAGTAAAAGTAAAATGTTTCTTCTACTAATATTGAACCATAGACAGAATTTAATAATGGCTGATATATGAATAAAAAAATTAAGAAAAAAGTACCATTTATTGAGT
>OY982564.1:2528722-2605011 GCA_963859945.1 Euplagia quadripunctaria | reverse complement strand
AAACTCGGACTCCATCTTATAAAATTAAGATAAGTCTGTTTCCATCTTCCGTAAAGAAATGTAGTCAGGTAGTAAACATGAACAGTGGCTTTAGATGTGTGATATGTATGTTTTTCTCAAAAGTAATTTAACACAAAAGTCTGATCGCGCGTTACACGCTCGGAGTGGATAGGAGCAAGACCGAAAAAAGTGTAATAAGACTTTTTTCCGACACTTCTTGCTTATTTTTACGCCATCTGTGGATTCTGCGCGATACTATTGTAGTTTGATGTTTGTTATATACTAATTATCCATATATTAGTTAAGGCAAATTTCACAGATGGCGCAATTTTAATTACGACTTTTTACAATATTTAAGTACTTATTTTGATACAATTTATTCAATCCATTAAATGTATGTATATGAACTTCGTTCCAACCGGATGTTACAAGGACACCTCACGCTTTTTCATTTAATGTTATGGTGTATCTTATTTTTGTCACATTTACGTGACAATGGCTGAAAAGTTAAATGGAATTTTTGTGCAATATGTTTAAGAAGTAATGCTGTGTCCATTTTATTAGATATCCACATCTCGTGAGAGGGAGTGAGGGGGGAGTGAGGGGGGAGGTGAGGGGGGAGGTGAGGGGGGTGAGGAGCGCGCGTACCTGGTGCGGCGCGGGCGTGGTGAGCGCGGAGAGCGCGCGGTGCGCCATGGGCGGGCGGTGCTGCACGGCGCCGCCCGCCTCCATCTGCGTCACCAGCACGTACGGCACCGGGTACCGCATGCGAGCGCCCCCACACACCACCTAACGGAAACAATTTGTATTATTCATTATCGATATCGATGGCCAGGGCGAGAAGAGGCAACTTACAATGTCTGAATGAATGTCGTCTGTACTGTACCGGTGATTGAATAAAATTTATTTTAACTTTTAATGTATACGAGTTTGACAATTTACCACAGATGTGCTTTCTTTCATATAAAAACAGCAGTAATGTCATCAACTATACGAGGTAATCTGCCATACAAACGGGAGGCATAAAACCGAATTTTACGCCCTTATCGTGACTACGCCACGACAAACGACATTAATGTTGAAAAATAGTAAAAAATAAAAAATCGATTTTTACAACACATTACATTGGGGCACAATGAATAAATGTAAAAAATCTAATAACTATAAGACAAGAAAGTCCAATAATGTTTACCTCGACAGCACCGCAGCCCTGTTCCAGAGGATAGAGCTGTCGCCAGGCGTCCAGCAGACGTACGGTCGCGGCGTCGTTCTCACACCATTCCCGACCCGTCAGGGTACCCTCCAAACCGAATGGTGCTAGAATCACTACAAATAAAAGGAAGAAAATTTATAATTACGTACGATAAATCAATACAAATGATGAAACATTGTAGTATTATTATTTAAAATCAATTTGGCTGGCCTATTAATCTAGTGGTTACTAATCGTGACTGCTGTGCCAGAGGTCGTGGGTTCGATTCCCACCCAGAACAAATAACTGTATGCATGATCATTTGTTCTGTGTCTGAGTTTAATTTATCTATAATATGTATGTATTTAGAAATATATAAGTATGTTTATCAGCAGTCTGGTTACATAGAACAGGCTCTTGCCTTGTTTGGGATCAGACGGCCGTGTGTGAAGTCTCAAGTTATTTATTTATTTTTAAAGACATTTTCATTTATAACTTTTATTAACAACCGTAAAAAAAATGTTCGAAGGAGAACGAAGTTACGCTCTGGTGTCTTGACGAGCACAACACAGAGATCTTCGAATCAATATAGGAAGTATTTAGCTATGTTTTACCACGCTATATTTGACAATAATTCATAGAGAATTATCTCAAATTTTCCTTCCCTGGTCCTGTCATTTTGGACCATTGTAAGGGGTTCACAGCACAGGTATAATTAATTACCTTTGGCATCGGCCTGGTTGTCAGGCGAGTTGATCTTGGCAAGACGTTTCGGGGTGAGCGTGCGGACGGGCGGGTGTTGCCGCACGTCCACAGAAGCGCACACCGTGCTCTCGCCATGTAGGAAGAACGCGAACGAGAATGACAGGTGCCACGGGCTGGAAATAATCACACACAATTGAGTCTACATTCTCTGCTTTGTTATTCAGATACGAAATAGTTTATCTAAGAACACAGTAAGTTATCATTAGATATATAGATATCTCAGCAATTATTATTATGGAAATGCTTATAAAACGCGTTACAGAGATTTTTACGTCTGAGTTGCTAATAATAAATTAAAAAATTACCAATGTTTAACAAGGAGAACCAACATCTATTACACTATTCTTACTAATATTATAAAGGCGAAAGTTTATGAGAATATTTGATGAAATTTGGCACACAGATAGATTATAGTTTGGAATGGTACAAAGGCTAATATTATCCGATGCTTTTTATCCCGGAAAATTCCACGCGAACGAAGTCGCAGGCAACAGCTAGTCTTACTAATATTATAAACGTCAAAGTTTGTGAGGATGTATGGGTGTTTATTACCCTTCACGCGAAAACTACTGAACCGATTGCGATGAAACTTGGTATGTAGATAGCCGGACACCTGGATTAACGCATAGGCTTTTTATCCCGATATTCCCAACGCATCGGGACTTACGGGTTGAAATCGCGGGGCGCATCTAGTAAGTAATAAACATAAACACAAAAACTTTCTGGCAATGTAAGTAAAAAAAATGAAAGTTGTTGAAAAATGTGCATCTTTACAAAAAAGAAGCTAAACACACTTTTCTATAAAACTTTTTGTACACACATTAAAAGTGTCTAGGGATCAAGTACATTTATAACTATAAAAATTATCCAATTAATATTTATCAAATCTAGTCTTCCAGACTGACTTCTTACTTTAATTCCTAATAATTAAGTTAACAACTTATTCCTATATTTTGTAAAAAGTAAGAAAAATTGTGGGAAATTAACCTAAGTTAATGTCGTCAATTAAATGGTAAAAAAGGCAAAAATGAGGATTTCTTTGACACGAATCATCCAATCACAACGATTTGGCATGCTTAAAATCAGTTCATCAAAATCACTGTGAGGAATGAGCAGGCCACGGCATAACGTTGATGCGAGCATTGGCCAAGAGTGCGTGTTACGACTCTAGCCGTGTGTGGACGTTGTCGTGCATGAGTCGAAACGGATCACCCAACCGGCTTCGCAAAGGGGTTGATCACGTCTGAAACAATCTTCTCCGCATAAACCTGAGCATTGAGGTTGCCCTGATCCAAATGAGATCGGTTCTTTCACCGATCCAAAAACCGGCCAAAACCATAATTGTTCCCCCTCCATATGAATGAACTTCCTGACTAAATTTCAAACGTTCTTGACGTCCAGAGGTCCTCCAAACTCGAGTACGTCTTGTATCTGGACTCATACCGAAACGAGATTCATCGGAAAAGCCAGTCTCCTCTTCCCAATTTCTGTGTTCGCGAGCCCATTGTAAACGGGCCCTGATTGCGGGTGCTATAGGTGGAACTCGCGGCCTTCGGGTACGCAGGCCCACTTCACGACTTTGGATGGTTTGGTCGTTAACAGCAAGCCTGAAGATCTGTGGAGCCTCGTAACCAACATCATGGCGGTCATAGTTTCTTCGAGCAGTATTTTGGATGTACCGGTCCTGTCTGCGAGTGGTGATGCGAGATCGTCCTCCATGTCGCTCTCACTTCACGTCACTTCTCGTGTCAAATGATGTCGTCGCTCCATATCGATGCAATTTTTTTTTTGTTCCGATGCAGAAATTGTAATAGTTTTGTAACAACGCTTAATTAGGCACTTTTATAGGAATCCTGATTGACAGTTGATTTTCTATTTTTAATAAAAATTTCAAGAAAATTATTTATTCAAATTTTGAAATTCACTAAAAAGAATCAATAACGATCCAAAAAAGTTAAAATAATAATCCTCAATTGCGGCGATACTCTTAAACGTACTTGATCTCTAAACACTTTTGATGTGTGTGTGTGTGTGTGTGTATTTATTATAACTATTAATCTAATAGGTGATAGTGGTTAAACGAAACGTGGTAAAAATTGATTGTACTATACTTTCAAGTTGATTAAAATAATGTGTCTGAGGTGCTAGACACTTACATCCTAAATCGATCAAACTATCGTATGTTTATTTTTAGATCAGTGATAGTTCTCGACGTGTCTAGTGTGTTAATTACATGTTTTGTAAAGTCTTCAGTTTTACACAAATATATTATCTTAGTGTAGGAGTCGTCTTTTCAAAGAGAATAAATATTTGTTAACCGTGAACCAAACCTTTGTACCCTAACTAATCCCACTAATATTATAAAAATGAAAGTTTGGATGGATGGATCTATGTTTGTTACTCTTTCACGCAAAAACCACTGAACCGATTGCGATGAAACTTGGTATGTAGATAGCTGGAGACCTGGATTAACGCATAGGCTACTTTTTATCCCGATATTCCCACGGGATCGGGATGGGGGGAGGGATCGGGATAGTTCAATAGATCACCATGAAATTTTCCACACCCTATGTACGAGCAAAAGCTAGTAAGTACATTTCAAGTACATGGCAAAAGGCACTACTACTATTGGATTCGAGAATAAAAACTAATACTATCTGTCGAGTGTACATAAAATAGGCTTCTCGAACCTTTAAAAGATGTAATTTAGCATTTTACAATTCCTTCCTTGTCAGTCATTTAGTCACCATACTAATAAAGCATAACGTTTCCATTAATCGTGTGTGAATCATTGACGATGAGAATAGTATGAGTACCATCGTCATATTTTTCATAAATAAAAGGAGGATGTGAAATAAGTGAAGATTTTACTTGTCTTGTATTTGTAAAACAATTCTGGAAGAGACCATAACGGGCTGGGAAAGGGAATCGACGGAGTTCTTGGATCTTCCCGAAGATTACATCAGAAATAATTTATTACAATACAAACATATACTCACATCTGAATTACCGAAGGGGTAGACAGAGATGTACTAAACACCCACATTTTGCCGACTATAATTTAGTCCCACTTACGTAATAGGGCGCAAATATTGCCGTCAACCAAAATAGGCAAATTGAGAGTACATTGAAACGGAAAGGTAGGTCAGAAGGCAATGGAAGGAAAAGACATTACTTATACGGATGGATTAGGGTCTGTAAACAATAGGCCGCATACATTTCAAAATTAGTGAAGGACTGTGTCAAAAACAAGCGTAACTAGAATAGTGCTATATTTCTGCTGGTAAGTCGAGGAGCTGAAACTTCGGTATAGGAATCGAAATACTCTTCACAAAGTAAACTCACTCCTGCTAGCACAAGCATTTGTGTTCATTGGAACGCAAGGAACTACGTAACTGACATGTCAGTTACGGTCATCGCTTATCATCAGGTTGGTCGTAAGCATCTTACGTAGTGTTAGAAAAACTAAAATTACGTCTATTACATAACCAAAAACAAACGGGGCGTGTAAAACAGACCCATGAAAGCGACATTTCGTGCACAAAAATGTTTGAAGACAGGCACTTAATGAGTGAGAGGCCGAATGGGACGTAACACAAGGCGGTAACGCTTGGGGACACCGCGATATGTAGGACGTAACGTATATGTACGCTATACACAGAGGCTGCAGCGAATCTCGCGTAGCTGGGAACTACGATCGATCCCACTGAAACTAGGATATGAAAAGGGTTATATTTTTTTGCATTCACATGTTAATGTTTCACAAAGCTTTAAACTTTAAAACTGGCATATTATCCTGAGGCATGGATAGATATTGCTTATTTGGAATGAGAATTATTTGAAATCTACGGTCTTCTGTGTTAAACTTTTTATCGAACAGCATCCATAAGTAGCAACCTTCATGGTTTTTACACGCTTTATATTAGCTTCACTTGTATGTTTGTAACCGACTCCTTTGGGCGCGATTTTGACCCACTTTAAACGGCCAGATTTCATTAAAATTTTGCACACGTGTCAAAGACCGATGACAATGCAATAACTCGATTAAATTTTTTATTTTTTTTAGTTGAATTTTCTATAAAAGCGTGTTTTTTAATTTTTTAAACTATAATTATACCTTGAGAAATTGGTGTCGATTCTATCGTCAGACTCACTAAACTAAAACCTAACTTAATTAACTTCTTCATATGGTGGTACGTGGTATTAAAGTTTATTTAAGCGTGTCAGACTTTATTCGACAAATAAATTGCTTATTTCGATAGCGACGTATGTTACCTACTTGTTTATATTTGAAATAAGACCTTGTTTCGAAGGATCCAAGGTTTACATCTTGTATGAAGAAAATTTAGTCAATTATAGTTAAGAGAGAAATACAAGAGAATTGACACCATTGTCTGACTAAATCGCACGTCAAGTAAAGTCAAATGCGGGTACCCTTACGGAATAGTTTAGCATATCAATCTTTATGGACGAGGTTCATTCCCGTTTTGATTGAATATAAATATGCGTGCTACTTTAGTACTGGTTAAAATGCTCTTTCTATAATTCTATGAATTTTGAAAACAAATATGTTCGGTTTTATGATAGTAGAGGAAGCTAAGGTATGTAATAGAAGCAAGGGGCGGGCTATTGTCTCTGCTTACCCCAAAGGGAAAACGGTGTGTATTTACGTATCTATATACGTAAATAAACGCCGTATGTATGGTATGTGCGTATAAATGTTCGAAGGAGAACGAAGTTACGCCCTGTTGTCTTGACGAGCACAACACAGAGATCTTCGAATCAATATAGGAAGTATTACGTGTTACCACGGCTCATTTGAAAACAATCTACGGAAAATTGTTTCAAATTGCACTTCCGTGTCTCGACAATCACTTTTTAAATTATACTATAAAATCAAATTTATGCACACGTAATGTTTGTACTATTAATTACAGTAACCATAGATATTTAAGACGTTGGTGTTTAAGACCTAGTTCACAAGATGGATGATTTACAGTGGTTGGGTACTTATTTATCTGTGGTAGTTGGAGTTTGACCTACTGAGGTTAGTTTGTGATAAATGGAGACGACATCTCCATTTATTTTAGAACCTGCTTTAGCTGACAGAGGTAAATTAGAACCACAAGCTGTTGTACTTTCTAAGTTGTATCGCTCGCTTGCGAATGAAGAATGGCATGACTGAAAAATTTTACTTTAAAAAATATAGTTCTTGAGTATTTTACTGTAAATTTCAATTTCTTTTATCACTGTAAACATTCACTAGATAATATATATATATTATCTAGTGAATGTTTACAGTGATAATAGATAATAGATATACCTTACGTTATGGAATGTTCAAGTCTATAAATTTTTAAAATCAAATGAATATAGATGTTGATAAATTTTCGGAACAGCTTTAACTATGATTATTATTATTATGATTATTATTTTATAGTTAATAATTTTCTATTAAATAAAATTTTGAAAAAAAAATCGAAAAAGTAAATTTCCTTTTCAAATTTTCCGCTAAAACACTCGCATGTGCCAAATGAGTTTGATTAAGTTACTAACCGATAAACTCACAGTATTCCATAGAGTAGTGTAAGTATATGCGTAATTACGTAGGTAATAATATGATACCAACAGAACTGACAACTGTCGGTTTGTTCATCGGTTAATGACGTAATTGGATCTGGTTGATGTTTGCAGCCACGTGATAAAAGATCTATTTAAGCCTTTTTTTAATCAATTTTAACCATTTAGTAATATAAATTCGTGATTAGTGTCAACATTCTTATTGAATTATGATGATCGATTTTAAGTATGCTGTAAGTTGGTAATTTAAAATATCTATTTCAACATTATTTCACAAACCAAATCTTGATCGCCAGCCCAAGAAAAAGCTTTATATTGTTGAGTATAATTAAAACTCCAAGTAAAAAGTAGGTCTTACATACCATACACCTCAATCATACAATTACAATTTTCAACAGATACCGACATCTAGTAATTAGCTAACATGTAACGTTAGCAAGCGAAACACAAGCGTGTCATATCGTATGTAACTTTGACTTTCACTATCAGATGCAGCGGCTCAGTGAAATTAATTCTTATTTCATTAACAATAGAGTTGATTATGCAATACCTTTTGCCGACGTCTTCTTCGTCGCCGTCGTACGGCTGAACGAACCACTTGCCAAGCCTCACGAAATCCCGCGACAGGAGGCATCTGAAAACGAAAAATTAATCTTTAATTCATGTCAAATGTTCCAAGTATTTCATCTAAAATTACCATTATTGGTAATTTTAGATTAATTTCTATCATACATGTCACATGAAGGATATGCTATTGATGAGATATGATATTCTTGCCAACCTTTACTTTTCAACATAAGGGAGAGAGGAGAGGGGGAGAGGGAAGAGTTAGGGCCATAACCTCACTCACGCGGCGAAAAGCTATGCAGTATAATATGTACAGAAAACTATATAAGTATGTTTATTGGTGTGTACAAGCTGTGCCCTTTTTAACACGCTTTTATTAGGTTGGTATGTATGTAACGGAATCTTTGAACGTGTTTTTACCCCCTTCAAAACGTCAGGAAGGCAGGCGCGCAAATTACTCACTCCCATCACGAGGAGGTAGTAAATTATCGTTAAAAAATTAAAAACCACGCATTAATGATAAATTGAACTAAAAAGTGAAAAATAAATAATAATTTAAAAAAAAAACGAAAATAAACCAAAGTAAAAAGTAATTTTCAATAAATTTAAATTAAGAATAGTGTGATTAATAAAAATAATTATTTTATAGTAAAAAAGCGTGGGGTGCTTTACAAATTAATTATGAAAATATCTTAACTTTTATTTATTTCGATCAATCTACTATCTAGTGTATCTATTTTTAATAATTATGGTCTAGAACTCATTAAAAATCGCTTTAATATACTTTTCAGTCACGTACACTAAAATAATCATTTAGCTGTGCATAAAAACATCGAAGTCTTCTTTGTAATACTCAAATCTTATTTTGAGAGACGACTACAATAAGGTCACAATTTCACAGCTCGGCTGCCATGAACATGAGATATTTAACGTTTTCGCCATTTTACGAGCGTATCCCGTTTCTTTTATTGGCATACCGACAATAAAATACAGCCAATATAATATAACACGTGATTTGTGTATGATGCTTTTTAATCGGTACCAAACTGAGAAGGTTAAATGACTAACATAGCGCACTGTTTCTACTTTAGTTTATTTTTTCATACAAATTTGTTGGCAAATCGGCACACAACGCGATTGATGTAAGTGGTTATCGGTGCCGATAAAAATCTGAGCATTGGTAATGTTTGCGCTTTGCATCAATGAGGGTTTCATCCACATAGAACTGTAGCGATCCTGCTCAGTTACAATTGCAAAATAGCACTACGACATACATCGTCGGTAATTATGATTTCATTCGTTTATATTTACAATACAAACTCATACCTATAAATATAAACACTAGAAGTGACACACATTCGTTGAAGGCTCTGTGAGCTCTGCCCCAAAAGTAAACAGAAGAGAAGAAATTGTCCGAACTACAAAAACAAAAGCAGCAAGACCCCGTTCACAACTAGGAACAAGACTCCATGCAAGAACAATATGACAGTAGACTGTATTTCCACCCTGGAATGGTCACTATGGTCGATTTAGTAATGTATCATACAATAGATAAGAACAGAGCCAAGGACTGGGCCAAGCACTCTCTATTTTTACATTTTCGGTAATATGAAAAACGGTTTCGGGTTGCTCTAGCTTTCTTACTCTTGTTTTCTGTCTATTGTTAATTATCAAAATAACATAATATTAATTCCTAACGTCGATAAGTCGTCGAACTTAATCTTTTTGGTCTGTGGTTCCTAATCAAATGAATGGAAGAATCATTTTTTTTAATGCAACAAATATTTTTCAAAGCTGATGTTTCAAAAACTATGTTCATGTTTATTTTATAGGTATTTGAAATAGAAATCAAAAGTTGACTTAAGTATCTTGTATTCTTATTTCGTTAGTATTCGCGAGCTACCAGAGAAAATATACAGACCATGTTAAGCAGTAGGCAGTTGTCATGAATCTAATAAATTGCCGGCGAAAATAATTACTTGTATATCTGAATTTAAAGGACTTTCGAAATAGATTGATCAATTTCAATAAAATATTTTGAAGAAAAAAAATGCATTTATTACTTATTATTATTATATTTCACTTAAGTTTTACACCGCCCTCACTTACCCGCCTGCCCCTAAGGCTGCCTACGCAATACGTTAACGTGACTTACGACCTTTTCTAGTCGATACGGATAAAATCGTAGCGTAACCTATTAATGCATAGCCTAATACTTAATTTGCATTGTACGTAGAATTTCTAGTAAATACAGACCGTATAACAAGGCGGTATGTCGTATCGTAACCGCTCGGCTATCGATTATACTACCAAAGCTAATACTATTATGTCACCAAGCACACTCACTCAGTTCACGCACTCGGAGGCGTGAAGAATAATCACCCTTGTTCTTGACTTATTGCGGAATGTCAATAATATAATTACACGTACGTAGAGTATTGAAATTGAAAACATTAAATATTTTAAAAGGTTTTCATTTGATGTTAACGTTGTAATTATCACGATTTGTGTATACGAGTCGTGGAAGTTTTGATCGTTGATTACTTGAGTTAGCACTGCAGTAAGTAGCACTTAATAAATACATACATAGAAAGTATTGAGACGCTATTATCTAAATAAAATATGACTGGCGGAAAAGTTTCGAGAACTGCTCTGCCAAAAACCGAATTGAAGGTTTTTTTTTAACTTTGGAAAGTGAGCCATACAGCTGCCACATTAAATTTTAAAAAATATAGCCAGTGTCACTCGGGATGACGGCCGGATAACGACACCCCATCCAAATTTGTTTAGTAATTTAGAATTTATTGTGGAATAAAAAACATTCACATAAGTACATACATGAACACTGGAAACATTAGACCCCTATTTGGGCAGTCGTGAAAATAAAACAATGGGGTGTTCTACAGTTGGTTTCATAGCACTTAGGCAATTATGGTGAAGGACGGCCATAAATAAAAGAGGAAGAACAATAGCAATAAAAATGCATTCTATAAACAAAATTTTAATAATAACGAATAACTATACAGGGTGTTTTTGAAAAAGGAATACTAACTTAAATGACTGAAAGAGCATGATTCTAGCATGCAGTTAAAAAAAAAAAAAAAAAAAACTTTTAAGTTATGACCGTTTAAATTTCCAGGTATTTTTGCCTTAGTTTTTCATAAAAGTAGATAGAATGTGTAAAGTTAAAGATTTTAAATTGTACATTTTTTTTTGAATTTTTCATTGCGTTACTAAGAAAATCCATAAATACTAACTTAAATTTTTATTTTATTTAAAAATTAAATACATCATGTATAATCCGGTTCACGAATAAAATTCAAATTGTAATAATGCGTTTAATAAAAGAGGACACTATGACGCAAATTGCGTACTGGACCGGTACCGTAACGGGCGAGATTTAGTTGCGTGCGCGCAGGTGTTCTATCGTGGTTGCGAACAAGAAAAGCTGCAGGAATGTGTTTGCGTTCATTTAGAATGCATCACGAGCACAAGCTGGTTTTTCCTTGTTTTGAACTACGCAGACTTCATTCTTTATACTGTTTTGTCAGCTTGAAAATAGTAACGTGTCAATTACTTTAAAACACAAAGTTTTCTGTAGCATTCATCTTTTAGCAAAAAATTACAATGAGTACTACAGTTTTTACACGCTTTATATTAGCTTCACTTGTATGTTTGTTTGTATGTTTGTAACCGACTCCTTTGGGCGCGATTTTGACCCACTTTAAACGGCCAGATTTCATTCAAATTTTGCACACCTGTCAAAGACCGATGACAATGCAATAATTCGATTAATTTTTTAATTTTTTTATTGAATTTTCTATAAAAGCGTGTTTTTTAGGTTTTTAAACTATAATTATTTACAACCTAATATCAAAAGAATATCACAACGTAATCGAGTGTTAACGTAATGTTGTTACAGGGTTATAGAATTATTAGAAGAGGTTCAATATAAAAAGTTGACCATTACCATATGCGCGCTCTTTAAACCAGTTTTGACGTAACCGTAGCCGCAGAAAACCTCTTTCAAAGTAAGTTTTTACATAAAATATATATATACTGATAAAATAAAAAAATTAAGTATCGTTACAAATTGCAGCTTTGTCAACATTCAAAAAGACTAGAAGATCTCTTTTAAGCTAATTAATTTAACGCTTCTTCTCAAGACTGCATTGAGCGATAATAAACTGCGATCTTAAGCTTAAGTTCTGTGCATATCTCGAATACGTCTCCAAGAATCAATAATCTTGTCAAGTGGTATTATATTTTATGTTAATTTAAAACACGAGTAGGCGTTCTAAGTGACTTCAGTAATGCCGTCAGTTGTAAAATACACATAAAAACCCTAACTCAATCGTAGCCAGTGACTTGACAAGCCTAACGCAAAACCTTTGTGTTTTTATTACACATTTAAAACAGACGACACGCTACTTCAGGCATAGCATTTTATTATTTTTTAAATATGTATTGTTAAACTTAATATTGCTGCTTTACGTTTGGCTGTACACAGTTTTTTTAGTTATAAAGCATTTTTGGCAACAAGTTCAAGTTGTACCGTTCTAGATAATATGTTAATATTTGACAAAACGGTCATTTAATGTTTTTTTAGACATTGACTATAAAGATGCACTTTCGAACGGAGTGTGTCAGTTAATAGAGTTTTCTTTTTTGATTACCGACATATTCAATATCAGCTCTGATTGCCTGATAAATTAACAGGCTTCGCAACCAGCGCGTACATCTACATCAGTGTGCGTGAGTGCGTATGTGTCTGTGTAGTAAATGTTGTCGCGGTGTCGGGATCGCATCCCCGGTTCACCGCGACGCATTGTTTCTTTGACGCGCCGCCAGCCGCCACCCGGGGTCAACGACTCGTCTGGATTTCGTTCATACGCCGAGATTCCGTCGCTTACCGCTCCCGAGTCGCGTGATGTCGATGCATGCGCTACTTACATCATAGGTACGTGATGTTACAATACAATGTGTATCACTTTTACATGATTACCACTCGGGTATCAACCGACAGACGTTACAAGCGAAGCCGAACTTTAGACAGCCTTTAAAAGCATCGAAAAGGACTTTAATTTGAAAATAATGTAAACAACTAGGTACAGGAAATGTAAAAAACCCGTATTTTTTTTTAATTTAATTAATTACATATGTATTTAGTCAGACAGTCACCGCCAGGAAGCACTAAAACACATTAAATCGCCAGAGTCAAAATCGTGTCTGTCTTGAAGGCAAGGATCTTCAAGGCAGAAGCATTACAAAAATTCAACATCACATGTTCCGAAACCATGTGCATAATGTAAGCATTTAACATTAAATTAATTACCGCAATACATTTGAATTCGAATCGGAGAAAAAATACGTTTTTAACATACCAATTACAACTAAATTACGGGGTGACCTTATAATTAATAGTTCCGAACTACTCGATCTGGCTTTTAAAAAATTTCCATAACATAAACATAATGATTCGATAATTTCAAAATAAGTGGTCAAGTCTCACCATTAAGTATAGCACAACTACTGCTATGGAATAATATTAATATACTCGAACTAACAAAACAAATTTTATTTTAAATATTAGTAGTAAGATCTGAAATAATAATGACGAGGTATTCTGAACGCAACACTTAAACACAGCTTCTCGTAGCTATGTTTAAAATGACTGACCATCCTCGGGATGCCCGGTCCGAGGCGGGAGGTACAAAAAACGACATTAGAACGTCCCTGTGCGATACGTCGACCTTCGTTGCCGACTCGTTACTTCGACTCCGCTAGTACGATGCGCCCGCGCAGCTGCCAGGTGCACCGTTCGGCGCGCAAATTGCATTGTAGTAAACGGCCACTAAATTAGTAGTCTCGTTACATTTGTATTAATTAACTGTTTTAGAACTTTACTACTGGTATTGAACTAGTCGTGAAATTATCGTCAGCGCTAAAATCAAAAGTTTGAATCTCATTGTTACAATTTAATTGTATCAAATCACTATACTTAAAATATTAATTTAATAGTATATTATATATTATATTCATTGCAGTGGATTGACAGTAGCATTAATTTGAGATTTTTTTTCTGCACAATTGTCCATTAACTAATATGTCATTATTCTTTATACATTCGATTTTAAAAAATATCTAAAAATATACGACGACAACACCTTATATTATCGTTATACCAATACAATCTAGCCTTTTCCCCGTTAGTTACCTTATATAGGTTCGACCAAATAATAGTGAGTTGAAAACGATTACAAACTCGCACAGAAGTAAAACTAGTTCTATACGCTTGACCTAAGATAACTTTTTTTTAGCAGTATGTAACATCTCGCAATATTATTTATGAGAAAACATGTAAGGTATTCAAATAATTTATTGCCTTTTATAAATGTAGTCATGTTGGTATCGTTGAAAAGTTCCTGACAAAACGAATATACGAAATTCACAAACTCCACAGATTTATTCTATCCCTCAATTGCTCGCAATGCACCTAGTTTAAATAGTACAAGTTTATGTATTGTGACAGTTACCATTAAAACATTTCGATGCTATAATTATAAATTAAACTTCAATTAGAATTTAAAGATACAGAAAATTTTAATAGGATCAAGTATAGCTCCTTGCAGAACACCTATCGATTCCAGGGCTGAATACAAAGTGCGTTTGTCAATATAAGTAGTATACTTAAACTAAGCGTGTCAATAGGAATGATTTCATAATAAATCACGACCAATTAGCTTGCGAGACGCATAGAAACAAAGTGCGAGTGCGACGTTGACTGTGTGACATGCATCATCGAGTTCAAATGATGTACTCAATCGTTTTAATTGAAAAGCTGCTGGTTTAAAGAACCGTACAAGTTCTCATTCGTGTATTAGTTACAAGGCTTAGGAAGCCTCAGTGTAGCTTAAACCTAATTAGAAAGAGATTACCTGTAAGATTTTTTTTCAATATTACGAATGATGACGATGACTTGATGATCAATGTGGTTTAAGAAAGTTACAAGTGTTTGTATTTAAAACATTAAAATTATATAGCTTTACCTTTCAATAAGATTATGAAGAGCCTTGAATAGAAGGGAACGACATTCGTACGAAAGTCCACTTTCCCACGATCCCTGGTCTCCTTCTGTAAAAAAAGAAGAGTTTTTAGTTATACGGTACCGTCTCAAGTAAGATTATAAAGATAGAATATATCGCTGAGAATAAATCCGGTGAGGCATCACATTAACCTTGACCTCACTTTCGTAGTATTTTAACCTTGCCATTAGCCCAGTTACTGTTTTTCTGTTTTCTTAAGTTTATACTTTATTGTAAAAACCATAAACAAGTTACTGAATCTTCAAATAATATTCTAATAAACTGGATACAGATTGACTCAAGGTCGATATGACAATGAAAATGTCCACAATAGCGGAACGTGGTGCTAAGAAACGATAAAATCGGGTTGCTGCAATGTGGTAAGTGAAGCTAGAAATAGCTGTTGTTGCATTCGCAATCGGAAGATAAACTCGGCCTATCACCGAAGTTAGATGCGAAAACAAAACGGCGCGCGCGACGTTGCCGTCCCGTACCCGTAGCGCTATCCTTTTCTAGTAAGGAGGCGGGGCGGGGGCGACCCATGTGACGTCAGCCGGTCGTTCAGCGCACGTGCTTGTGTTTGTAGCGCGCGCTGCACACTACACACATGCGAATGTCGCTTACCGGTCGCTAACAAATTAATACGTTGACATTGAAATTTAAATCGTAAACATTATCAATGCACAAAATTTCAACTATTGTGATAAATTTAGTACTAAACAGTTAAAAGAATAGTAAAGACCAAGTACTTTTTACATTAATACAGTGAGTCATAAAGTCAAACGCTTAATAACTCGGTAATCAAGATAAATAGGATAGTAAACAGTAATAATTTTGTTGGTAGTTTTCGGCACTGCTTGTGTCTTATTGGAGTATTTCCAAACCTTCAGCCTTGACATTCGAGTGATCCAGGTGTACGCAATTGAGACAGAGTCGGGATGGCACTCGCGCGTTTCTCAATCAAACTAGTTTTTTCACAGTTAGAATGGTATAGGTTGTACGTATCCATTTATATTTCCTAACCAATTGCTTATCGTAGGCTAAGTTTATCGGCAACAGTAACAATGATTCCAAATGAAACGAATTAAGCCAATGTTATTTGTAAAGAGAGATTAATTACGTATATAAATGGAAAAAGAATGATTTTCAATTTCAAATCAATCTTTTAAATTACTTTCTTCATCAGATACTAGTTTGAGATTTAGTGTTCAATTCATCCTTTATATACGTCTTATCGGAGGTAAGGTTTAGTAAACTGTACAGTCATTGTAAGGTTGTTATTTCATATATTTTTACTCTAATATTTAAGCCTTTTTAACGTATAACCTTTACAACGAACCCCTTTATAAATTGGTTTAAGATCTTTCGGCCGAATTAAGTGACATTTTGATTAGTTTTTTATCTATGCTAATATGTTGACCTTTTTTTTAAATTATAGTATTTACATATTGGAGGATATTTAAACAATGTTGTTAGTTACAGTTCATTTTTATTCAGTAAAACCAAGTACGATCTTTAACGTTCGAACGAACGACACCGTCGCGGCAGGACGCTACACTTCTTGAAAAAGGGCCCCCGTCGGGTCCGAAACTAGTCGGGCATCCCCGAAATTCAAACGTGAGTAAAACCGTATAGTTTCTAATAAACATGAATGTCACTCACGAAAGTTTTTATTGTAACGATCTTTAACGCTGAACTGCTAATATAAAGCAGTTGAACGGATCTACACGCAGGCTAGGCGGTGTAATTGCCGGACGGTTCGGCACCATCGACTCCATCTCTCAAGGCCGTTAACGTAACAAACGGTAAGTTTACTGTACTACACGAATACCGATATACTCGAATACCGCAGCGAGTCACGACTCTATTGGTACCATCGCGATTCAGGTCCACCAAGGATTTCAGCATCGATCGACTGTGTTCAAGATTTCCGTGAAATGATACGATCGTATGATTACTATAGTAAACAGTTTCTCGGCGACAATTATTTCAACATTGCACTCATTTGTATAAGTTTTGGCGTTATTTTGAAAGCGGTTACACCCTTCATTGGTAACAACGTCGTAATGCAACGTTCCAAAAATTTGTTGCATAATTACGTTCAAATTCATAGCCGTGTCAAATGTTGTCATGTCCTTGTTAGCTGGAGTTTTTTTCTAATGTATTTGTAAACTACATGTTTTGTTTATGAAATGTATGCGGGCGGGTAAGAAAGGGGATGAGAGCACTCGTTTAGAGTGCAGTAATAAAGATAGTTTAAGGTTCAAGGTCGCATATTTTGTTGCGATGCGGTGTAACAGCAGTGGTTGGCACTAGATCGATAGCGGGCAGACGACGCGCGCCGCCGCGCCGTTACCCGCCTCCACGCCAATGTGAACGCAGTAATCGCCATACGATTATCACTATTGTTGCCTAAGTACTGTTTGTTTGCTGCCGCGTTGCGGTTAATGTCGCCGATAAGGCGATAACACACGACGAGACTAACATTGAATGCGAACTGATAAGTGATTCACCTTGCGCTTTTACATTTCTAGCGAGCTAAACGTTCTCGTCAATGCGGCAAAAATAAAGTTTAGAGGTAGATAAATCGAGAGTGTATAGTCAATAAATATGGTAGTTAACGATTGGCTTGTAGACAGTGGAGCGGGAAGATTTATAGAGAACGGTGACAGCGTAACAACATTATCGGAGGCACGTGGGTTGGCTGCGAGTGCAGCGTCTCGCTTACACCGTAAATGTTTGGAACAATCTCTGTGTCGCGTCGGTGTGTTCTACTAAAAGCAAACTTTCGCAACCTCACCGGTTGCTTTGATTTTACGCTGCTGTTAAGTCACCCAATTATATTATATTCATTTTAAACCTTAAGCACCAGTTAAGAAGCTATTGCACTGAATCGAAATCATTTAGAGATAAGAGAAACTATTGTTACAAAGTATATTGTAAACAATTTAAGGCCTTGGTGAGTCGCGCGAATGAACATCCTCAGACAAGATGTACGGTTAGCTCGTAAGGCGCAAGCATCGTGTTCGTGCATGTAAAACATCGAATAGGTTAGGTGCTTAGTATGATTATTTATTCCGTGTTCAGTTTAAACGAGCAAATAGTGCTTGGTTGCTTCGATCATCTAAAACATCAATCTGAATGATTGGTTCAATTAAAACATTGTCACTTTGTAAAATGTGTTTTTGATGACAAAAAAAGTGATGCACAACAACATACAAATGGCCGTATATGATGATTGCGTTCATTTAGAAGCTTGATATTTTTATACCCTTACGGGTTCAGAAAATGGAGCATGAAGGGTCGGAAGTATCACAAAATGATTCTATAAGGGTTCTAATTGAGGTGTTTACCGACGGAAAATTAAAAAGAATAAATAAGATATTCAAAATATGCACTCGCTGACCGAGAAAAATAGTAAACAATCAGTGACAGCTAATGTAGATAGGCTGAGCGGTGGCGGTGCGACATGGCAACGTCGCGTTCAAATCCGCGCTCGTTTTGTTTACAACACACACCGGCCGGCCGAGGTTAACTACTGCGGTAAGATTGGCGCTCTCTACAGAGCTATGGACATGGAGTGCATCAGGATCAGACACCCAACACTCTCTTGCAGGCATCCAGAACAGCGTAATAATAACGTTCTGGAACAGATTGTTAGAGAATCCATGAAGAGGATATCTAACTGCATTCTCCAATCCAAACATTACTGTCAAAACGGATTGGCAACAGGATCAAATAGGCGGATACGGACATTTAACCCGGTACGGTTCTGTCTGATAATGTAATTCAAGATCGTATCGAGCGCGTTGAAATCTGTCAATTCGCGCGCGCTCGTTGCTGCGGCGGGCGGTGAGTCGGACCCCGTCCCTCTCGTGTGATGCTTGTGTTGTTGTCTTTGTCGCGCACGCCCACGTGCGCGCGTGACGTCACACGCGCGTCTCCCGCCCGACGTCATGGACCGCCCGTGATCCCTCACGACAAGGCAGACCTATCACCTATTCCCGTAGTGCAATGTTTTACGAAAAGTGATGCCTGATTTTTGCTTTTATATATAAAAGTAGCAAACATCACATACAGACAAAAACTTTCTCACTTTCAAGAAATTACAAATGCCATTGTAAGAAAGATTTTCGTAAGAACAATAATTAACCTTAAAAAATGTCACCACCTATGTTTATATTTTAAATAGTAACCATTACTGTGTGAAACTTTTTCACAGATCAAGCATCGTTTCAACAGGATGAGGTTAGTGTCAGTATCGAGTGTTCTAGTTACGTAAAAGTAAGTTGGGCGGATCTATCGCCATCTGTGCACGACCTCGAGACACGCAGCTGCACGGGCCCACCCTCCCCACTTTTGTTTATACTCGACAGCCGACATAACCCTTGAGAGCTAAATGTATATACATATTACGTATGTCAAGACGGCCAGCAATGCAGGGCTGAAACGCCTCGTAGCCCAGCTTTTCTAGTTGCCGGTTTGTTTCCAAGATATCAAATAGATCTCAATGACATATTGTATTATTTAAACATTATTTGTTATCGTTTGTTTTAAAGATGAGATTGGATACAGAAACACGGAACAATAAAAATATATTTTGCCGTCCGAGTGGCTATTAAAACATTTTTTTATGTAGTAAGCGTATGTAGAATCATAAATACATCAGTTACTTTTGTCGCAATTCATATGTACATATAACAAACTGTTATGGGGTTAACATGACTTAAGTGAGACGAATCGATAATAACGGTACCGGACAAAGCGAAGGCGGTTTTCATTTAGACATTGGCCGTGTTTGGGTTCGAAATTGGAATATAACAATGCGTCCGATAGAAAACCACCGATCGATACACGAGGCTAACAAGCGCTGCGCACGCGCATCAATAAATAGCCCGATCCCGTGCGCGCCCATCGATACACGTCACCAACATTTTATTAATATAACGCTGAACAACGCGCGGTCGCACCGAACGTTCAACAACCCCGCGCTGAGCTCCTTACGCGCGCACTCTTTACATAGTTACATCATATACAACCATCTGACCTGATCCACATTCACAATTGTTCACTACGCACTCGCCTCGCATCAGTTTCCTACACCTACGGCGTTATTTTAAAACTAAAATGTGCTTTTGCGTTCATGACAGGTACCTGCAAACAAATGTAGAGCACTACGTCTGCTGGTGACAGTAGCACCGTTATAAATGATGGCAATGTTGCGTCTCTTGCGTTGCGTTTCCCACGGCCTCGGAGCCAACCCACGTAAAGTTGCAAAACTTATGTACGACAACATGGTTATGAGTTGGCAACACTTGATTCGCTTCTAACATTCATTGTGAAGTGGTGCGTTATGGCGATGGAAAGGTAAAACGGTATGCACTAAGGTTTGAGAAATATCACAAGCTCAAAGCACCAAGACATCGCCACACGGCATTGCTGCAATCAAAATATTATTGTGCGGTTGGTAGAAAGCGGGCGCCGAGAGGAGTGCGTGTGCTACGCTAGCAGAGCACTCGAGTCAATTCCCACAATAAACGCGGTGGCTGCGCACGCGCATTCAACCCACGTGACCTTAACTACTAATTAATAAACCAACGGCTTGTTTCCACACTCATGATTTATTTGACCAAGCAGAACGTTACGGTAATTTTAGGGCGAAAGCAATGCTTGAAAGGTTTTTTCTTTGTTTTGTACAATCCATTTATGCGCCTTTTTTAAACAAACCGCAATAAGTATGGGTCTTTTATCTCAAAGATACACATGTACGGAAGAATCCTGCCATGCTATCAACAGTCATCACAAACCGATCAAGCACGATGAGATAACATTTGTGTCAGATAACACTTATACAATGTGTGGTTCAGCTAAATTTATTTCTAAGGACCAAGCGAAAAGATATCAGATAAATCATGTTGCCCTGCTCAAAAAACAGTAGGTACTTTTCAATATTTAGTTTAAATCGCATTAGTATCAATCATTTGGGTCTTGCACTTCCATCCACTTCTGTCAATCGGCTTCTCCCCGCACTCGCTCCTTAAAAACGACGGCTTATAAATTGTTTTACACTTAAGGTCTAAGAAAAGTATTAAAGAGAAACCACCATAGCTTTTGCAAGAAATTCGTGGAATTCTGAAAGAACAACTTGAGGTTGAGGCGTTGATGCCGAAGTTGAGACGACATGGTTTTGTAATACAGAAATTAAACGCACCACAATTGCGTTCCGATATTCTTACGTTTCCATAGGGTGTATTTTAAATACGCAAATCGTCAGTTGTGAAATAGAAACCGAGAATTGTAAGATAGTATATGTTACATTTTGCACCAATTGTTTTCAAATGATGTCAGATTTAAATAATATTTATCCGTATATTGTGTGGCCACTAAATGCAGTACAAATTCTGTTGGGAATAAATTAATGTATACTAGAGATCGCGCGGTGGTCGAATTTCGACCATGGTTTTTTCATTGGCCAGTACAACTTGAGCTGTCATTGTATAGACTTACTTACCATGACAGGTCATCGCATATACTGGACGCGTGTAATTTTATTAAGCCGTTTTCAAGTAATTTTCAAAAAAACTTATTATTTATTACTTAACTAGGCTAGGCTTTGCTCAGGTAAAAAAAATTTTTTCATCCCTCGGGAACAGCAAGTACATTTTTTCTGGATGAAAGGTGTTCTATGGGTCTCTGTGTATCCCTGGCAACGTCATGATGATCGGATGAACGGTACAGCAGCGCATAAATAAAACACAAACAAACTTACATGAATTTTTATTTGGTTGATTGATTATTTGATGATTGATTTCGTTTGCTACAATAAATCGATTAGGATATGCACTAAAAGACTCACTCTTAAAGAGAGTGCGTCCACGACGCGGCGACGGTCAGGTTACTAAACGAAATCCAAATAAAACATGTACAAGATAAAGTAGTCAATTTCATGAGGATTTAAAGATCCGACACCCTCATTTGTGGAGGGCGTACCATGGGCACTGAACGGGCGTAAAACAGGTCAACGACTGCATCCCGACCGCGGTCGCACGAGGTGAAATAATTCATCTAGCCTATTCGATACGGTTGCACGGCATACCATCGGCGCATGCCTTGTACGTTTACTGTAACACTGACGACGTATGTGATAGATAATGGCATTGCGGAAACGCTAAGTATGATTGACCATGCCCGCACCAATATTAGAATCGTGATTCAATTGCGATTATCGAACTCTTAAGATATCGTGAATCGAGGTCAGAATGTTTTCCGTCTTAAATACATTGGTTGGTCTTTAAAATGTATGAGAATACTACATAAAGTGAGGTATCAGAAACCCGTTTAAGCCTATCGGTATAAATTTAAAACAGTAGAGTTCAGTGACAGGTTTGTTCAGTATTATAGGGAATTTGGACGACACCTGGCGTCTGCGCAAGATAACCATTTATAAAAATCCAATAGGATTTATATTAGATAGACCTCGGATTTGAAAGTACTTAGAATATCTAGAGGTTGAAGAAGCTATTTTCAAAGTATTAATAAAAAAAAATTCAGTCTTGAAACCTGCTCCCGAGCACTCCTTGGACATCTGTCTACATAATGCGTTACACCACCGTGGACATGTGCAATAGGGATCAGGTGTCGCGTCGCACTGACCGTGGCCAAACCTGGCTCAACGGGTTAGCGAGCCGGTCTTTTCAACGGCCAGCGACACGAGAAAGTAAAAACTTAAATATTTCGATACATCAAATGGTGCCGATAATGTACGCAAAAAATTTACGTCAATTACTTAGTTTAAAGTATGCGATTGGAGACGTCGGAGAGTCGACTACGGAAAAGCGCATGATCGCAGCGATGAGACAATTAGAATTAAAGTGAACGAGTCAATGTTACATGAACAAAAAGATCTAGAGTGAGGCTCGTTACGGATAACGAGACGTCCTCTGAGGCGAAGGCGAAAAGAAACGATTTAATTGCGTCCACAATTAGCCTACAAAACAACCTGTTGCGTACACATTACTGAACCGTCTACATGAGAGAAATAACTGCTGATTTATTGTGGCTAGTGGAATCGATCTGTATTAATTTAAATCATTATTAATGTTTATTCGATAATGTGATGGCATCATGTTGTGGATTTAGTTGAAAGATTACGAAAGCAGAAAATAGTGTGCCATAATAACTGATGTCTAATATTCGTATTGGATAAAAACAATATGGTGACCCCTATACATGATATCCTGCAAGTAAGTCGCAAAGAAGTCTACCACACATTCATCTGCTAATTAGCCGGTTTTCGTTACTCAGTGTATTTTCCACCGTCTAGACGGATTCCGGCTTTGTTGTCAAATGAATGGGTGCAGGGGAGTTATCTGATGGTGCTTATGTATATATTATGTATAGACGAAATAAAAAAAATATTGTTTGCGAGGCTCTATCTGAGAACTAAGGTTGCGTCGTAATCTAAAGCGGTTAAGTTCACAACGCAAAAAAACGCAGTTTTAGAAAATTTATTTTCTGACAATAACTGAGACTTCGTTCAAAAGTTATAAGTAAAGCCCTCTAGTTTCAGATTATCGATTTTCCGAAATCAAATACTAAATAGAATTACCGTAGATGCGCACGAAAAAAGTTTCCAAGAATCAGTACTAAAGTAAAGTTTGAATTGGCCTACTCAATGAACTTGGGAAATTTTACTAGTAGCTGGCAAGTATCCAAGAAACAATGATGGTTACGACGATATGATTAGTTGTATGACAAGATGATTCTACGAGTATACAGAGATCCATATCCTTTATAGACCAATCATTGATATAAATATTCCTTATGAAGCGGGGTAACTAAGTCCGTGGTGCGTATTTAGAGGGTAGTTTAGTGCAGATACGTTGAAGGATATTTAAATAATCTCTCATTTTACTTACAACCGAGATATAAGTTTATTGTTTGAAATTTTAAATTATACAAAAATGTTAATTTTCTTTTTTTAAGTTTGGCTGGAACGTAGATATTATGTTGCGAGTATAGTGAAGACAGCCGATATTGTTAGTTACGCAGTGAAAGTAAAAATTTTAATTTATTTTAATCAGGATTTTTTTTTTTGCTCAAAATAATTTAAAATGCAAATAGTCTAAGAGGGATTTTAGTTATTATTTTGTTGGCGCAAATCCTCGTATGTTTTGCTGTCTAAAGATGAATATCAATAACCGTGTGTCTGCTGCGGGGTTGTACTCAAATCGGTAGTGTAGAGTGCGGGGGCCGTATCGATCAGCGTGCGGCGGCCGGCGCGGCACGGGTGGCGGCACCAGGCGGGTGAAGCGCGCGCCGGTAGATGCCACTTATCGCCGTCTTCACACCTAATTTATCGCGCGTCGCAATCGGCGACCATGTTTGTATACACAGCTCGCTATGATGCGCTCTCGCCTCGTTTATCTACATATTTTATGTACTTTTATTACGTTATTAAATTATATCACTTCATGAGATGAACGTTTAGATTAATATTGCTCTAGGAAGTAAAACTACCGCAATTTTAGAACATCATTACTTAAAACCGGTAATCTTATGGCTCTGGACTAAGTTAATGTCAATTAACGTGGGCCAGTGGTCTTGTCAAACACACTAACTATAGATAAATGCTTGCTTTACTAGTGGACTCACGTTGGTAATGTACTGGGTGGGGTTAGAACCGGCAAACACTTGATCGCAAGTTCGTCCGCCTTAACCCTTACACTGCCGCGACTGTTATTTACGTTCTACGGAGTTTTAAGGCAAATGTTCTAAATATAAGGTCTTTTAAATGTACCGGTACTGTTTCAGATATTAAACATAGGGGTTATTAAACGTTTATATTATCACTGTGGATTATTGAGTTTTTTATAAGTACGATACTTTATTACACCATATCTTTGTAGTGAAATCAGCGAAGGTATATGCATCCTTAAGTAGGTCAACTGTTTTTGTTATTACTTCCCTTGGTTTTATATTGAGTACAGAATTATTTTTTTGAGTAAGTACAATCGTTTCGTGATACCCATGAGTTATATAGTTCAGTGGAGCGATTTTCCCGGCGAGTATATTAAAAAGTTAAGTATTTCAAGGTAGCGCAAATCGTATTTTTAGAAGGTTTTTCAGCATGATTGTACGAGTACCGTTTAAATCATTTTGTAAACATGCACAATTACGACATGTTTGAGTGGCTGGAAGCCGCTTTTCTTTACGGTGTATTTTCTCACTTAACAATTAACACATTAACTGTTTGGCTAATCTTTTTGAATATTAAAAGCTTCAGCAGCGCATTAGTGGCACACACGTGTCATATTTTCACAACTATTTGTATTACCACGATTCCGTGAAGGTCGTCGGACACGTGGTCGTCACGTAAATTACAAGGGGTAAGTGGGGGCGTGCGGCATGCGGGGGTCAGCGGCAACCAATAGGCGGACAACGAGTGCGGTCGATACTGCCGGCCGCGCCCGCCTCCGCAATAGCTTCCGCTGGTACTATATCACCGGCTTGTTAGTCCGTTGACTCATGCATGGTTCACATGTCTCTGTTTCAGACGTACAAGACGTGACTATGTTCAGAGATTTTTAGTCAAGAACCGAAAGTAAATCAATATTTACGCTATGAAATATTTTCAGCCTTAAACGCAAGTCCCCGAATATAACTAAACAAAGTCACTATTCTAAATGGGCGTTCCTTCTTTATAGGAATAGTCTGAATATAGTCTAAGAAGAACATTGTTATGGGCCTGTGAAATGGTGTGAAAGACCGACAATTTAGGCGGACATTATCGTGGAAATGGTGATATTCTCCAAATAAATATTTGAGATACAAAAGCGTGTTCGTATGATAAGGGCGGGCGATAAAGTAGCTGTATATTGTCGGTGTATTAATAATTAAGGCGAGGGCGGACCACACGGGGTGCACCTTGACACCCCTTGAACTCGACCCGTTGGCGGGCACCCACCCACCATTATTTGCATGCGCTGGCTTACCAGGTGTTACCTAAATGGTACGGTCAATTTGATTTTACAGAAATTAGTACTAGGCGAGGACTCAAATCGTTTCCATGTTTTGCAAGGTATATAGATAGACACTTAATTGTTATTAAGATACCTTTACTACACATTGCTTGAACCATGAACTCATTATTAGAGTATATTATTATTGAAATTTAATTTTCATAGTACAAAACAAACCCGATTTCTTTTGCTACAATAGGATGTACTATAGGTACTATCTGGAGAAATTAGACTAAGAAAATTTTACTCTAAATTAGCGGCTCACCACTCGTGTGACCTTTATTAATTTCATTGGCGCAGCGATAAAGCTGCTCCATCTAAATAGCGAGCACGCCCACACGGGGTGGGTAACGTGACATTTCCACCCCTTCCGCCCGCGCGCCTCGCTTCGGCCCCCCGTGACCCACGTGCCTCGCCCGAATAATGTACCAAGTAGCCTTCGGCCTTCTTCGGGACCTAGTAATATTCATAGTAAACAATGAGTAAGATTTTTTGCGATAGGACTAGAAGTCTGACACTCCTCAGTAACATTCACTTCGGAGTGTTGTTTTATGATGTCGCATTTCATTGAATATTTTTTCTGTTTTTTAATGTTTTATGGTACGTTATGTAAAGCATTGTAAGTAAGTAGGACATAATAGAGGTTTAATTCACAGTTGGACTTATATAGCTTGGGAAATACTCCCTCGCCCTCATGTGTCAAAAACTATTTCGTAAGAGGAAGACAGGTAATTTTCTTCCAATGAGGTATACTCCATAATAATTTGTCAGTTGCCACCATACTGGTAGTTATTTAAAAGGCCAAGTAAATCACATTTGAGAAAAACGTCGTAACTAGAAATAATTTAGAAAACTATTGCGGTCCAGCAGCACGATAGTACCTCCGTTTTCGAATCAAATCGACTCCCTCATATCCCCCGGCGTGAACACGACGCGGGGTTGGCGTGGCATAAACAGATTATCCGCTGTCGGATTCGGCTGCGCCGGCGGGTCAGCCGCCAGCCCGTTAATCACCGCGCAAATAGGCTCACGTACGATGCGCTACTCGGTGGGACCCGCTACAATTATAACCGCGCTGCACGGGTTAAAACTGAGGGATGATCGCAAATATAGATATGCTGCAGTGACATGTTAATCTGTCTTTATATGCTTTAGATTGTTAATGGAGAATATGTAAGGCTTTAGGCTTTAGTTCTTTTTTAAGGTTTCGTGCCTCAAAAGGTAAAACAAAACATTTATACGATCACTTCGTTGTCCGTCTGTATGTCTGCATAACGGTCTTTGGCACGGATAGACGTTTTCTTCACTTGCCCTAGTTGATCGAAATTTCCCATTTTCCTCAAAACCTAATTCGGACTGTTACTTACATTTAAAAGGAAATAATCATAAATTTTAAATACCCCCGACTCGAAAATCCCTTCAACAACTAGAAAAGAACAGATGATCTTCGAACGGTTGAACAGATTTTCTTGAATTAAATCTAAGAATACTCGATCAAGTCACTTTTCTAACAAACAAAAACGTACTTAAATCGATCCATTCATTTGGTAGCTACGATGCCACAGACAAACACACAGACACGTCAAACTTATAACACCCTCTTTTTGCGTCGGAGGTTAAAAATAGTTAAATACGTACAGCGGTGCTCAAATTATGCGCTCACCAACAAACAGCATTTAATTTTTATTATATAGAACATTTATTATGCATTAATAGATTACACTCGATTATATTAAGTCGAAAATACGTCGAATAGTATTTGAATACATTGGAATCTTTAACTTCACATCAAAATTGTTAATTAAGAAAAAATAAATAGGTACCTTATAATTATAACCGTGATTAAATCCTGATTTATCCCTCTAATATGCGTTACAAGTCGCGAAATTCAAAAACATTTTTTATCTGTGTCGTCTTGAATTTTTCAAATGATGTTGACATTCGAAATATCACCTTAAATTTATCTATCAGACAAAAGAAGTGATTATAAATAAAGATAAAATCAATAAAAGTTAGATCAATTAATAATCTCCTTCGTATAAGAACATGATAATCGATACTGATATCACAATTATATACAGTAATCAATTGTGATGTTAAGCGTTATTCGTAGGCGGTACAAACGGGAAATTGCCATACGTCCGGCTATTTCCGTCCGTCCGCAGCCGGTACGACAGCGACCTTCGTTGCGCCAGTTGCATACTCTACGAAGTTGTGGCAAATACTTCGGCGAGCCTACCACAAACTTGAAATTATTCTGCCCACTGAGTCCTATCGGCGTCTACAAACGGTCTAATAAAAAACATAGGCGACGATGTGGAGGAATTTTATGACGCATGCATGTAAATAGCCCATATACAGTTCTTTTTCTTTTTTTATTAGTTTTAATGTGTACGTTGTATATAATTAAAATTTATAATATATTTAGAATAAAATATTTTTAAAAATAAAAAAAAAAACATATATTTCTACAAAATTATTTTTCTACTTATTAGTTTTTAACAGGTTAGTAAGCTACCTACTAAATATTAACATTACATGGTTGTTTCTTATTTTTCTCTACGGATTTACTGGTAAACAAAGTAAGATTTACAATTTGGCTTATTAATTGTACTAGCGAAACATGTGTCGAAGTATTATTTCTTGCTAGCGGAATGACTAGCTTTTGGAGGTTTCTGTCATTTGTCTGCTACACAGATGGAGTACGGCTCGCGTTCCCTGTGTATGGTCAGGCAGTTGAAATGATTTTGAGAATACTAGTCCATTAATTCTTGAAAGTTTCGGTGGTTAATTTCTTAAGTAGCTGTTAGACACCAGTATGGAAACTAAACGCTAAAATAGATGGCATTACAATCGGCAGAACATCTCTTTTCTATTTTAAACCAAATTCAAAACATTTCTCTATTTTGGTTTCAGACAGCTGATTAGTTGAATGAAACGTAAATAATACTATTTTAGATACTATTATCACACAACAGTCGGTTCCGGTTGTACTACACCCGAGTATATAATAAAACATAAATTATCTATAATGTAGACAGTCCAGGACGTCCTTGCGGTACCCGTTTCCATATAAGAGGAAACTGGGTGACCGGGAGAGATTTATCGTGGCAATAACAGATTTATTTTTAGCACAACCTCGAGTGGTTGTACTTCGAAATAAGCCGACATCAATGTGCGCATACTTTGGAAATGCAAATATATGCGTTATGCGACAGACGTGGAGTACGCTATATTATTTTTGTGCAATTACAGGTGGATAAATTTTGTTTATTTATTTTTATTTCGGTAACGCATGATGGTAAACGGGATGTCATTACTCGCAACATTAACGCCCGGTTTTCTAAAGGCAGACCAACGCAAAATTTAACTAATCGTATGTCAAATCTCTTGTCAAGAATATATCGAGTTGCTGAAAGCATGATTAGGCACTTTGATTTTATCATCGTTCCAGTTAACAGAGCTATATGTCAAATGTTCAGTAAAATTTCAAATTTTTAAATTTCAATTCAGTGAAATTGATCATAGATTATTAAAGGAGGATGCCCAATTATGGTTTCACTTTTAGACGTTCGCGTCATTATTTCAAATGTAAAAAAAGTTTACTGATTTTGATGTGACTTTTCCACCCTAAATCTCTTCTATGGAACTTGGGGTTTGAAATTAAATCTTACAAAGACAAACTTGAATCAATGACCGTTTCTATTTTAAGTGAAATGTTGCCACATTTCACTTAAAATAGAAACGGTATATAAAATAAACATTAATGGTTGAATTCAAATAAACATCGTTTTAAAATAAAATGGTTAAATAATAAAGTTAAATGTTAATATACGTGATAATAATTCGTAATGTCACTTTAAAATATATTGCAGTTTAGTAATCTTATTATTTCGTGTATGTAGTCGTAGTTTATGTAGTGAATGTATACTTCAGTGTTAGTTTTGCCTTAATTTATACATGGTATCCCTGTCAAAAACATAATGCCACAAACATTATTAAAAAAAAACTCTAACGTCAGTGTCACGATATTTTCTCGTTGTTGTTATCGTACTTATCGTTGTTATTTTTTAACCTAATATTGGCATTTAATTTATCAATAACCCCAAGTTATGTTACAATATACGTTTATATTTCAGATAATACGCAGTGCAGGCTTAATAATGCAGTTTATACATATTTGACGCAGCATAAAAAAGTGTGAAACTGATTTTCATACTGAAATGGGCAATGTCCTTTTCTTTGATAAATTTTTCATAAACTCGAATTAATTTGACACCACCGTTAACTTGACAGATGTTAGTTGAAGAATATTTTGATCAGCCTTTTTGAAACCTTGGAGATTTTGGATTAAAAAAAAATCATTTAACATACTATCACTTCAAATAAAATGTATATATTTTAATGAATTGTCGGGTTATACATATACAATGATAAGGATCTCAGTTATTAACGATATATACAAGACATCCAAGACGAGTAATGAGCCCTTCGACAGAGTTGGCAGTGCTTCAAGTAGCAAAATTCATATGCTGTGCATGATACTCGTTGCAAGTTAGCCATGACAGTGAGGATCTGAAAGCACTTCCTTTAAATACATCAAGGCCACAAGCGTCAGGACTTTGACCGATGATAGGAGTCACACGAGGTGTATTAGCATGTAACATGTTGTTAAACCCTATAGAAATAGTAGCAGATAATACGGGCTTCCCACGCTCGCCGGCTCAATTGTGAGACACGGAGTGCGCCCCGATATTACGACGTACAATATCTTATTGCTTTAAATTGTGTCCGAACAAAAATGCCTAAAATGATAGGAAATATTTTTGCTAAAATGGTGCATACACTAAAGTAATCACTCGAAATCATTGTTTTGATTATAATAATATCTTAATTATTTAATTAAATTTATAGTTCTTAAATACAAAAAAGAGTTCCTTGATGCAGACAATCCGAAAGTAAGAGTGGGAATGCTTTTTATAAAACGAAGGACATAAACGCATTTTTAAATATAATTAGCTAACTGCCAGTTTTGAAGGGAATCGTACAGCACAAATACGTACCTTTTATGATATATATCATATGATGGTAAGCGATTAACAGAGGTTATGATACTGTCCTCTTCAAGCTCCTACTGTTTTCTCCAAGCAGTTCTGGCATCTCTGCTCATTTATCAGAAGGAACACAACATTATGCAATTAGTGCTAGTTGGCCAAGTTTTAATACTACAGTTAAGACTGAGAGGATTTCACATCTTACTCTGATGCCGAGGCTTCCCAAAAGAATTACATAGTAATTCATAATTTAATAAAATTCAAGCCTGGCCGAAACATTAAAAAAATCAAAGTTAAATAAAACTTGCAGTAATCCTTCATTCAGCAAAGAAAATGTCAACAAGGTAACATAAACATTAGACAAGAAATTTTCCTCGGAGACTTAATTGAGTATCGATTCGAGGGGTGGGTCGTACACGGCTTCCGCAAGTCGGGGCACGCTCGCCCATTCAACTTTTAACATCTGTATCGGTCCGTAAGAAGCGTGTAACACATTTACTGCTACTTAGCACATTGGTGTGATATTACACAACTTTTGCTGTCGACTGCCGCGACTGAGTATATCCGATTAAACTAGTGTATTGTTAATGTTTTATTGCTCTTTTATAGAATGTTTCAAGGTTATTCGCACCTGTATTCGACCCGCGAAACTTTTACTTATTGATTAGAGAGTGAATAAAAGTTTTTTTTTTTTTTTAATAACTTCACACATCTCACACACAGCCGTCTGATCCCAAACTAGGCAGAGCCTGTACTATGGTAACCAGACTGCTGATAAACATACTTTTATATTTCTAAATACATACATATTATAGATAAATTACACCCAGACACAGATCAAATGATCATGCTCATCACAAAATTATTTGTTCTGGGTGGGCATCGAACCCACGACCTCTGGCTTAGTAGTCAGAATCACTAACCACTAGACCAACAGGCCAGTCATTAAGAAAGTTTCTGAAAGCTTTAACTTATTGAAAAGAATATAACTTTAGCAGCAGATTTGCAATAATGGAATTGTGGACAACATAAAGAAACCTTGATTTTTTTCAATAGAGTTGCCTTGATGAAACGTTATCAGATTATGGTAAGCATTTATACTAGAGTTATCGTTTACACGTGTTGCAGAGAGATGTAGTCATACTTCAAAGTCGTAGTTTAGTGAACACAAGTTAATTTTACGAGAATTTTGAAATGTTCAATAAAGAAACGTTATTATCGTTATTTGAAAATATAAGCATGAAAACTAACCGGTAATATTCCGTAAGAGAGGAGGCTGATATGAATTAAACTACAGGTAATAATACTACGGATGTTCTAACAGACGTGTTAGAAAAAAATAACAAAACCCATGGAAATTGATAAAACATAATACGTGGTCATACATTAAAATTTTTTATATTTACAAGTTGACTTGAGCACAACCTCCGTTTTTTCGTAGGTTCATAAAATTCTAAAATTTTCTTTCTACAAATCCATTTTTTTTAGGCTGACTGGACATAACGATCCTAAATGTTGACTACACTGTTGACTACACTGTTCTCTATCACATTACTGAATGTATATATTGGTTAAAAAGCTAAGCATTAGGTCGGTCAGAAGGTACATGACGACAACAAACAAGTATTATCTCCATCCACGTACACAAAACGATTCACAATTAACATTCGCAAGTGATCGGCTGATCATCTTACGGGTCGGCTATCAACCTATCGAGAGGCATTCTCAGTAAATAGAAATGCAAGGTTAGAACAATTGAGCTTCCAGCAGTGAGGGTACGCATCCGTATAATAGACACTAACTGAAGAACTAACATTACACAGCTTACGATAAGAGATTGTTTTTTGTATAACAATATCCGTGAATAGAAGATTTAATAATAAAAAAGTAATAAGCGAGAAGTTTGCTGTCCTCGATCGTGTGAAGAGTGAGGAAAAGGCCTTGTCAGAAATCGATTTGAATTAGGTTGTAGTGATCTTATCTCTCTCATTGACAATAGGTATCTTAGTGGCATTTTCGCGGGTTATTTCAAATGCTTTTAATAACACTTTTCAATCAGTTTTAATTACCTCAATAAATATATGTAGATGATATTAAGGAGTTTAAGCAACGACTTAGTGAATTTGCCGTTTTAAAATTGATGGCGCCCAACTGGGACAGTACCTCTAACTCCAACCAAATCTCTTGTTACACTGTACTACCTACGTCAATCTATGGTGTTGCCAAAAGTTATTGTAGAGTGAGAGAGAGCGTCATCAATGTGTTTGTTGCAAAAATCTTTGTTGTCGCGAGTGCTTTTAACCGCATCTAACTGCGGTCAAATATTTCTCGTTGATTTGCTACCTTACCAGTATATTTTTTTAAGTAATATTCAAACATGCCAACGCAGACATTTCAATTTGTTTAAACATAACTCAGAAGCTGTAGGTATCGTAAAACTACGAGCGTAGTAAACGTATTATTTACTTGTTCATGAACAAGGCTTTGTATTTCGAAGCTAAATAGCACATTATTAAAATAACAACTCAGGCTCATTGTTTCTCAGAAAACTTAAAATACTCGTGTGCGTCTGCGCACAAAGAGTTGCAGTGCTTATCTCTCATGTTACATTGTAAACCAAGAATGAAAGAAGTAATAGAGACTTTGAATGTGTTATGCTTGACATGGTAGACCAAAACAATGGCGGAGGACCAAAATAAAGACCGTTTATGTAGATTTATGTCACGATCTATTTTGGTATTCGGTCGGCCGCGCGTGAACTTGTCCGCTAGCTGCGCGCGATCTGCTTGCGGTGAATAATTTTGCACCAGGAAAATCTAAAGTCCCAAGGAACGTCAATGATTGATTGCGCACATAGCCAGTCATATTTTGTACAGACTAAGTGTCATGGGTTTTCATAGTACTTAATGATATCATCATTAGGTGAATATTTATTTAATTATAGCATAACGTATAATGCTTGACAAGAGGCAGTTAATAATTCTTTTTTATATTAAAATGTAGGATTGAGACTATATTTATATCGAATCAACAGCCTAAAAAATAAGTTTCAAGCTTCTAGCTCTAAATATGACGATACTTTCATACAACTTTTCATCCCCACCTTTGAACCTCTTACACCCCTTTTTTCGCATTAAAAAGTAGCCTATGTCCTTTCTCAGGCTCTAGACTATCTGTGTACTAAATTTCATTTAAATCGGTTCAGTAGTTTTAGCGTGAAAGGGCGACAGACGGACAGAGTTACTTTCGCATTTATAATATTAGTAAGGATTAAGTGGCAAACAAACACCGGACCCGCCAGATGATGCAAAGCAATTGAAAACAATAAACTCGCTGTAACATAACGAATAGGTAAAATAGTATACTGTACCCGCAATGCGTTGCTATACCACGTTTTTTAATACAGATTTTTTGGGCTACAAACCCTCGCGGGCGTTCTCAGAAGAGTCAGAAGATCCTGCCAAAGTTTCATTACAATCTGACCAACGATGTAGGAATGCACAGAAGACAAATATACATTATTTTATTTATAAAGATAGAAGATAGATGAAAGAAAAGAAAGAAAATGAATTTATTTAGTAAAACAAGGCAAAGAACTTATTTTAATAAATATCATGTCTAAAAAACTAGTTCTCAAACTCAATCTTGTTGATGACTTGTTCGGTTCTAACTTAAGTTAGTTAGCTAGTAGGCGTTTTCCACCCCCATATTTTACTACAAGTACTCCACATTGTATTTTCAGGTATAACGTAAAGTACGGTACAAACAACCGCGTACCCAATCTCCTAACCAAAACATTACAATTTTACGATATCACTCCAATTTCAAACGGGCATAAACCCGATAGCTCATTTACATACAACATCAATCTTAGATAGTAGACCCACTGGTCAGGGAAAAGGCTTTAAATGAGGATATCAAAGATAGGGTTCAATTTACCAGGCGAAAAGTAAATCATTCGCTACCATTCCACCAACCACCTGTTGAATTAAGGATTGCTTGTGGAATGGATTATTGAGAGGATCGTGTCACTAGTTGACGAGATTATTTTTACTCGTTGATACTGATATAATCAATCTTGATAAGGTCGATTTAAGCAATAAAATCGCATGTTTAATTAAAAGACTAATCTGAAATATTTTTATTTTCGGTAAAATAAATTGATATTATATTTTCAGTTTCATAGAATTAGAACGTATGACTCAAGATGTTCTCCTGATATAATAGAAAAACTCACAATCGCCGAACAAGCCTTCAACCGCAAAAACATCTATTCAAAGCCAAAATTAACTTATATAATATTTCGAATAAAGAAACGGCTCATTAAAACGTACATATGGAGCATTACACTTTATGGCTGCGAAACGTGGATGCTAACCCAAAGAGACAGAGAAGGTTGGGTTTGAGATGTGGTGCTGGAGGTGGATGATGATCATCAGCGGGACAGAAAAAAGAACCAACGAGGAAGTCCTAGTAATGGTAGATGAAGAGAGACAGTTGTTGAAAACTATGAACGATTTTTTTGATAAGACACGACAACATCTTCAAAACAATATTGAAAGAAAAAAATAGAGGGAAAAAAAAGACGAGGAAGGCCTAGAAGAAGTTTTATACAACAAGTGAAGGAGAAAGTGGGAGTCGAGACTTATGAAGAGGTCAAAATGATAGCAGAGGATAGAGATGAGTGGCAATTGCTCCACCGACTCTTAAATTTGAAGAAGAAGAATTAGACAAAAATACGAAATAGGGCAGACGTGTAAACCTCGTCAGTTTGTATGTAAAAGGTGGCGAACCTATTATCACATATTGGCCCCAATAAGTACTAGACGGCAACTGAATATTTCCTGGCCAACAAACCCAACCCGGGGATAGGACTCAGGGCCTCGGCAATCATGTAGGTACACTGTACACTGATCTATACAAATAAATGAATAGCAATTTCGAAAAGGGCACATCTCGCATATTTTGACAAATACGTTTTTTTCATGTCAGTGCGTTCTACATGCTTTCCTGCACATATTATGTCCGAAAAAGGCATACTTATGGTATTCGTTCTATTGTCGATGTCATGGGTGTACAGAAATAATTTCGAAAAGATAACAACAGCGATGAAAGCGGACAGTAGGTACTCACACAACTTCATTTACAAACGCTAATACATAGTAGTTTTCCTTTTACCTCAGTCAAGGTAGAGTAGTAGAAGAAAAAACTATAAATAACTAAAACTAGATAATTACAGTTTTACTATATACAACTGCTGCTAAATGCACAACATAGGAAAGCGCATTACTACAGAATATGTACCATTATACATGAGTTTTTTATAGTTAAGTTACTAAACCTAACCTGTACCAACACAGCCTGCCTCTTTGCAAACCGGTGATGTTCTGTAAAAGTTCTCGAAAGACTACAATCAATGATTACTGCATACGGGAGAGATTTCGCAGCTCTGGATATGTTACAGCCTGTGCAACGTGAGTTTTGATAAGTGTTAGAGAAAAGCAGAAGGTTCATCTTTGCAGTTTACAACCAAAAAGATTCCTGTGTGGCTCGAAAAGAAATGCCCTTTTGTGAACTCTATTCCTGGCATGGTATTAGAAATGACAACAGTATGAAGTTTAAAAAAATAAACAGTATTTGCCTGCCTATTACAAAATTAAAAACTTTAACAGGCTTTGTAATTATATAATTATATGCAATCAATGCACAAGCCAAGTTCCGAAACTACGGAAAATAAAATGGGGCAAGTGGTCCATAGAGCCGTCATCTAAAACGCAAAAAAATCGAGGTCAAGTCGTGTCACAAATTGGACGGGCGGGCCACAGGCCGTCCCAGTTATGGACCAGATCTACCGCTAAACATAAATGAAGATTCCCGACAGGATTACCAACGCCAGTGTAATGAAATTTCATGTCGCCGCTTCGCCGGAATGGGTGAGACAGCAGATTTTCGGCCTTAACAATTCCAATAATATATTGGTTAAAAGATAATCTGGAAAACTATACATTTTTTTTCCTTGAACGTTTAAAATTGTGGTTATGTTAAACGTAGCAAATTCTAATCGAGATATTATTTCCGAGTGTTTTTTTTTTCTAGGGTAGCAATACATCCTCCTTAAAGTAACCTCCTTAAAGTAAACAAATATCAAAGTATAATTTCGTACCAGCGGTATATCGTGCATTACGAATTTGGAAGTACTGCCACATCCAGTAAGCAGATCTCTGATCGATTTGCCTTTCTATGACTTTCTTTTTTAAAACTTTGAAGGTTATTCTTGCCTGCTGTGATCGTTAAGATTTACAAACGATGACGATGAGTGGTAAGTTTAGATGCTCATTTTTATTTCTGGAAATTGAACTTTTTGAAGACAGCATCAACAGTAAGCGAAAAGACCATTCAGAAAGAAAAAGATATAAGAGATATGGTCAACATGTATCTCTTGGTATGGAGATTTCAGGAATGGGAAATATATCAAAGGATGACCCAAACTCAAGAAACAAGGTAGAAATTAAATAATCCCATATTAATTAAGGATAAACAGTTTTATTCACGTGTATATTTCGGGGATGCCCGACTAGTCTGGCACCTGCAGCCGACGCGGCAGGATGCCTGACCCCTTGAAAAAGGGCCCCCGTCGGGTCCGAAACTAGTCGGGCATCCCCGAAACATACACGTGATTAAAACGGTTTGTCCTTCATTAATATGAATACCACTCACGAAAGTTTCTATTTGAAAATAATCCCATGCTGATATCTAATCACTATTCTTATGATACCTGACGATTTTAATCATGAATCAAAAAACTTAATTACTCGGCTTGACTTGGCAAAATCCTCGTCGACATCGTCAAATACGAGTGCCAGAAGCTGAATTACGCGGCAAGAGTGCACCTGCATGAGTCGCGCAACGTCAACTTCAAGGCGTTCGTGGTGCGAGTACCCAACTGGTATCTGCACCAGGTGTTAGATAAAAGCTTTTGGCCGCAAGGTGTGGTATTCCGTCGCTTCCGCGGAAAAATACCAATAGAACGCACAAAGACTTAGTGCAAGTAGTGTTACTAACTTAGTTTTAAGTTATATTTACTTAAGTGATGTTAAATAAATGATTTATTGTTATTAATATTATAAATACGAAAGTGAGTTTGTTCGCGCCTTAGCTGCTCATCCGTTCAATATAAAATGTATACTTACTTTATTAGCCACTAGTTTTTAACCATGTGATTAAAAACTAGTGGCTAATAAAAGTTTCAAGTGGCAAGCTTTAAACGCAATACATCGTACTATTACCTAATTCTAGAAGGTCGTATGTAAATCAGAATATCACCATAAAAAGTGATTTAAAAGTTATAATCCTACAAAGCTCCGTTTACAAGATTAATTTCACGCTACTTCATCTGTTAATAACTAATAAAAGACGCGCGCAATCTCAAACTCAACTTGATTATTCAACACCTTAAATCATTTTATTTTGAATTGATATATTTGGTGGAGCTTTTTTCACGAGAACCTCTCAAACAAACATTGATTTATGATTTTTACACTTTCGTTTTTCTTCAATATATGATATTAGGTATAAAATAAAAATGTAAGTGCTAATACGACTACGACCTGCAGCGGCAGTGGAGTTGTCTGCCACGCCGGGGATCGCGGGTTCGATTTCCGCTTAGTGAAAAATTTTTATGCATATTGGCACTGTGTGGTCTGTGTATATTTCTCCGTGTTCTAGAACCGATAGTTCAAGCTCTGCTTGCATTGCATGCATGGCATGCAGTGGAGTTAATTTGTGGTCGGCGCAATGCGTTCTTGTTCCATTATCCTCTATCATTCGTACTTCCTTACTCCCTTTCCAGCCATATCCTCGTAGTCGGTCGTCCTCTACTTTTGTATCCGTCCACTTCCATACATAAAACACTCTTCATCACACCTTCAGGATGGTTCAGCTAAATATCAATTTGAAGCTCTGGACTCTGTCGACCGAAGAGCCCGTAAGCTTGTAAACGATGATGTGCTCACGAATAGGGAACTGAATAGTCTTGAGTATCGTCGTAAAGACGCCTGCTTATCGGTTTTTATAGGACTCACTTTGGTGAGCGTGCGAAGGCTCTCTTCGAACCAATTGGACCCTCACCATTCCTTCATCGGACGACTAGACGCAGGCAGAGGTTCCAACCCCTTCATTGTCAAAACACCAAAAAGTCGAACGTAACGCTTTGACAGCTCCTTTGTGGTTGGAGTCGCCAAGGTCTGGAATGAACTGCCTGCGTCTATTTTTTCAGACAATCATAATCCTGGAACGCTCAAGAGTAGAGTGAATAGGTTTCTCTTGGATAGGCGTGTACCATCTTCGTCTTCATCATCACTTTTCATCCGGTGAGTTGGAAGAAATACGCCTATTCCATTACAAAAAAAAAATGCTCTTCCCTCCGCACCACATGTCCATACCATGATAACTTGTCGCTCCTCAACTTTTCATCCACTGGCTACTTTAAGGCTCCCCCTAATGTATTCATTCCTCACCTTGTTCATTCTAGTCACACCATACATCCATCTCAACATTCGCATCATACATACAATATGCACATATACCTATTGGCTATTCCCGTGATTTATTTTATTTTATTGTAGGAATATATATTTTTTCGCATTGCCTTCTTTTTACAATTAGTAAATTGCGAAATTATCGCTAGTGTTTTCATGTTTAACATAAACAAATGTAAAGCAATCAGACAGACGTTTGTACGGTAATTTATGATTTATGAAATGTAAGCGTAACGTTTAATCTTCACATTATTCAATAAAAGAAGAATTTTATCGCTTAATTTAAGTCTTACAAAATACTAGACTCGTTCCTTTTTGTACACGTCACGTCGCGTCGCAAGAAAACAATTTCAAGGGAGAAGCGAAAAGTGCTTTCCAATTCAAATGAAGCCTCGGCCGACGAATAAAACAATGAGGGGTGTACTTTGAAGAAGCATTCATTACGTTGATTACTCGCTTCGTTCTTCTCCAGCCTACCTTCCTGGCTTCCAGTCATTCAGCGCTATTGTCGCCGGGATGATGCAGCGCTCCAAGATCTTTAATCTCTCTGTTAATTGTCGCGATACTAAGTCGCTCGGTTTGGTTAACGAGCTGTTAACTTGTTACTGTAAAGACCGCTTTTAAATTGCCATTAAATGTTGGATCGTTTAAATATTTATTTTTCTACATTTGTCTTGTGAAACTCCGGTTATGGTAGTTAAATTATATTTGTATCATTGGTATCTGTTACGACGAGGCCGAAGTCAGTTAAAAAAATGTATGAATTCCGAAACAAATACGAAGTTAAAAATAATTTAATATTGAAGTAGTCAAGGATGAATGGCTGACACAGTGAAGTAGTTAAAACATTGGAGTTATAGCGCAAAGCAATTGGTTTCGAGTTAGTATCGACTAAAATTAACAAGTTCCGCGAACGACAAGTTACTAGTTGTAGTAAAACTGAGTAGTAAACACTGTACATAATCTTAAGTCAATAAATACTCACGGCTTGCGATCAACTCCGGAGCGACAAGACCATTCAGGTCGGGTTCCTCGCCATACCAGAATATCCATAATTCTTTGGCGGCTCGGAGGGAGAGGGGCGGTGGCGCGGGGGTACTCATCTCGTAAATGTCGGGCGGCTGCGGCGCCGGCACCCGCCGCCACACACATAGGATGTCGCCGGCTAGGCAGCGCGCGTAGCTGCTGATCACAGGATCTGCAAGCGGCGCGCCGCCCTCCTCCCCGTCGCCACCACCGCTCGTCTCCCCCCATACGAGCTTACGCCATTTTATGCCATACAGCTCCGTCTGAAATGAGAAACATAAAGTTATTAAGTGGTGCACTTGTGCAGCTTCAATATCTCTTAAGTTGTAATAAGAAGCACTACCTAATGTGACCGCTTACCATCAGGCGGATCTTATTCTGATAAACAGAAATAAGCCAGTAGCCCAATATAAACAAAACATCAAGAATCAACGAAACAATTTTCGTAAACAAAAACCACAAAGGAGTCAACATTGGTCGCGTTAACGGTCTTACAATCTGGATTAAAATGCATTAAGACCTCGAAAATGTCTATAATTATCGCACTGGCAAGTGTCCAGGGGGACAGAAGTGAAAGGAATCACATCGGAAGCTCAGATGGAGTATCTCCCGTATCGGAGTGACTTGACAAATTTAACTTGAAAATGAATATTTAAACTTCTTGTAGTAGTATTTTGTTCTGTACCTATGTAACTTCTAACGGTATTTGCATAGGGTAAATCCTTCCTCGGAACTCAAATTCTGCAATGGCCGTGATGCACTGCAGTGGGTACCTTGCAGTAGCTTTTTCTTTGAAAAGAGAATTAAAATTTTCTTATAGGGTCAGAAAAAATAAATGAAAATGGTTCAAAGGAGGTTTAAAATCATTGAAAGTTTTGCTTATGTAAAGCCCTGAATATTATGGTTGCAAAAATTCTATAAAATATTTATAAATTAATAACAATCTTGACCTTTAGAAGTTTGTTCAAACGAGGTTCTGGCAACAAATAGTGGCAGTGGTAAAAAGGCGGTAACCCGGGCACGATGCTCTGAGCTGCGAGATTAACTGGCACTGTTTTTGTGGAATTAACACGTGTTCCGAGGCTTCAACGAAAATGCTTACGATGTTACAGGAAAGTTTTGTTGTGGAACATTTTTGCTTACGTGTTTATTGTACCTACCTAGATAACTCGCGCGTCATACTACAAATACTTTATGTCATAGACATAGACTTGCTAAGATACGACGACGACGAATAGCTGCATAATTAACATATATTTATCAAGTTATATATTATATGAAGATATGGTTGTGTAGTATTATAATAGAATATATGATTATGGTTCTTTATTTTGCTTGCGCCATTGCCATCAACAATATTTGATCTTTTTTAAATAGAAGTAATTAGATAATCTTACAGCACATTAAACATGCATTATAGGTATAATAATCTAACAATATTATTTAACTTATTACTGCATTTGTAGTGTAATGGTTACAGCACCTTTTTACATTTTGTTAATAACAAAAAAAAAAACATCGTTTATAAATATAACATTGAAAAGAGTGACCGTGAACCTTTATTGTCTCTACCTGCGAAGATTCAGGTACTTGCCAGAAGGCACATATGTACTACTGACTTTTATGTATACGTATGAGATTTAATGCGATCATCTAATAGGTGTGCGAATCAGCCTGTGACCACGGCCAATGCAACCTGGTCGAAACGTCAGGCAATTCAAAGGTATTATTACGGGATCGCTTTAATTCCTGTACGTATACAACGTCAGGCAATTCAAAGGTATTAATACCCATTACGTGATCTTTTTAATTCCTGTAGGTATACCTAATTATATAGGCACCTATGTTAATATATCAGTACGTTTTAGACATTTATCGATTACTCGCGTGAAATAATTACCTACCTATAATATATAGCTTACTTCCATTGCTTACTTATTTACATAACAATAATGATAGTTCCCTTTAAGTAAGTGCAGTTGTTCGAGAGAATACGCGCCACGTACACTCAAACTCACAAAATCGGCACTCTTTATTTATAATATTAGTTTAATAATATTTAAATTTTTGATTTCAGAGATAATGATGTAAGTTTGAGACAAATAAAATAGAGAGTTTAACTACAAATGGTCGTTGTTCAACTAGACAATCTTTCTTAGTGTAAATTCATAGCAAAACTAGTGGGTCGTTTAAATATTCTTAAAATGTTTAGTGAAAGTATTAATTACTAGCTGACCCGACAGACGTTGTCCTGTCTTAACTATGAATATTGACTGACAGTTATGTCAAAAGTGCTAAGGTTACATTAGAAAAATTAATATGGTCGTTAAGTTTTCTAAAATTTTCTAATTTTCCTCGCAACTCTTAATTTTTTCTTTCATTAGAACCTTCTTCTGAAAATATCAAGCTAAAAAAAAAAAGGATTAGCGAAATCGGTCCAGCCGTTCGTGCGTGCGTGATGCCGTGACCAGGGAAATAGGGATTCATTTTTATATATATAGATATATTCACTTGCTTTAAATTTACCTAGGATTTATATGGAATTAAAATAACATTATCTAGAGTCAGTTAAGAGTGCTCGAACTCATGGCAACAGCCAGTTTGAGGTACAGGTATGCGACCCGGACCTAGTCTAGCTATTGGTTACACTCTCCAATCCCTCTAAGCCAGTGGTTCTTAACCGGTGGTCCGCGGACCATTGGTGGTCCCTGGAAGCATCCAAAGTGGTCCGCGGAACCATCGTAAACCCGGCCGCGTATATATTGCCTCCAAACCAATAAACCAACTGGGTGGTCCATGGCAAAACAGAAATTTTGTCAAATGGTCCCTCATGACTAAAAGGTTAAGAACCACTGCTCTAAGCAATAACCTTTTAATAATAATAATAACTTGCCACATCTCACACACGGCCATCTGAAACTAGGCAGAGTCAGTAACCAGTGGTAACCAGACTGCTGATAAACATACTTAACAGAAATATATTTCTAAATACATACATATTATAGATAAATCACACCCAGACACAGAACGAATGATCACTCTCATCACCCAATTATTTGCCCTAGGTGAGACTCGAACCCACGACCTCTGGCTTAGCATTTAGGATCACTAACCACTAGACCAACAGGCCAGTCGAGTTCTTTTCGTTGCCTTTCCTTCTTGCCTACCTTTCCAGTTCAATATACTTCCAATTTTCCCTTTCTTTCATTCCAAAAGTACCTACCCGGTTGGCGGCAATACGCTTGCCCCCTATTACGTGTGTGACGTGTGGGAGAAAAGTTGGTAAAATTTGAGCTTTTATAATTAAAAGCTCAAATTTTACCAACTTCCAACTACCAACCAACAACTAGAGGTAATCCTCTACCTACCCCTTTGGGGATATAGGTGAGTGTATCTAGTGCTTCTATAATGACCTCCAAATAGTACTTTACACTATAACTGGCCAATAAGTACTTAAAAAATTCGCAGGAGATCCTCGGGTCAGCTATAAAAATTAACTTCTCGCACGTACTTTAAACAATGACACAAGAAAGATTTACGTCATAATGAAATTCGCTACAGTTTACAATTCGAAAGAAAGAGCAAAAGAATCACACAAACATGCTCAAAGTTTCATTCATAATATAATCAAAGGCTTATGCCAGTGAAGAGAATTAGCTTCCCTTTCACACGGCCATTAGTGTACCTCAATTGCTCAGTAATGGTGTGAGTACAGCAGGTGGTGTGTCGACCTTGGATATGCAAATATTTTATCGGGTCAAACACCCACCGTACAGCGACCAGACCCCTGGACATGCACCGGTACCCGTCCGGTACTACTTCTAATATAGTTTTCATAACACTTTCGATTGACGATTTTGATGATCTCATTTACATTTGGATATATTGGATGTCTTCATTAACATGAAAGTGCCGTTATGACCGAAATAAATTTGAGTTAACGGCTGCTTATAAAGACGTAATTCAATTTTCGGTCTTAAGACCCATTTTAAGATTCAATTCTTCTTAAAATAATTAAATTTTAAATTGACCAACAAATGGTTAAGTAAGTAATGAAGAATAAGAAAGTAATGAAGCTCACGTTTGGTCTAGAAAGTATCTCCGTTGTTCGTACTTGTAGCCTACAGAATACAAGCTGTGATGAAGAAAATATCACCTTGTTCTTAGCATGTTGTAGTCGAACTTGATGGAGGTCCCCGTCTATGGCACAATGACAATTAACAACTTCTTAATAGTTTTAATGAAATAGGATTCCACGAACTGAAGTCAAAAAGTTATCTAAATGTGGAATTCTGTGTTATCTGTAACTCTTTGAATATTTCAACGATGCTCTCAACTCTCTACCGCAGTTGCAGTCACTGCCACTCATCCTGCGTTTCTAAGGGTTATTCAAATGTATGTAGTACAGTTTCAGTGACGTATTTTAATTAAGTGTTCCTGTTTTTGTTTACAAATTGAACAGGTGAACTAAAAAATTTTAAGATTTGCAAAGACTCCTTGTTTAATACAAAGATTATTTGAATATATTTGCATTTTAACGGATTTAGGTAACCTTGGGTGAGAAATAGATGCCCCAGTGCGTTATAAACACTCAAACACAATAATTCTATCACCATCACTGTCATCACGATTCCAGAATTGGGTCATTCGCTGTTAAACATAAACATGTTCATCCTTAAAGAAATTGCGGGCGAATTATCGGTATACTACTTCTGTAACACACTGCACTGAAAGTTTATTGTACGTTTTATATGGACGACATGAGCATCTGCGACGGAAGGGGCTAAACGCACCTGGTAGACGTCGCGATCACGCGTGGGGTCGAACCGACCTAAAGCGATAAGGGGACGAATAAGCAACACCAAACCAGTTTAGTGTTAACTTCTATGAGGGGTTATTGCTCGGTGACTGTTAAACGATGTTTAGATATAAAATTATACTACAAATCGACCGTTTATAGCATGTTGTGCTAAGGAAGTTTTATTGCCGTTTTATTCGTTACAGTAATTAGTATTTTATTGAAATATGATACGACTCTATAAATGTTGACAGTGACGATTAAATCATATGAATATAAATTATACGATGCGGTTTTACTTAGTGATTGCCAAGGTGTTCAGCTTTGAAGTAGATGTTGACAGGTCATATGTGTTAGTCGGATAACATTCTCCTGAGTACATAATATGCAGGAATGCGTCAAGCTCGGTGTCGTGAATGTTCGTTCGGGCGGCGCCGGGGCCGGCCGGCCGCTTTCTAACGCGTCCGATGCGCCCGCGCCGCTTCACTTTCTACTGTACGACGTGACGACTTGCGTTAATATAATACAATTTAATTGACTGCAAAGCTCGGTCATGTCAAATATTGTCAAAATCCAGGTAAAATAAAACAAGGGAGAATTAAATATTACCAATTCGAGAAAGACAAGTACATATATTATGATCGTAATGTATGCACCAGTAAGAACTGAGCAAAGGAACTCATCAATAAAACATTATTGGTATAAGCTACCCGCTAGTGTATTTCCAATCCACCCACACGCTAAGGTCAATGAATCATGATGAAAATTAAGATGAAGTACCTATCTTAAGGGCCATTATAAAATCATATCGTTCACAGTGAGTAAGCTCAAACTTTATGGCAATATCTTGCGACTATTTGAATTTAAAACCCAAAACGAGCGACGGATGAACGTCTAGCCTCGATGATAACACCCGGATGAAGTCTGTCGAAAGCCATGCCTTTTCCGGAAAATTCCGTGTGTAACCGGTTTTAAAGCGATGTTATGACAGACGGCGTAAGGCTTTGAAAAAGTTTGAAGACGAAATGGGACCACGCGATAAATGATTCGCAGTTCCCATTGTGCGAATTTATCATATTTCTTTTAGTCTCGGTAATTTTTTAATGTGGGTTTAATGCACTAGTGTGTATGTCGTGCTATATTGATTTGTTAATTTAAGTGTATCGTTCACATTTAGTTCCTTTATCGTGGTCGCCCACACGTACAATCAATGCGTCTGGCGCGTCTCTACGTTGATGTCTTTTGCATGGCTATATTTGGACACATACTGAAGGACTAATTTACGAATAAATAATTAATTAAGTATCGGTTTAGACAGTGAGAGGGAAAGTTTAAATGCTAATCAATTTCATATTCTAATAAATATGCTTTAAACAATTTTAAAACATCTGATTCGTTCAATAAACTGTTAAAACTACTTATAATCAGTTTCCTGTAAACAATGATCCCGTAAAGCGATCATAACCTAGAACGGAAAAAAACTGCATGTCCAAAAAAGTCCAGCACCGCTAGTCGAGCAAGCGGGACGGACATATCAGACACGAGTGAGACAGGAAATCGCGAAAGTGAGAGGAGGCGAGCGACGGAGTGGCAACGTCGAACAGTTACGTTACTAGCGCGGGGTAAACAATCGAGGATGATGTGACGGTGCGATGCGCGTGCGACCGCCCCCGGCCGTGCACTTCGCTACTGCATTTTTGACGTATGACGTCAAAAGATGCGTTTTGGCTCCGGGGGTGGGAGGGGAAATTAGATATCAGTGTACCTGCTAATCGACATGTACTCAGCGTGCCTGCGACTGCATATTTACTTAGTATTAGAAATAGTCGCCTAAAAATAAATGTGTTTGTAAACAGTCTGCGAAATTTCATATGTGCTGCAACATTACAAGTTGAGTTGTTGTCAATATTTTAGAATATTTAATAAACGACATAGTTACCGCTACGGACGGACACCACGGTAGCAGTAGTGCGTGTGCCGGCCGCTTGTCTACTTCCGCGAACGTCATCATTATTATGGATTGAGCGTGTCCAACTTATGTCACATTGTTGTTGCCATGCCTTACTTTTGCTAGTGTACATAGTCAATATAATAGTAATATTTGATAGTAAATATTACTTAAGACTTTAATGAGTCGGTAGCGGATGTTTTTTTTTTTCTTTTTTATAACTATAGTAAATATTTTATTAGAATATTCCAAAAGGAAATGTAATCTGGCGAAACTAAAGAGGTTTAATAGTAAATAACGCATATTCCACAAATAGGAATACAAACGCATAAAATCAGCGTCCAGTGCAGGAGAATTTACAAGAAACAATTACAATAGTCATAAACAGTCGGGGAGGTTAAGTTACATAAACATTAGCGCAATAAAACTATAATAGAGAGACAATATTTGCTACGAACAACAGTTACCTGCTGATGTAGTACCATGCATATGCCATGCACACGCACACTCTAAAGATTGTGTACGCATTATAAACGAACGATGTACCAACACAACAAGTACATTACAGGAGTGGGCGTCAGGAGACTGACACACACACTTACAACTTATTTCTTACTCTTTCTTAAAAGAACAGTGCGACAGAGATGGAATGGTAGCACAGTTTTTACCAATGTTGCCGTGATAATTTATTACCTTTGACCGCAGGATTGGTATCATACAAGCGTCACATTTAAGGCGGTTAATTTGAAAGACACATTAGTAAACCATTTCAAACTGAATTTACACAATACGTATTTATAATAATGAATTTGTAAGATATATAGAGGATCTAAAGCAAAGATGACACTAGATTATACTTTAGTTTGCTTCACGATTTTATAAACTATAAATCATCAAGTTAAATGTAAAACACACCAAAGACAAAGTCAAGGCAAAGCCGTAGACAGGGAGCAAGTATTAGGAGCCAGAAATACGGAGTCAAGAATGAGTCCCTATCTCTTTCCTGATATCCAAAAATACACCAACTATTATATATGTATTCGTTTGTTTTAAGATTCTTAGGAATTATACAACTATGATTCGTCAGTAATGCTCAGAGGAAAACAATTTCAAAACAAGGAAGGTAATAAAGAGGAAAATGGTGTGATGTATCTATATACATACGAGTGAGATTTACATTCTCGGTGTACAATTCCACTGGTTTGTCACCAAGGGCAAGGACAGATAACATATGATCATAGATAATCCGCTTTTATTAGCTAGACGGCAAAGGTAAGGTACTCCCGTGTACATCGGCGGAATTCGAGAGGGTAACATTAGTTTATTTAACTCATCTAAATTCATTGTTTTTCGAGTATTTTTATCTCTTCTATATATTGAATACAAATGGTATTGTTTTCAGTTTCTTAAGCCGACCTTGTATTCGGTATTTTTAACCTATAATAACAATGTTTCTTGGTAGTAAATAAATAAATCCTTTATAATAAATTATAAAACGGTGAATCGTTTTTTTAAATGATAAGTGTTGCGGTAATGTTTGATAATAATTTATAGTTGTGTAAACCCCACAATTGTGAGAGACCTGAGGTTTAAGGAAAACCTGCATAAGGTCGTCTGTCACTATACGCGAATATAATATGGCTATCATTAGAGACCGTGAGGTCCTGTAGTGAAAGACTAATTGCAAACAGAATAAGCTTGACATATTTTTGTACTAACTTCATCCACTACAGCTTGCACGTTTTATGTTATTAGAAAAATTTATAAATTTATTAATCCTTGTATGCCGTAAGTTTAACACTATTGCTTGTAATTTTATAAAAAAACAAAAATTAGGTGCGCCATTTCCTGCTGTTAAAAAGCTGTATATCAATCAGGTATGTTATGGAGCTCCGTAACCGGAACCGACACTATCGGATATCCAAAGTAAAAATATATCCAAAACCGTAACCGACCTGATATAAGTTTCGAATAATTTCGGATAGGGAGGGGTCTAAACGCCTTATGACAAGTTTTTATTATGTCTATATGGCTGAAATTGGGATTAAATTGCATTATGTTGCTGCATTTTTAAGTAGATAACACTTAAAAATGAATAATTGTAATATTCATTTGAGAAGGCAATTTTTTTGTCATTTTCATACCTATCTGTATTTTCCTATTACAATTGCTTAAAAATCTAATATCCGTAACTGAACTATCGGATAATTCGAAACAATTTCAAATCCGTATCCAGGAACCAAAATTTTATATCCGTAACATCTCTGATATCAATCATTATTTGAATATAAGCGCTAGGCAATACAGGGCTAAATTTTAATAGAGAAATTGCCTTAAAACACATGACGTATATTGCATTAAATTTCAAATCTTTTGCATAAAATACAATGATAAAGAAGTTAACACATCGTCAGCTGTTTTAGCGCGGTTCATTGACCCGCCATCGCAGGTACTACTGATAATAAATAACTAAATCTTTATGCACTAATACATTATCAACAAACATTCATATCGAAAATACAATACATGAAAACCTGCCTGTATGTATTTTAAAGAGCCAATAGTATATTTCGCCAACTTAACAAGTACGATATTGCATGCGCAATAGTAAGAAATAAAACGGAATTGTTATGCGGCAAACGCGTTTAAAGGCACGCGCCATGGATCGTTTTAGAGGCCACATCGGCGCTTGCGCATGTATGCCTACATTCACGAACACCAAACACCTATGCAAATCAATCCATCAATAAGTCAAACCAATTAGAATTATAGTCTAAAGATGAGACCTCCAATGCCGATACTAACATATAACTAGTGTGTGTGTCGTAGAAAATATAGGTAATTTTCTAGGAATATTTAAAACTTGACGTCATAACTGTAAGTCATTATCTACTCAGTCGTGGCATTTCTATATAATAACTATATTTTTACCTTTGAATATTAAAGATTTGAATGTTACGTCAGGATGGTAAAGGCCTGGTAAAATGGTGGTAACTCGAGGCCGACGACCAGCCAATCGTAGCTGTGAACAGCCTCCGGAAGGAGGTCGGCATACGTAATGGTTACAAGAACGACGACTGTCGAAAATACATGTGTATTTAGTAACGGATAAGGCAGGACATAGAATCGGGATTTATTAGTAACGGAAGAATCTCAGACTAAATGGAACTCGTCCGACTGGTTAATTTAAATAATCAATTTTAAATGGTTTAGAAACCTTGTGGAATCAGGAAAATTAAATCATAGTATAATAATACTAATATTACAGTTTTTATAACTAGGTCGACTAGATCTCTTGCGATAAATTTAAAATAAAGATTTAGATGCAGGATTTGTGGTTCTGTCAGTGGTCGTTAGTGCTGAAGGGTAAAGGGTACGCAGGTAGGCAGAAGTGCGGAGTGCTACGATGCTAACGGTACAGGCGCGCCGACTGCGGTCATCGAACCCGTCGACCTTACGTCTAGTCTAGAAATTTAAAGGTTTGCCCTAGTTTTTTAGATAATAATACAAATCGTGATCTATATTTCAAACATTCAATATCACATTAAGTAAGTCAACACTTCAAATATATGGTGACTTCAACAGCAAATTATTAATGTCAAGTTGCATACAAATATTATTTAATATCGGTATTTAAGAGACAAGTACGGCAGATTGTACCAGTCCATAGAATGTAGCAACCATTCCGACAGCAGTCTGCAAAGCTCTTAAACATACAAAGGACATCGCTCGTGTATAATAATATGCTGATGCTAATAAATTCAAACAGAATCATTCAAGATGCTCTAAAAGATAGTTAAATCGGAGAAAAGCTGCCTTATTTGCTGCAAAGTGACGACGCAATTGATTCAAACTGGCTTCAAGTACAACATAATCGGCAAGACCGTTTCAATAGTGTAGAAGGAGTTCTCAATAGTCTGTGGACTAGATAATGCCGTCTCTGTTCCTCACAGAACATACCTCCTCACGCGTCAAAACCCCAGCCTTTATGGTGACACGTAAATAAAACTACGTGCACTATTTAACAAGTGGAGCACGACAAATACTGGAAAGCAGCTGGCACGTTTAACAACTGTTTTAATTGAAAGATTATGTTAATGAGAACACGAACATAATGATTTTGGGAAAGATTTGCCATACACTTGCATCGCGTAACGTCAACAGATGCCTGGTTTACACTATGATTTGTGCAATTGTTTGATTTGAACAATTCTATTTGATTCGGTCATAATATAAAGCCGAGTTGAAAATGACTACGGCAGTGCTTATGGCCAACGGCAGCTTGTGAGTTTGGTCAGTTTTGATCAATTAAAAGTACGATTTTACCCTCCGTCTGGCCCAAAAAAGGTGTCTTTTATATCTATTATACCGTTTGCTACAAAACAATTTTAGGATAATAATAAAACAGTGATCATCAAGGATGTTCTCATGTAGGTACAATGCGTCATGCAAATTTTAAAATTCTTATCACGTACCTATATGATTTTGACCACACTAAATTCAATAACGTTTGTAAATGGTAGAAGACTTCTTAAACATCCTCCTTCAACTTACTCTGTAAATACATATATATATAATATAAGGACAATAACCTATTTTGCACACAAGATATACACATGAAAATTCGACATGATAACGTCAATATAAAATTGAAAAAAAAATTAAACAAACATATGGTTTTAGTTAAACTGAAATACTAGCAGTAAAAAAAATCACTACAATTACTTGAAGAAAAAAAATATTATAAAAAAGCGTAGGGCGAATGATATCAGTTAGTGCAACTAAAAATAATTGGGTTTTAAAATCAAGAGAAGAAAAACAAATTTCAATGCACTTAAATTACTTGACTATAAACTTTTATTAACGATTTTCCCGCCTTTACTGACATTTTTAGGAGGAGGAGGAGGAGACATTGCTAAATCTGAACCCACTTTTTTTGCAATCAGTTAAAGTTTTAATTATACAAAACTCGCACTCGGAAATTATGGGTGTCGCCGAGACGTCTTAGAGATATGTTAAGTACATTGAGAATCTGATTTAATATTTGTGAAGATTGGTGTTTCTATATATGTAAATGTAATTATATACAAAAATTGTACCTATTGTGTGTTATCTGTGTATATCTATAAGTACGCTTAGTTTCGGTCTAGATAGTGCACGCTGTATAATATGTCCCAAAATATTTGACCTTTAATTTGTCCGATCAGCTGCATCTCAGTTACATTTGAGAAATTGTGGGAAAAGGTGGATAATAGAACTCTTCAGTGGCTTCTAGTATACCCCACGAGATCGGGCTTGGTAACGATGGTCTGATGATAAAAGCAGCTGATCAAAGCAGTGGAACTCTTACTTTTTAATTCGGTTCACTATAAAAACGTGTTTTTTAGTTTATAAACTATAAATATTTGGTGTGGCAGATTAATTTGCCTGCATAACTTCGCAAGGTACTAGTTTTGTTCTAGTGAGAGGGTTGTACAATATAATACGTAGCTCTCAGATATTCTTCAATGGCTTCGTCTCGTTTTCATGCTCAACATATTACGCAATATATAGTTATTGTGTATGGGCATTCCATTTTGTCAATTAAACTGAATAATATCGTCGCGCTGTGCGCAATAGTTTCGTGTTGCATTGTCTGTTGACAGTTAATTTTGTTAGTCATTTGCAAATGAGGTCAGCCTCGCACATAAGTCGATGCATTAATATTATGTAATGAATAATTGATAGTTGACATAGATTGTATGCTTTTACACTCAAAGTAATGAAATCTGGAAATGTTGTAAATTAATAGAGCACAGCTTTTAGTGCTCGAATTGAAGTTGCCGTCTATCAGAGAAGACAGCAGCTTAATAGCAAAGCCATAGAACAGAATTGTTTTTGCAGGCAAGTAGAATAGTAAATTAAGCTCTATTTTTTGCTAACGCAAAAGGAATATGCGAGTGACTCCATGTGACCGTGTGCATGTTTAGCATCTCGATATTTGAAAAGTAAAAGTATCGATTTAAGTGTTGTAAAAGTGACTAGACGGGTTATAAGTAACTAATTATATTGTAATAAAATTTAGAAGGCTCAACGGAGTCTCTACCTGTCTGCTTAAATTGAAACACAGGAACAGTGTAGGAATCGAACCATCTAAAAACCACACGGTGCGCCATACAGCCCTCAAATAGGAGTTGGGCCGGGAACAGCTCTTATAATGAGATCAGCGGCCTTGGGCCTGCTTGTAAACCATAATGATCGTACCCTATCGCCCATAGGGTATGCTATCAGCTGCTCTTATCGTGATTAGAAGACCTTGTTGTGATCTTGTTTCAATATTTTTAGAAACTTAGTTTTCTATTATATGGATCTTGACGCTCTCTAGATCATTTTATACAAATATAAATGGGTACTCCTTAAAGTATAGACAATGAATAAAATTGATTGAAAACTCGTTTTTCATTGGCACTAATTCCATTTGTACTTTGTTAGGAAATGTATATTGTGTATGGATTACGTGATTATCATAATGAATTCATACTTTAAATGACTTTTCCACGAACATTCCTTTTCTCAAATTTCTTGCAACGCCGCAAATTAAATCCAAAAATCTTTTATCTAATCATCACGTTTTGATGTATGTACAATTTTAGCGCTAGCAAACGATTTGACAAAATTTAAGATGCTATGCATTCATAGTTGATTCTTTCGATTCCTCCTCCATTGATATTCTATAAGATTAACAAATTATGTCCACTAATAGTATTTCGAAGCAAAATAGTTCGTTTGGACTGTATGTACCAGTCCGGTTTGAAATCATGATGAGCCTAGGCCGACGTCTGAGACGTTATAATATGTGCTAAGGCACGTGGCGTTCGTTTAAATAATGGTAGATCCTAGACGGTTTGACCTTTGACCTTTTTACTCTATTCTCTAGGCACATAAAAGATTTAGGAGATTCGAATTTCTGAACGCTGCCGTGCTGCATTATGTTCATTACTGAAACGCGAAAAATAAATTGATTACTAGAGACTACAAAAAGTTCTGTAGTTAATAGATAAAGTACGAGGGTGCGTTTTTAAGTCCGCGGAATGGAGGGGATGGGAGTTAGTGGTGGGGATATTTTTAGCCGTAACGTGTTCCCTGACTCAATATTAGTATAAATACCAAGTTTTATCTCAATTCGGTCATTAGTCATTGAACTATCGCTGATCAAGCAACTCAATCGGGAAGAAAACTGAAAATATGGAGAAAATCGAACACCGCGCCGTTATAAAGTTCCTGACTAAACAAGGAAAGTCTGTTCAAAACATTATGGAAGAGATGTCATTGGTTTACGGGGAATCTTGGCCTGGGAAAACAATGATTTATAAGTGGCATGGACTTTTTAAACAAGGCAGAGAGTCGATTGAAGACGACCCCCGACCAGGTCGGCCTATTGACGTGACTACTCCGGAACTTGTTGAAAAAGTAGAAAAAATTGTACTGAAAGATGCCCGGCTAAAGAAGAAACAAATCACAGAAATGTCTGGAGTATCCGATACGACCATTTTTAAAATCCTGCATAATAATCTTTGCATGACAAAGGTCAGTGCAAGATGGGTGCCAAGAATGCTCACGCCGCCGCAAAAACAACAGCGCGTCGAATGTTCACGTGCGTTTTTGGATCTCTGTAGTGAGGATAAAGATGGTGTATTGGCCCGGATTGTAACTGGGGGTGAAACTTGGGTTCACCATTATGAACCTGAGTCTAAGCAAGACTCCATGCAGTGGCATAAAAAAGGAATACCACCGCCCAAGAAGTTTAAGGTGACACAATCAGGTGGAAAACTCAGGGCGACGATCTTTTGGGATTCAGAAGGAATATTATTGATCGATTACAAAGATAAAGGTGTCTCTATAACGGGCGAATATTATGCTTCAATATTAGAACAGCTCAAAGAAGCAATCAAAGAGAAAAGAAGAGGAAAATTGACGAAAGGTGTGTTGCTCCTGCATGACAATGCGCCGGTTCACAAGAGTCGCGTTGCGTTGGCTGCCCTGCACAGAGTAGGCTTCGATATTATAAATCATCCACCCTATAGTCCAGACCTAGCGCCCAGCGATTATTACTTGTTCCCAAAAATGAAAAAAGAACTTCGGGGGAAGAAATTTAAAAGCGATGAAGAAGTGAAAGAAGCAATTTCAGCGTATTTTTCGGAGAAAGATTCAATATTTTTTTATGAAGGTATAAACAAACTAATTGATAGATCTGAGAAGTGTATTAGGGTTGCAGGTGAATATATTGAAAAAGAAAAATAAAATTTTATTTTTATTTACTATCCTTGTTCTCCATTCCGCGAACTTAAAAATGGCCCCTCGTATTACTATCTATGAAATTTTTACATGTATTCCTGTATTTACAAACATCATTATGGAGTTAATATGCGTCTTATTTTTGTTTTAACATCTGTAAACAAAGGCCGTTTTTTTAAATATTAATGCTTCATATACCAGTAAGTACATAGTAGACAAAAAACGTTATACCTACACCAAGTTATGTGTTACGCATGTATAATAAAACAGCGCAGTAATGTAGCGAAACTTGTTTTGCCGTAAGACGAGGGCCAAAACTTGCATGCAAAATGCCGACGAGCGCTTTGGCTACGCCCTACTATCCGTAACAACCGAGGCAAATACTGTACCTCGCAGAAGAAAGCGTTGGTTAAAACAATGTTTCAGTTCTCGTTGTTTGCCGTGGTAAGTACTGTCAACACAACACGTACGCCTTGTTTACACAATAACAAATATAGGTCACTTACTCTCACGCTTTCAGACACTTACGGACAGAACGACAGGGTGGAGTTGGTTTACAGGGTAAATTTCTTCGTGTAGAAATAACCTTTGGCCAATAAAAGCGAAAGTGGAGCGCAAGGCTAGTGAAGACTTGTTTTTATCGATCGACATAACGCAGAAACTTGAACAGGTGGTGTTTTCAATCATACTAATGAGGAATATGTTCTTCTGATACGAACGCTTAAACACTAGTTAAAACCGCAATAAACCTTTAACTTTTTTATTATCTTTTTATTTAAGATGTTTTGTTTGACCACTATCTTACTTAATATTAATTAATGGTGATGCCATCTACGCACATACGTAACAGAATAATAAAAAAATCGTAATCTAATGTGTGTATCTATGTATCAATAACAAAGAACTATTATATTCCAAACCCATTGTAAACATTATGTTAAATTGTTATCAACTCATTCCGAAAATTCGATTAAAAAATCTGAGCAAATATTATTTCTTGCAGATATGTCCAGGATCGGTGTTGAGTGTCGAGTGGCCGAGCATCGAATGTGGGACGGGCACAGAGCACTTCTGTTATCTTGACCCACATATCGTGACCGCGGTCGCGGCCAACCCGCGCTGTCGCTATTATAGCGGAAGACCTTAATTGCCTTCTGACGGAAAACGTCACATTATAAATGGAGATTACAGAAATATCGTAAGTTTTGGAAATAGCAATAATCTATTCGAAGTATAATAGAGGAGTGCGTTTTAATGTGGGTCACACAATACTCGAATCGTGTCAATAGATGACAAACGCGGACAAATATCAAGATTCAAATGTAGGTCTGATGGAACTAAACCCTTTCGTTGTCAAGTCATCTTTCTATTGCCTTCAAATATAAAAGAGAAAGGTGAATAACATTTCAATATCACCTTAACGCTAAAATCACAAATAAGAAAGCTTAAACCGTTTTCCTTGTGACAGTGTCGTACAAACAGAACCTTGACCCAGAATCAGCATGTAACAACAAGGAAAGGACGTCTTATGTTGACAAGATCCCATCCAATGATGTCATATCATCTCAAATATTTTAGGACTGGTTCTTTTGATTATGTTTTAAAATTTTTGAATCTATATCTGAATAACAACCAAGTGTTATAATTTAAAAAAAATTAAGGGTCAATTCGGGGTTAATATTTAATAATACATACAGGTATGTAGGGTAGTAATGTATTTATACTCAGTTAAAAATATGTTTGCAAAGGCAGACAATAAAATATTTTAGTTTATTGAATTTATTTTAAAAAGCCCCAATCAGGTAAGACTATCCAGTAATTCCTAAGGTTTGTACGTCAACTTGTAAACATTTAGGTGTGCGGATGACGAGGCGAAGGAACACACTTATACCCCCTCAGTGATAATTAATTCAGTGGGTGGAAGCTCGTCGATTAAGGACAATGGAGTCTGGTGAAGGACGAAAGTTGCTAGTCTTCATCGACCGACTTCCATGTCGCAGTACGTTCTTTTTCACATCAATGAATTTTTCCTTGTAATGTTCAGTGCTTCTCAGAGTATTTTATCATCAGGGTTATTACAATTTAAAATGGTGTTTAGTGCGCATAAGTAAAGATTAAATGGCGGAATTAGGTCATCATTCATTAACCGTCTCAGTTATCAATCTGGAAGTTGTAAAACGCTGTTAGCCTTGAGTTATGTCAACAAATACAGCTATGCGAACGTACTATGACTGAATCGAACTTTCCGTGTGGAAAATTTTAAAGTTTTGGATAAATTTGATACTACTATTAAGTTGCACTTGTCCAGAAACTTGTTCCCAACACACCAAAACCCCATTTGGGAGTTTCCATAGTAATGAAAGCAGTGCGTCATCTTTAAATACATAAAAGAGTCAGTCATTTAATTTTAAAGCGTTCGACTTTTTCTGTGAGTGATTGACACTACGCTGATATACATAATATCGCCTATTGCGAGTTTTATCTGCCTCTAAAGGAAGATTATTACGTCACTTGAAATATAAATACGTTTATAGTGTTGAAGTAGCGTGAGATATCGCCACAATATTCGTTTATCAGACACGATAATGTGGTATTATGTTAGCGGTCGGCAGCACTGTAAACAACTGTATGATTGGTTACAAAATAAACAGTAATCAACTTTGAAGTGGCGTTTTTGATATGAGACTTTCGGTTTTCACTTATATGTTTCGGTTTGAACAATTCGAAATATACATATTTTAATAACAATGCAGAGTGCAGCGTTCAAGTCATTGGCTCCGAAATGTCATCAAATATTTATATACACATGTATATTGTCGTGTACGGGTTTATTGTCTGTGTATCCGTTTGTACAAGACATCTGGCAGAGACCTACGTATGCAGTAACCTTGACATGTAAAGAACAGCAAAGGTGGTTCTTTTAGAGTCCGGGGAAGAAAATCCATCTAATATAATAACCAAATGGTGACAGGACACCTGCCTCCTCCTGCCGCCTTTCACAAGACTAACGAGTTAATGGTGGCGAAGGCACTTATGTCTTCCGTGCGCTTCTAGAGCAGACAGGTTTGCTCTACTTCAAGTGGATAAGGTTTCAAGCACTACCGGACACGCGTTTTTAAGTTTAATCCGTGACTATCCACATGACCAAGAATACTAAATATTTATCTACTCAATGACAAGAAACACTTATTTTTGTTGAGGAACACATTAATTAAGACATTTTTCGATGAATTACCATAACATTTACATATGATCACAATGAAGACACTTCCGCGATTCTCGTTAAAGTTGTTACCAGAAACAAAACGATAATGTCAAATATTATCGAAATAAAACTAATTATTCCGATATCATTTCTACACGTGACACTATCATAGCAGTGTTTGCATCATGAACGTGTTTTATCTGCTTGATAATAGCGATACTTTTGTATCTTGCTGGATTCGTGATTTCTAAACAGTGCTTCCAGCCTGTATGAGATAATTTAAAGCCTTAAACTTTTGATAGCAAGAAAAACATTGCTTCTATCACCGTTGTATAATTACAATGCGTTATCTTATCGACTCACCGCTTATAAATGCACAAAGGCAGCGTTTTATCTATTGAAAATTTTGTCTCTTTCCTACTGACATATACAAAGATAAAATAGAAGAGGATGTTATAGAATTTAAATGCTACTTATTAAGCGTAAGTAAACAGAGTTTACACTAGGTACAGTAAATATTTACTACATTCATACTTTCATTGAATTTTGCAGGGTTAGGGATTGTAAGATACATAAGTTAAATGTTTTTAGATATGCTAATCAATTCTAATATTATCGTGGTAGCTGTTACCGACGAACCCACCGTTCGGCCCTTGATAGCGTGTGACTATTATGATAAGTTGTCAACCAATTGATAACGACCTCTACCACAAAACTAGGCTTTTTAATTTGAAGTGTATGTGCCTCTAAAATATTGTTTATTATTTTTTTATCATTTGAGGTAAGTACAGTAGAAATAAAATTATTTGTACTTCAAATTGGAGCAAACGGGTCTTAGAGTGGAGACCGCGAATTGGTAAACGGAAGGTAGGACGCCTCCCAGCCAGATGGACCGACGACCTGGAGAAGGTAGCTGAGATTGACTAGATGCGGAGAGAACCGGGTGCTATGGCATACTTTGGAAAAGGCCTAATTCCAGCAGTGGACTACAATAGGCTAATTGTTTGTACACTAATTCCAATTTGCTTACACGGTAGTCACGCTAAAGTATTCCGTTACCGTATTTTGCATTTGTTCAACTCTGTCATAATTTCGATCTAATCATTTACTCTACTCTAATCATTTATGATGATCACTGCTGATTGTAGGCCTCTTTCAGACATCATTTTAGCAGACTTCGATCGCCTCAATCCTTCAGGTACCCGCCACTTTAACTACATGCTATTGACAGATATCATCTACGTCAAGATGGATAAGAAAAATCTCTATTACCGCCGGATTAGTAAGTATATATTCTTTCGGTCATTTGTAGAAAATAGGAGTCTAATTAACATAACAAAAAGTAGGGCCCACAGCTAGTCTCATGTCGTCAAAAGATAAAAATCTTATAGGGGTTGCAGAACATTAATACACGTGGTGTTGTACATGGGCTGGTAAATACTTACCACTAAGGGCCATATACTTATCTGTAACTTAAATATTGTATTATTATCTAAGCGGGTGTTAAGTCTTTGAGAAAAACTGCCATGTGTGGTTTCATGAACAATACGATAAAACTATAGTGAAACAAATTACTTGCGTCTCTTATTAAATCTAGTTTACACGCACATCAACTAACGTAACGAAGTAATACGTAATTAAAATACAATAAATTAATTGTGAAACAGTTTGCTCCCATTTTACGTCATCAGAGTGAACTACTACAGATTTCTGAATACAACAACTTTATATAATTATAACTCTAAATATATGTAACTATAAAGTTCAAAATCTATTTGCATTCGGCAATAAGCCACTTATTTCTTAAAGTCAGGTCGATTTTTTACGACCTTGGGCGTTTAAGAAAGCATGATATTGTTGTTCTTGGATTCTGATTACTAAATTATTTACAAGACAGCCTCTGTTTCAAACAAGTCGTTTCATCTCGCTACCAATAGGATGAAAGTGAAAATTTCGTGTATGGAATTACTCGCAGGTTAAGAACAAACTAAGAACTACGTTATTGAGATTTCCGACGATAATTTACGACTTAGAAAAAAGCAGCGAAGCATATGCAAATGATACCGGTCTGTTGTTATTATATAAACACACTACAACTATGTTTATTGGTTTCATTAGTTGTAATTTCGTATAACAATTTGAATATAAAATTATTCAGCGCTTTAGTGTACGTCGAAAATTATCGTTAACTGCTCGTTGTGAAACTGCCATAAAGTCAATTACATAATTAATGGACATAGGCCAGTTTCAATTAGCGAAACGATTTGTGTTGTGGGAAGAGAATATCTGCGGTAGGTTGACCTAGAAGACAGAGAATTCTTAACAGTGGTGGAAAGAGCACATTCAGGATAAAATGAAAGCCGTCCTATGTTTGCGTAGAGGGCGATAAGGGGTGTGGGACCGAGGTCGCGGGGGCTCGTGTGTCGAGTTCGTCAGAACCATGAATAACTTAGCGCTGAATTTAGTCACTCAATGGAGATCTCGGCTACGTGGTGAGTTAGGATACAACAAAAAAATGGGAAGGTGTAATGTTTGAAATATTTAGCTATTTGTAGAATATTTGAAAAGTTTTTATAACCTTGTACTTGCTTATTATGCCCTTATTAATCCCCATATTTTGCTATTTCTCTATACATTTTATACAAAAATAGTGTCTGAACAATACAATTTATTACGAGATTATATGGGGACACACTAATGCGGCATGAATGATTACAGTCAGTTCATTCTGATACTTCAAGGGTAAACAATGGTCAAACAAATGTTATATTTATGTCATACTGCGTATGACTGTACACTTCAATTTTATACAACAAATGGTAAACAGGTAAAAGAACAAAGAGGGACGTCAACTAGCTTGATAATCACAGTGCACGCAAGTGGTGCTTGGGCGGAGGCCCGCTTATGGGAAAGTTACAATCATTACGACCATTCATAAACGGTTGAATGAGCGCAAGACGCCTGCGCAGCCGGTCGAGTGCGCGCGCGCACCGACCCCGCGGGTTCCGCGACATCTGTAATGTCATCGCGCATACCTTCATGTAATCGAGACCTAGGTATGGCCAATAAACGTTTGTAAATTGATAATAAACACATACATTGTACATTTAATTAGAATCAATTAAATGATTACGAGTTTATTTGCGCAATGCCTGAATAGTAAAGTGTATTGAACCCGAGTGCACCTACTAGCCCCCGATGCGTCACTGCTCGCTTAAAGTGAACGAGAAAAAAATCCACGCGACAAAAGCAACGATGTCCGCAAACGGCGCATAAATAATTAGACAATAAGCAGGCAGGGCAAGAAATCGGTAATTTGTATCGCGTCGAGATAGGCGGAGCGCAGAGGGAGACGGGTGCAGGCAGGCGCGCGCCGCCGCGGAGATATGGCAACGCGTCAGGTGGAAGTGGCGCCCGTGCTGTGCTCGCTTCTCGCGAGGACGACCGACCGCCCCGACACCCCGCGCCGCCGCCCGTCACCCGCTAATCCTCACCCGAACACAATCTGATAAAATTCGCGCCAGCTATGAACATTACGCAAAGCTACTCAACACTACAACACCGCGATAATGAATGACCCGGCAATTTTTTTACCACGCACATAAATAATACCCCTCATGTCTTGCTCTTGCTCTCATATCGCATTATCGAATGGTATGAGACGAAAAATGTAATAAGAAAGTTATTTCCTCAACCTGGCGAAACTAGTCTCGCGAACGCATTACGGTCCGCGTTACGGCCAGGTGAATTCAAAATGACCTCTATGGGCCGGTGGCTTTTTGTGGCCTCGCTCGCCGAATGCGTTGACATTTTGTGGGTTAGCAACATGACATGACTTCTTACTATAGCGAGAATGATGCCAGGATGACTAACGGACGGCCGTCATTAGCCGCCTAAACGTAAATCGTTCCAAACAAAAAGTTTAACGCAATAGATCGATTCACCAGCCGTAGCGCAATAAGGTGAATTTTGTATATCAGCGTCCTAACGATAATCAGATCTTCCACTTAGACGTCGTGGACTCATTATTTAGGTATTCCCAAACATGCAACTAAAGACGTAAGAACAATAGCGCGCAATACTAGCATCACGGTAAACGTAATGATTTCGAAAGAAAAGTACATACGAGTTCTTTCATCAATGTAAAAGTGACTTACCAAGGCGAAGAAGTTTGTGTGGCAATCCTCGAGACTTGCACCGTTTGTTTGGTGATTTTGATGCGTCATGGTAGTCCGGGGCACTTCATTTTCATTTCACAACACTAAAAACAGGTTCAATCTTAAAGAAACCACTCAAAATCTTAAAATCATCACCGACATTTAGTGAAGTTTTCACCTTTCAATGGCGACTGGAAAATGGCGGATAGGAAACAACAACCCAAGCCGACAGTGCTGCCGTAGACGGCCAAAGGAAGAAACTGATTTCGTCTAGAAATTATATAACGTTCCAATGTACGATTCAAATAAAAATCTTATACTGTTTTTCTATAGAAATAGGAGATATTATCTCTAATAGATAACCGAACGCTGTTTACGTTTAATATGACATGACAACGTATAAAAATGATTTAATAAGAAGGAAAATATCAATTTTCACGATAAGAATATGACTTTTTACTTCAACTTGTCAATATTCTTATGCTTTCTGCATTTTTTCTTTATTACATATCTCCCTACTTGAACTTAACTTAATTCGATTACCATTTATGTAGTTATTCTAATTTTATTGACATTAATTTATTTTGTCAAAGACTAACGACTGTTTATTTTTCCAGTATTATTAGAGTGAACTGGAATGTACAACAGCTGTCAAAATACATTAAAAAAATAGATTCAATAAAAGAAATAGTTATGATAGAAAATATTATCAACTTTAAATAACTATTGTTCTCTATACTACATCTCAATACTATTGTTTTAGTTATAGATAAAAGCTTACAAAACATACATATATAGAAAATTGTTCATCATGCTGCGTAACCTACTATTTCAGCCGTCATGCAAAAATTTACAGGTTATTTTGTTATAATTTTCAATATAATAATATTAATCTTCGTGGTTTTAACGCCTTACTTATGTAACTTACAGGTAACGATAGTGAGGCACGTGCAAAAGAAACATCCTAAAGTAGACAAAAAGTTTCAAGCTGCAGCAGAGTCCTTGGCTGCAAGAGGGTAATTTTTTTTTAAATTTTAATCTTAGTTGTAATTGTCATTGATATGAAAAAAATATTTAAGGTTATCATGTTTTTATCTACAAAACTTTTAACTAAATCTACCCATTAATGCACTGTTAGGGAAATTGTGAAAATTTTCATGTTCACTTCATAGAAGTTCCCAAGTGTGTGTGTGTATCTACAAGTTTCTACATCAAATTTAACTGCAAAAAATACAGAGCAAAACTTGCTATTCATCTCCAAAACATCTAAATATATATAAGACTGAGTTTTCCAATGGGATACCTTTACCAAACTACCTTTTATCAGTCATGTCATAGTTTATAGTTTTACAACTGATCACATGATATACAACAAATAAAAAAAAAAACATAGAAAATACCATTTAAAATATTAATAGTTTTTTATCTACAGCTTCCTCCGACCCACAAAAGCATGGGACCCACCAGCCAATATAGAGGAGACAGTTGATAAAATTTGTACCAGCCACGGTTTAAAATCAGACTCCACATTTGATGCCTTAGAAACCAAGTATGCAGTCCTGAAAGCTTGTTTTGAGAAGACTGGGTATGATGTACCTAACTCACGCTTGCATTCCATTGAAAGCGTTGGTATGTTTTGTTTTTTTATGTCTTTTATGGCTGTTGACATTTTTTTTCTGAAGGTCTGGTATGGTTTGTACTGTGGTATTGGGAGTATACAATAGTGTTGGGGCTAGATAGTAGTATTTAGAACAACCATTAGTGTTCAAACCCAAAAACTGTAGGGACCATAAATCAGTGTTAAGATCAGCTACTGTAGTTAAAAAGTAAAAGAGAGAGGACCATCCATCAGTGTTGAACCATGCATCTATGTATGTATCTAGGCATCAGCTATTGAAGTTATACACATAATTAAAGTGTTTGCATTAGTTATTGGTGTCCATATTCTGATGAACATTATAAAGTTAGTTCTACTCAACTTGTTTCAGTTGACCTGCAAGAGTTCTACAGCACTCCAGTAGACAAAGCCACACCATTTGAGGCACTGAAAAGGATGGATCTCCCGAAGAACTTGCATGTTCAGCCCGATGTTGTTAGGTTCCACCCTGGTTAGTAAAATTACCCATTACCATGTTACATTATTGCCGATAATCAAGCTTGAAATAAGTGTTTACGATCTGAGAACATGTAAGATATACATTGAATTTTTATCTAGATAGAGTACTTATTTCAAAATTGATCAAAGGGATAAGCAGAGATGTATTAAGCCAATATTTTATCAGCCATTTTTTGGTATTATGTAACATGGGGTATGTAATACCAAAAATGGTACATGGGTTGAAAATAGTCCAGTGCAGTCCAGCACACATTTCCAGTTTCTGTGTAAATATTAAGAATTTTCTAACAGAAAATCCAATACCAAATTTACCCAAACTGGGAATGGAACCCAGAAAAATCCAATTACAGTTTGTTGTCAGTTACAGTAATTATAATAATATAATATTAGATTCTTGAGGGGTGCCCTAAACATAACAATCTCCATGTGTATTGTCTTTATTTACTATTTGTTTTCATTTCAGAAAAAGATACCAAGTTTGGTGGCATATCAGCTTTCCCTAAAAGTTCCACTATAGTGTCAGGGTTGAAGACAAGGAAGAAGTATGAAGGATATGAGGCCAAGCGATCTTGGCCATGAGTCCATTGTTTGTACCTTATTAATTGTTATGCGTTTAGTTGTTAATGAAAGTAAAATATAGTAAATAATGATTCTAAGTATTTTTTCTTACAATGGCTTCCTCCCCGTCGTAAACCAGCTTAACCACAAAGCCTATGTCAGTTAAACTGACTAAAATGACTGACATTGAAATCTCTGACAGTACACATATTGACAGCGAAGTCATCAACTCAACAATCCGGGTAGATATTCTTCGCGTAGGATAGAGTACATATTAAAATTATATATAGATATTGACATCCCCATCAATATGTGCTGAAGATAAAAACCATGCTGCTTTTTCTGACCGTTTAAACTGGTCATTAGATGAAGGAAGTACTAAAAACCACCTATTTACATTTATTGGTGATTGATCAGACACAGATAGGTATGTAAAAAAAATTAAGGTTGAATAAATAGGATAATAAATCTGGAATCTAGAATATTAAATCCCGGGACATGTTAGATATCGCTATTTTGGCCCAAACTAAGCAGAGCTTGTACTGTGGGTTGTAGAACACGGGTTAACATACATGTTTGGTATACATGAAAACACCCAACCAATGCAAATAGATATATTCGTGCACAGGGGCGGCCTTAGGCATTGCGAGGCCCCGGGCGATAGATCTTTGCGAGGCCCTGGGCGATAGATCTTTGCGAGGCCCTATTGTCTTTTGAGGAATTTATGTGAATTGAACTTATATTTAATGCTAATGCTTAATGAAAAATGCAATAAAAAACAATTGTACATAGGAAATTAACCAAATTTTTAAGTCAATTTCCTTCACTTTTCTATGGAACGGTATTCACTAACCAATTAATGATCTGTTTTATTTTCCGCTAAATCTTTCAAAGCATCACATATATCGTTTAGTTGATATTTAACGGCCTATCGACTCTACCCAGAATTCCCACGTAGTTTCAGATAGCAGTTTTGACTTGAGCCAGCAAAGAGATTTTTCTCCGTGTGTGGTTGTGCGAGGGCGCGAGACTCCTGCAAGAGCGAGGCCCCAGGCGGTTGCCCTGCTTGCCACCCCCTAAGGCCGCCACTGTTCGTGCATACAAATTATTGCAAGAATCGAACCCGCAACCGCCAGCGTGGTAGTCGAATGTAGGTACTACCGCCCACGCCACACAGGGCGTCAGCTAGAAGCGGGCATTCCTGTTATGGAGATTAAGAGAACAAGAGATTTTGTGCACTTGCAAGTGTCTTCGAACTTTTTTTTAAATTTGTTTCGTCTTCGTCCTAGTTGCGTCCAAACATAAATTCAGTATGATATATTTGGGACGGTAGCTAAAATATCCAGAGAACCCTCATTATTTGATTCTAATATTTTAGAATCTTTATATTAGCCGGAATGGGAACGACTTGCGCGTTTAAGCTTCTGGCATCCCATGTTACCGGTGGTACACGGTATGAGTTATGTATGACACTTTCTCCTATAGGTTGACCAGGTACTCTCTCTCTATCTCTTTTTCCTATCCGTATAAAGAAAGATTAAGTATGTATGTATGTCATATAGGCCAACAAGCTTGTTATTCTTGCTTATCGCGTACAAAACAGAAGTCCAGGGACGAACCTACAGCCTTTGTAATACTTTTTCCTGTGCCTGTCATGGCATACTTGATGACTCTGGACATTCTGCAAATTCCAAGAATAAGTACTTGTTGTATTTACAATTTATTGGAAAAAGGAGAAAGAAAGAAAGAAAGAAGTGGGCCTGCCTGTAAGGCAAAGCAGAACATACGTTCCAATTATTTCCGAACGTTTAAAGATTGACGTTTGATGGACTTTGACAGATGAAAGTTCGCAAACGTTGCGAGGTTATAATTTCTATCTGAGTTTCCATCTCATACATTGTAGATTATTTACTTAGTCTCTTGGTGAATGATTTAACGAAATGAGATAACCGTTCAAACATGAACGTCCTATTGATATTGGGTTTCATATTTATCTTTATTTACTCATGTGTATCGTGGTAAGTAATCAATAGAACGATGACACCGCTATTTTTATTATTGTTTTGTGTTTTGTTTACTATTTTGGTAACATATTGATATATTTTTAGGCTGTTGCCGAATTTACTGGCATGGCTGTTTATGAGAAAGTACAATATAAAATTGAAGATAGGGAGGATTGCCGTGCCCAAGTTGATATTAAAAGATGTAAGCCTATCGAAGGAAAGATATTCAATTGTAAGTTACGTCAACTTAATTATCACTCCGTTTAAAGCAAATTACACTGTACATGTTGAAACCGCGATATTCATAGTCTATTTTCGATTCTAACTGTTTTTCAATTAGATCTTGATGTTTATATTTTTTTATGTAATCTATCAGTGTTTTTAAACTAGATCAACCGGAGCCAAAACTACCGTCTATCTTTATAGTTGTTTTGATTTAAATTAAATACTTAACTAACATTTGTATGTTAGTAGATATGATTTAGTGATAACTAGCAGCGCCCCGTGGATTCACGCGCGTAAGTCACGATCCCGTGTGAATATCTCGATAAAAAGTAGCCTATGCGTTAATCCAGGTCTCCAGCTATCTACATACCAAGTTTCATCGCAATCGGTTCTGTGGTTTTTGCGTGAAAGAGTAACAAACATCCATCTATCCATCCAAATTTTCACATTTATAATATTAGTGAGATGGGATTATTAACTAAATCATATCTAAGATGTAATCTTTTTTGATCAAGTAAATTGTAACCTTGTTTAATATACTAATTGATTTCCTTTCCAGCATATAGACGAAATATCTTTTCAAAGTAGTTGTTTCAACTCTGAGATCAACAAACTAGTGTCTGTGGTCATCCGTGGGGTTGACATCACTAACAATGTGGAAGAAAAGAGGAGTGTGGTGGTGGAGACTATTCTCAAACCTCTGCTCTCTAAACAGAACTCTACCTCGAGAGAAGGGTATGATGATAGAACTACCAACCTTAATAGTTTGGAGAATAGTCTTAATAAGCTGGCAACACCGAAGCTGTTGGATTTTCGGGATAAAAAGCTACCACATAGCTTAATTATGTTTGCACAGGTATGTATTAAAATAAAACTCGCCCTTGCATAAATATCAGCTATAAATTGAATCATCATTATAGTCTTATTGATTAGGGTCATCAATGAAAGTTGGTTTTGATTGAAACATCATGTAACAGAAAAGGTATTAATAGTGCAGTCAGTGGAGCTTCAAATCCTATCAATTTTGGTTGTGACTCTGCATACTTACATTTTTGGTAGGAATAGAGATCGAGAACAACCTGTAGAGGTTGCGCAATTAATCCTATGGTAGGAATTTTCGTGAGATTTTACCAAAAAACCTTTTTTTTTTACACATTTTTGTAAATAAGCCTTCAAGAGGAAAGTTGGAGTGAACTTTTTTGTTCCTCTTCCTTTTTGCAATAAGATACAAATTAAATAAAGAAAAAATTATTTGTTTGTTTAAAAATCACAAAAATGTGTGAAAAAACGTACCCACATATAATTCAAGGTAGTAAACGTTAATGAAAGAATATATTTTCTGTAATGAAAATTTATATTTGAGTGCTTCCATATATACTCAACCTACCCTCGATTTTTAATCAGGATCCATTAAGTAGTTTTTGTAACATTCAATATGCAATGAAAGAAATTTGAAAATTTTAATTTTATGCCAGTGCTACAAAATCGACCTATCGACATTCGTGATTGTTTTACACATGCTCCAAGACGCATATTTTAGATGACAATTCCAAAAAATATATATATTGTTCTACACATTGTTCTCGACCGATTCCTACCAAAAACGTAATCGTGCAGAGTCACAACACAACCATCACATTTGCTCTACCGACTGCACTATTAAACCCTGTAAGATGCTGTCACATTGTAAGTTCTATTAAACCTACCATTGGGTATAGTTTTTTAAGGCCCTATTTAAAAGCACCCATAACCGGCTAGCTTGTATGAAAGGTCTGATGAATGTAGAAGAGGCGCAAACTGTATGTCAGTATCTTTTCAAATCTCGTTCAATCATCTCTGCCTACCCCAGACGGGAATAAGGCGTGAGTATATATATGTATGTGTACAAAGTAAATTATATAAGTAGTTACAATACATAGTTATATAAATCAAACCATTATTAACAGAGTTTTGTACAATAAATAAAAAACTTAAAGATACCATACCGTATCCTTACCTGATATCAGTTGTATAAACTAATTGGCTTATATCTTCAAGTTCTTGAAGCATAATTAAATTAGATACTCACTTGAAGGCATAACATAACATAATCTAATCAATGTCATTTTGATGAACAAAATAAAGGTAAATTTAATTTTAGTGAAATAGTAGAGAGTATAATACAGCTGTAGCTGCATAATTCCAGTACCTACAACTCTAATCCCCTATGTATTGATCTCAAATGATTATTCTCTTTATTCTATAGTCATTTGAAAGATGAGGTGAATCTGGCATCTAAAAAGCCCAGTATGCCCAACAGAGTGTAGCAGTTCTTTACTGTGAACCAAAAGTTATTATTGCTTGAGTGTCACTGGGGACATTCGTGCAATAAAAACGAATCTAATGACATATCATTCATCAAAATGGGTTCAGCTCATTAGTAATTACAAAATATAAGGATGGACATACGTACATACAGGTCAAACATATAACTCTCCTGTAGTCAGTCAGTCAGTCGGGTAATAAATTATCAATTTAAAAGTCAAAAAGTGCTCTAATCCATTGGATTGTACAGATTCTGTGTTAACTTAATTATGAACCGTCAAACAGTAAATACCCAATAAATCAGTAAATATCCCATACCTCCAAAAACAGCAATGTAAAACATTTATGCAATCAGCTGCTTCGACGGCACCGTGTGCTGAAGGTCATTCACCGTACCGCACACGTACGCGTGTCGCGTTACATTGCGTAGTTCAAAATCAAACTATTGACTGTAAATCCTTAATCTCGCATTTTTATGATGAACTGGCTTTTGCATTGTAATAAGTATCCCAAGAAAGACGTTTTTGTAAATTATTTGCGACGGTGTTACTTACACGCTGTATATGTATATCTATACTAGCTGTCAAATGCAACTTCGTCTGCATTAGTAAATTTTCCTATCTATCCCTATCACAGCGCCATCTACCGGGTCCAATTGTTAATCTAAACCATTCTCGAATCCACGTGAAGACACACAATTTTTTTTATTGAAATCGGTCATTATTCCTGTAACCCTATCGCAGCGCCATCTACCGGGTCCATTTGTAAATCTAAACCAAAATAATATTGCGGCTATAAATTAAGATTTAAGCTATCCTATCTTTCAAGTTGGATCAAACTGCACACGGTGTGCAAATTTCCATCAGGAGTCCATCGTGGACAAACAACGTGACACTTGATTTATATATATTAAGATATAAATATATAGTGAAGAAGTTTTTTGGAAAACTCGACAACTGGTACAAAACCAATAGGTAGACTTTCTTTGAAATCTACCTAAAATGGTTGTCCATCTCAAAATATCACGATCAAATTTAATTTTAAAGATAGGAATTCTGCAAGTTAGTCATTATAGATATTTTTATATGTACTATGGAGTACATGTCACTCCATTCTAAAAGTTCTCCTAAAGGGGCTGTGACATGCAGAATTAACTGGCATAAAGTACTAGACTATTTTGAAAATTGATAGCTGAGAGAGATAAAAGGCTACTGTTTGGATTAACATGATACAATCACCACTTGGAGTTACCCAAATATTTTATCCCCTATCTCTCCCACAGTTCATGGGCGTCCATATATTCAATGCTTCAATCACCATTCATAACGGTACCACTGAAACACCTTGGTCACTCTCAGTAACTGCAGCAGAAGTACATGCAGATGGTGCAGCGGGAGGCCCTGCAAGGGCTTTGGTTTTCTCAACTAAGCTGGTGGATGCTAGTGTAAAAGTTATTGGTAAAGGCCAGTGTTTAGGAGAAGCTACTTGTTCCTTGGTTATTGAGGGTACTGTCAAGGCTGATGGGCCTTTAAATGTTGAGGTGAGTTGTCACATATTTTTTTATGATAAATGAATGCTACGTCGGTGGCAAACAAGCATTCGGCCCGTCTGATAGTAAGCGGTTACCGTAGCCTATGAACGCTTGTTATTCCAGAAGACTCGAAAGCGCATTGCCTTTTTTATTTTTTTTTCCAATAGATTAACTATTTGTATCTACTTCCGCGAATTTCTTTTTTTTTTCTAGAAAATCCATGCAATGATCAGCGATACTTCAGTGACATTCCAAGATGATTTATACCAGTTTATGAATAAACATAAGAAACGTCAATTTGTGCCCACGCAAGCGAAATTAGATGATGATCACCTAAGCACTATCATACCTAGATTATCACCTGTTATACCAAAGGTGAGTGCATAATTTAATGTTTCCTATATCAGCTTAATATTCCAGCAAATAAATGTGCAGCATTCAACAATTCTTATACAGATATCTCTCTATTTGTGACGGAATTTAAAAAAATCCTCCGTGCCTTTTCCCCACTAAGTTGGGGTCGGCTTTCAGTCTAACTACGATACGGCCGAACTTTGATATTTTACGTGAAGCGACTGCCATCAGACCTCCACATCTTAACTACTAGACGATATCGAACTTCTGTAGTTAGACAGGTTGTCGGATTTTTAGGGCTCTAACTACCTGTAACGAATGCCACCGATGTTTGTATGGCACCCGGGACCGACGGTTGAACATGCTCTCCGAGGTACGGAGGGTCTCAATCAATGAAGAATGGTCACCCGTCTTAGACTGATCTGGCTAGAATTACTTAACTTTGTACTGTGCTAACCTACTCGGTTACCACTCAGCCACGAGCCCCTATTTGCGACGGAATTTATTACCATCACATTTATATACACAGACAGGTGTATATAAATATGATGCCGCATGCTGCGTTCGCCCTGGATAGTGTTCGAGTGAAGGACGTTTTTGTCTAATTACATTAAGAACGAATTAAAGGCATGTCTGCCTAACCAGGTTTCCGTATGCCGCCGTGTATTTCAAAAGAGAACTTATTTTATTACTGGCAGTTCCCGCGCGGCTTTGCTCGCGTGTACATATTTATATATTTTGCGCGGAACCCTAATTCTTTTTCCAGAATAAAAGTAGCCTAAGTTACTCCTTATAAGACCAGCTATCTGCTAGTAAAAGTCCCGTGGAAATCAGTTCACCCGTTCCGGAGATTAGCCGGAACAAACAGACAGACACACAAACGTTTTAAAAACTGTTTTTTAGGCATAGGTATCGTGCAAATAACTGTATGAGCTTAAAAAATCTATTATTTTGACATTACAAACAGACACTTCAATATTATTTATTTGTATTATATATTGATACTAGCGGACCCGATAAACGTTGTCTTGTCACAGCGCCATCTACCGGGTCCAATTGTAAATCTAAACCATTCTCGAATCGACCTGAAGACACAAAAAAATTCATTTAAATTCTTCCAGCCGTTTAGGAAGAGTTCAGTTACATACACACGCACAGAAGAAATATATATATATATATGTATAAAGATTTGTATTGATTAATAAATTATCCAGACCTTCCATAGAGATTTGCCAATTTCACTTATATTTCAAACCGCGTTTTTATGTTACGTGAAGACTCCCGGGAACCGATCGGGTTTCAATTTAACCAGAAATCGGCTGTGTGCATTAAGTAAACACTATTTACTTACATATTTCTCAAACTTTTCGTTAAGGTTAAGCTCACGCATTCTTTGTGATTTATTAACACTGCTTAGGATTTTTTTGTATTTACAGATATTCAGTTTAAGGATAGATACAACAAAAGTGTTTTGTATAGACAAAACTGTGGATACGAACTTCGAAATGTCTTTACAAAGTTTACAAGTAAGTATTTTTTAAACAATAATTATAATTACACTTCTTCCTTTCTTGAAAACTTAAGACACGGTTGATAGTCTCGTGGTATGCTGTCACGAGACTATCAACCACTACACGATGCATAACGGAGCAGCCATTTTAACGCCTGCCTAATTAAGCTAGGTCTATTTTTTTTTATGAGACAAGGGGCAAACGAGCAGACGGGTCACCTAATAGTAAATGACTACCGCCGCCCATGGGCACCTGCAACTCAAGAGTCATAAGTGCGTTGCCTGCTTTTAAGGTGGGAGTAGGGGAAGGTGGGAGTAGGAGAGGGGGGGAAGGGGGAGAGAGGAGGGGAAAGGGGGAGAGGGAAGGTTTTGGGCCTCCGGTAACCGCACTCACTAGGCGAAAAGCAATGCAACATTACTTTACTGCCGGTTTTCTGTGAGGCCGTGGTATCAATTACATTGGTGTCCAAATCAAAATATGATAGGTTCGTATAAACGATTCAGAAGTTCTTTATATTTTCTAAGAAACTATTTCGTTTGACAGGTTAACTCGAGGTTCAGTGCAGCGTCAATGCTGGACGAAACCAGGTTAGAGATGGTCGGTCTACCGCAGGTGTATATAGCATTCCAGATGGATCAATACAAGGTCTTCGCAGACTGTGAGAAATTACTGTTATTGGATAAGCTCAAATTGGATGCTAAGGTAAATGGAATGTAGTTTTGTACAGTTTTTGAAAGCTTGTAAGGGCAAATCAGATTGAGCGGCAAAATGCTCGATCACTTTTGAAATGTTAATAAAATAATAACGTTATTCCATTAAAATAGAGCTGAAAATCGTACGACGCCGATGATGATTTTAAGACAAGCTTTAATTTTCACTGAGAGTTCAAAAGTAAAAGTAATAACTAAAATAAACATATAAATATTAAGAATAATATTGTTTCAGTTGGAGAAAGGTGTTCTGAACCTATACCTAATAATAAGCATATTAAACATTAGTTATAATCATGTAGATGCATTTAAATGGTACACATCTGTCAAAGAAAAATTGAAGAAAGCAAAGCCATTGCAAATTATGGCAGTGGAAACTCAATGTAAGTATCTACAAAGAGCAGTTGCCTTAGTTGCCATGGTATTGTTTTATTTTGCAGAGTGATAAATTACCGTATGCAGTTAGTACGGTCAGGACCTAAGAAAGTGCCTTGCGGAACTCCAGCCTGGGTTTTCCTATTAACTGAATAGGTACCTTCCTATTGCGTAAAACACTGGCTGTATTTTAATTAACACGAAGGTGTACGGTTAGAAATGCGTTAAGAATATCTGCAATTTTTCTACGTTAAATAAGATTAAGCTTGTGTGCTTTTATGAAAAGCTTGCTTAAAATCGATATGCAATGCGGTGCGCTCTATTTATCATTTACATTCTCCATTGTTAAAGGTTTTTTACCATTTATATATCTTAAAAGGTTCATGTTCATTCTAATAGTATGTAAGTATCAAAAGTGACCTTTATTTGCAGCGTCTTCCCCACCGTTATGGGCAACTCGCATATTTTCATCTTGCATAGTGCAAGGTTGTGCTGAACTTCGCTCAGTAACGGTGCATGCAAGGCTATTAAACGATAATGCACTTGGTTTTGGCTGCAGTGGGGTGAAGGTTAAATTAGATCAGTTATTGGAGACTAGAGGTAAGTGGAAGAAAGAGAAAAAAATAGTATACCTGATAAAAATAATTGTAATACAAGATACAGTTTGAGGTTCTTGGTCAGAAAATTTTTGTACGTACAATGATAGAGTACAATGATAATGCTTCTCGTCGTTTTTGTTTAATGAGGCTTTGCAACCTTCGGCTAATATCTTGATAAGCGGGGCTATGTTTTAGGCAATATTTCACCGCTTGTCCGACTGATTTGGAAGTATCATAGTAAAGGACTGAACGGAGCAGAGCGGTTTATTGTTTCCGGATTCTTTAGGAATAGTTTGGAATAGTCTAATCATGAACAGAAAACAAGTATCGGGCGAACCGTTTTTGTAACCGGATTTTATGATACAAACATCTATACAAAACTTTTTTTGAAGTACTAAGCATGTACTAACTCGAAATTGTAACCAGTAACGGCTGTTCTTGGGGAACGCCAGTAAGTAGATACGTTACTCTTTTGACAGAAGAGTGGTACCGGTGCGCAGTAACTAGGCAGGCGGTTGGCGGGCGGCAGTGGGGGGCGGAGCTGCTGGTGGACAGCGGGTGGGCGGGGGCGGGGCGCCAGGCGCTGGCGCTGCGAGCCCCGCCCCCGCGCCGACACCACTCCTGGGGCGAAGCGCTGTTGGCTGTGGCCTTGGTTAAATGGGCAACGCACGGACCCACTGATTCTAAGGTATGATAGATCTCTAGTATGGATTCAGCCACTATTTCTCTTTCGTATATACTTCCTTTAAAAAAGCTCTACCTTCAACGTTATTGGTTATTAACCGACTTCAAAA